>JAGIQG010000006.1:5098953-5118985 GCA_024679065.1 Sphyrna mokarran
CACAATGCTCCACTTCTCCAGCTTCCACCCTAGACACGTTAAAGAAGCCATTCCCTATGGACAAGCCCTCCGTATACACAGAATTTGCTCAGATGAGGAGGATCGTGACAGACACCTCCAGACACTGAAGGATGCCCTCGTGAGAACAGGATATGGCGCTCGGCTCATCGATCGACAGTTCCAACGTGCCACAACGATAAACCGCACTGACCTCCTCAGAAGACGAACACGGGACACGGTGGACAGAGTACCCTTTGTTGTCCAGTACTTCCCCGGAGCGGAGAAGCTACGACATCTTCTCCGGAGTCTTCAACATATCATTGATGACGATGAACATCTCGCTAGGGCCATCCCCACCCCCCCACTTCTTGCTTTCAGACAACCGCACAACCTCAAACAGATCATTGTTCGCAGCAAACTACCCAACCTTCAGGAGAACAGTGACCACAATACCACACAACCCTGCCACAGCAACCTCTGCAAGACATGCCGGATCATAGACATGGACGACATCATCAAACGTGAGGATACCATTCACCAGGTACACGGTACATACTCTTGCAACTCGGCCAACGTTGTCTACCTAATACGTTGCAAGAAAGGATGTCCCGAAGCATGGTACATTGGGGAGACCATGCAGACACTACGACAGCGGATGAATGAGCATCGCTCAACAATCACCAAGCAAAACAGTTCCCTTCCTGTGGGCGAACACTTCAGCAGTCATGGGCATTCAGCCTCCGACCTGCGGGTAAATGTTCTTCAAGGGGGCTTTCGTGATACACGACAGCGCAGAGTCGCTGAGCAGAGACTGATAGCCAAGCTCCGCACACATGAGGACGGTCTTAACAGGGATCTTGGCTTCATGACACACTATCTGTAACCCCCGTAACTTGCCTGGGTTAGCAAAAAACCTCACTTACTGTGCTGTCTGGAGAAAATACACAATTCTCTAACCAATGCTCAGGATTCCCTTCACACACATTGTTAGCCACTTTAATACTTGAATAGCAGGTTAGATGTAAGGATTCGCATTCTAATCAGCAATCTGTGACTGTCTGTGCTGATGTGTGCTATTGCAGACCAGAACACTGCATTTGCCTGACGAAGACACAAGAGTGTCGAAAGCTCGCAAATTTACTATCAAATAAATCGGTTGGATTTAAAATTGGTGTTGCTAAATTCTTACTGAGTTCTTACTCTATCTATACCCCTCATAATCTTGTACACCTCTATTAGATCTCCTCTAAGTCTACGTCTTTCTAAGAAAAACAGTCCCAATTTGCCTAACCTCTCCTCGTAACTCAGACCTTCCATACCAGGCAGCATCCTGGTAAACCTCCTCTGCACTCTCTCCAGAGTCTCCACGTCCTTCCGGTAGCAGGGTGACCAGAACTGGACGCAGTATTCCAAATGAGGTCTAACTAACGTTTTATACAACTGCAACATTAAAGGCCAGCTCTTGTACTCTATACCCCTTCCTATAAAGGCTAGCATACCATATGCTTTCTTCACAACTTTCTCCACTTGCTCTGCCACCTTCAGAGACTTGTTGACCTGCACTCCCAGGTCCCTCTGCGTTTCTATAGTCTTAATAGGTCTACTCTTTATCGTATACCTCCCCCCTACATTCTTTCTCCTGAAATGCATCACCTTGCATTTATCAGGATTGAATTCCATCTGCCATCTATCTGCCCAAGCTACCAGCCTATCTATGTCCTGCTATGTCCTCTCTATGTCCTCAGAGAGTTGTTGGGATTTGGAATGCGCTGCCTGGGAGAGAGGTGGAGGCAGGTTTCATTGACTGCTCTCCTCCGAGGTCGCCGCACTGTCATTAGCCATCGATGAACAGGACCCCAGGGGGCTCGTATATCACCTGCCTGTTCTTTCTGGCCTGTTGGGTGGCCCTTCCTTCCTCTGGCCCGTTGAGCTGTGGTGTGAGCGCCTCTCTAATCGTGGTATCCGTGTAACTCTCATCTCCCCCACGGATTCATCACAGCGTCTCCCGCTGCTGCTCCAGCTCCGAAACCCAGAATTCCAGGTCCTGCAGCAGGGGAATGCAGCAGGGTGGTGGACGCTGGGATTGTTTAAGACTTACCTGGATCGTCATATGAACAGAGTGGGAATGGAGGGATACAGAAGAATGGTCTAGTTGGACCAATGAGCGGTGCAGGCTTAGAGGGCCGAAGGGCCTGTTTCCTGTGCTGTACTCTTCTTCCTGAATGTGTGGTCAGCTAGGACACGGACAGGGTTCAGAACTTCCCACATGTGACCAGCCACACATCTCACTCAGCTGTTCTCTCCTTCAATGTGAAATGAACACCTTTGACTATGGAAAATCCTTGGACAGACACAAAGAAGCGGAGGTTCCTGTTTCACTCGCCACGGGAATCCTGGTGGATGAGAGAGCAATAGGGCAGGATTTTACAGCCTTGCTCAAACTGAAACCATAAAATCCTGTCTAAGGTCATTGGGCTTTTCCATCCTTCGCCCCTCGCCCACACCGATTCTCATGGCAGATGGGGCAATAAAATTCCAGACATTATGTCCAAGGAAAGTAGGCGAGATGTTAACGAAGGAATTTAAATAGAGATGAACAACTAGCAGAAACACAAGGTCCTGCTGCCATTCTCCCAGACAGACTGAGGCATGGGGTGAATTGCAGTGTCCAGAACAGTCTGAAACAAGAAAGCCAGAAAGTTGAGGTGGGGGAGCAGGGATAGTTGGTAAACATTATAATATCCACCATTCAGGGGAGAACACGGGGGATATTGTGATATGGACGTAAAGGCATCCAGCAGAGCAAGGGTTAAAGTGAGACTGCAGGATGTATAGAGTCACATGGTAAGATATGGTGGAGGCAGTTTCAAAATAGAACTCTATAAATAAATAAGCAGTTTAATTGCACTGAGCAATACTGGGCAGGACTTCCTTGGAAATGTACGCGGTTAAAGGCTTGTAATAAAAGGCTTGTAATAAAAGCGTGACAATCTCCTCACTTCCTCAACAGTGATTTACAATATTACAACAGCACCAATGTTTATCTGGCTGATTCAGGGAGGCAGCTCCCGCTTACCTTTCTATTCAGGTTGAGGGGAGCTAGGTCTCTTCTCCCTGGAGAGATGAAGGTTGAGAGGTGACCTGATAGAGGTTTATAAGATGTTGAGAGGAATAGATAGGGTGGACTCTCAGAGACTATTTCCCAGGGCTGAAATGGTCACTACCAGAGGACTCAGATTTAAGGTGCAGGGGGGCAAGTACAGAGGAGATGTTAGAGGTAAGTTTTTCATTCAGAGGATGGTGAGTGAATGGAATCGGCTGCCGTCAGTGGTGGTAGAGGCGAACTCGCTGGGGTCTTTTAAAAGGCTTGTGGATGAGTATATGGGATTTAATGGGATTGGGAGTTACAGATAGTTCTATGACATAGTAGGTATGGGTATGATTGGCGCAACTTGTGGGCCGAAGGGCCTATTTGTGCTGGAGTGTTCTATGTTCTATCTGTAGCAATGAACAAACTCAATTCCAAGGAGATAATATTGGTCAACAATGTGCAAGACAGCAATACTTGGTGACTACCTTGTGTCAAATTGTGCTAACCACGTTTTGCTGGCAACAATGATTCAGCAATCTGTGGCTGAAACACACCTCCAAATATTTGCCAAATATGTTTTCAAAATGACTGGTGTCTGATAGAACATAAACACATATTTGGAAGAAGTGACACCAGATTGGCAGGCTGGGATAGATAGATTGTGCAAGGTTACAACACAGAATGAGGCCTATTAGCTCCATGCTAGCAAATTTAACTCACCCTTTCCCATTCCCCTGCCTCCTCCCCACTGCCCTGCAAACGTTTTCACTGCAAATCCGATTCCCTTTTGGATAGTTCGATTGAATCTGATTCTGGGTTTCAACTCCATTTCCCACCCATTCCCCAAATCCCTTTGTTCCAAGGAGACCAAAAACCACTCTCCCCCACCCTTAAATATATTCCACAATGGAGCTCCCCACAATGCGCTGGGAGAGAGAGAGTTCTAAAGATTCACAACCCTCTGAGTGAAGAAATATCTTCTGATCTCAGTCCCAAATAATCATCCCCTTATCCTGATTCTGTGCCCCGTGTTTTAGATTCCCCAACCAGTGGGAACAATCTCTCAGTGTCCCACCCTATCAAACTCCTTCACCTTGCACTCACCAGGGCAAAGGCAAGAATGCCAAATTTCAAACTATCACAACAATTCCCGTTACAGGAAAATACCGTAATTGGGTGATATGGGCCTTAACAGTGGCACAGTGGTTAGCACTGCTGCCTCACAGCGCCAGGGACTGGGGTTCGATCCCTGACTGTGTCACCGTCTGTGTGGAGTTTGCACATTTTCTCTGTGCTTGGGTGCGTTTCCCCCGGGTGCTCCGGTTTCCTCCCATAGTCCAAAAGACGTGCTGGTTAAATTCTCCCTCAGTGCACCCAAACAGGTGCTGAAGTGTGGCAACGAGGAGATTTTCTCAGTAACTTCATTGCAGTGTTAATCTAAACCTTACTTGTGACACGAATAAATAAATGTTCAAAATGGGAAAAGTTAAAAGTTTACTTAGTTGTCACAAGTAGGCTTACGTTAACACTGCAGTAAAGTTACTGTGAAATTCCCCCTAGTTGCCACACCCTGGCGCCTGTTTGGATCAATGCACCCGAACCAGCACATTTTTCAGACAGTGGGAGGAAACTGGAAACCCTGGTGTTGAGAGACCGAAGGAAGACTCAAAACCCATGAGAGGAACCACCACTCGTGTGCTAGGGTGCCTGGGGGATGTGTTTCCCTCCAGTTTATCAATGAGGAAATCTTTACACAAACTCATGTTCACTTTCCCCTCTCACACATACTCACGGAGCATGTGAATGGAAACAGCTGTGATAATGAACAGAATGCTCCGTTTTCGTATGAAATCAAACACGGTCAAATATTCCGAGAAATAAATATTTAACCCTCAAATCTGCAAGTGCAAACACAGGCAGAACGTGCAAACTCCACACAGACTGCAGTGACCCAAGCCGGGAATCGAACCTGGCTCCCTGGAGCTGTGAGGCAGTACTGCTAATCACTGTGCCACCACGCCGTGAAGGGAAGGAGTCATACAGGCTTAAAGCACGTGGAAAATGACTTTGCAATTCCAAAACAGGAAGAGGAAGCTTGTGGTGCTGGATTTGGAGTAAAGGTTCTAGAAGGGGAGAGGAATTATCAGGAAAGTAGACATAACAGTCACAGCAAGGTGAAGGGAGAAGTAGGTTTGTGCTACAGAGAGAGAGAGAGAGAGAGAATAGGGTGGGTAATGGTGAGGTTAACCTGCAGCAGGAAGTATTCCCATGTGTGAGAGTGTGTGTGAGGATGGAGGCCAAGTCTGCTGTTAACTCTGTGAGAGAGGGAAGGAAGACTCAAAACCTGTGAGAGGAACCACCACTCGTGTGCTGGGGCACCGGGGGGGTGTGTTTCCCTCCAGTTTATCAATCAGGAAATCTTTACACAAACTCATGTTCACTTTCCCCTCTCGCGGAGCATGTGAATGGAAACACCTGTGAAATTGGAGAGAATGCTCCGTTTTTGTATGAAATCAAACACAGTCAAATATTCCGAGAAGTTTATCGGTAATCCTCGAACCTGAAAATTCAGAGGCCCCGCATTCTGAGACTTGATGATAATCGCTAACGAGTGTCGTCACTCAGTGTGTGACACACGGTTCATCACCAGAGGAAAAAAAATCCCCTCTCTGTTCTCCAAGATTCTCCAAGCCAAAGATTGTGGCTTTTCCAGCCGAAGAGGTTTCAGACTGAGCTGCTGGTTAGTGTCACCACTGCAGGACCTGGCATGAGCCCTCGGTGTGTGTACAGGCAGAGGTGCCCAGCTTTTGAATATGAAACTCCAGCCCTGTACCAGCTCAGCAAAGCCACAGTGAGACAGCGACTGTGTGAAGGTTATTGGCTGTTTTGCAAGCTGCAAACTCAATTTCAGATGTTTGTTTACGTGGAACCCACAAGGTGAACAGTGACTATTTCCGAATCTCAGGATGTTTGTAATTTTTATAAATGATCTGGATGAGGGTATTGAGGGATGGATCAGTAAATTTGCAGATGATACTAAAGTTGGTGGTGTGGTAGATAGTGAAGAGGGGTGTTTTAGTTTACAGAGTGACTTGGACAAGTTGCAGAGCTGGGCCGAGAGGTGGCAAATGGAGTTTAATGTGGAAAAGTGTGAGGTAATGCACTTTGGCAGGAACAATAAATGTGTAGAGTATAGGGCTAATGGTAGGGCTCTTAATAGTGTTGAGGAACAGAAGGATCTTGGTGTATGTGTCAATAGATCCCTGAAAGTAGGCAGTCAAGTGGATAAAGTTGTTAAGAAGGCATATGGAGTCTTAGCTTTTATTGGTAGGGGGATTGAATTTAGGAGCCGCAGCATCATGTTGCAACTGTACAAAACTCTAGTGCGGCCGCACTTGGAGTATTGTGTGCAGTTCTGGTCGCCACATTATAAGAAAGATGTGGAGGCATTGGAGAGGGTACAGAGGAGGTTTACCAGGATGTTGCCTGGTATGGAGGGCAGGTCCTATGAAGAGAGGTTGAAGGATTTGAGGTTGTTTTCGTTAGAAAGGAGGCGGCTAAGAGGGGATCTTATTGAAGCATATAAGATGATTAGAGGTTTAGATAGGGTGGACAGTGATAGCCTTTTTCCTAGGATGGAGAAAGCTAGCACGAGGGGACACAGCTTTAAATTAAGGGGTATGAGTTATAGGACGGATATCAGAGGTAGGTTCTTTACTCAAAGAGTGATTAGGGAGTGGAATGCCCTGCCTGCAGCTGTTGTAGATGCGCCAAGTTTGGTGGCGTTTAAGAGGTTAGTTGATAAGTATATGGATGAGAAGGGAATGGTTTAGTTAGGAGGGGCATTGCTTTTTATTTTGGTCGGCACAACATCGAAGGCCGAAGGGCCTGTTCTGTGCTGTATTGTTCTATGTTCTATGTTCTATGTTCTATGTTCTATGTTCTATGATGTCGTTTGTTACAACAAACAACAACTGTCACTCATGATAAAGACAAGGTGGTCCATCCCTAGAATACAACTAGTGTCTTGTTAAACTATTTCAGGGAGTCACAGAGAAACCCATCCTCCCCCCACGCCGGTAAATACAGTCCACTCACCTCCGATGATCAGCCCGTGTTAATACTGACCCACTTCCCGGGGATCCCCTATAAATACTGACCCACTTCCCGGGGATCCCCTATAAATACTGACACACTCCCCAGGGACCCCCTGTAAATACTGACACACTCCCCGGGGACCCCCTGTAAATACTGACACACTCCCCGGGGACCCCCTGTAAATACTGACACACTCCCCGGGGACCCCCTGTAAATACTGACACACTCCCCGGGGACCCCCTGTAAATACTGACACACTCCCCGGGGATACCCCTGTAAATACTGACACACTCCCCGGGGATACCCCTGTAAATACTGACACACTCCCGTGACCTCTGTAAATACGACACACTCCCTGGGGACCCCCTGTAAATACTGACACACTTCCCGGGGACCCCCTGTAAATACTGACACACTCCCCGGGGACCCCCTGTAAATACTGACACACTCCCCAGGAACCCCTGTAAATACTGACACACTCCCCGGGGACCCCCTGTAAATACTGACACACTCCCGGGGACCCCCTGTAAATACTGACACACTCCCCGGGGACCCCCTGTAAATACTGACACACTCCCCGGGGATCCCCTGTAAATACTGACACACTCCCCGGGGACCCCCTGTAAATACTGACACACTCCCCGGGGACCCCCTGTAAATACTGACACACTCCCCGCGGACCCCCTGTAAACACTGACACACTCCCCCAGGGATCCCCTGTAAATACTGACACACTCCCCCAGGGACCCCCTGTAAATACTGACCCACACCCCGGGGACCCCCTGTAAATACTGACATTAGACCAGCAGTTATTGCCCATCCCTAATTGTCCCTTGGGGAGGTGGTGCTGAGCTGCCTTCCTGATTCATTCCAGTCCCTGTTGTGTAGGTACACCCACTGCGCTGTTAGGGAAGGGGTTCCAGGATTCTAACCCTCCGACAGTGAAGGAACGGTAATGTATTTCCAAGTCAGGAGGGTGAGTGACTTTGAGGGTGAAACACAGAAACAGAGAAACTAGAAACAGAAGCCGGCTATTCGGCCCTTCGAGCCTGCTCCACCATTCATTAGGATCATAGCTCACTATTGACTGCAATACCCTGATTTCCACCCCTCCCCCCACTCCTTCCATATCCCTTGATCTCCTTTACCCCAATACTGTGTGCAGTTTTGGTGTCCTTATCTGAGGAAGGATGTTCCTTGCTATAGAGGGAGCACAGCGAAGGTTTACCAGCCTGATTCCTAGGTTGGAGGTCTGTCATATGAAGAGAGACAGAATCAGTCAGGATTACATTCACTGAAGTTTAGAAGAGTGAGAGGGAATCTCATAGAAACTTATAAAATTTGAACAGATTCAGAATATTTCTGATGTTGGGAGAGTCCAGAATTAGGGATCACAGTTTGAGGGTAAGGGGGTAAACCTTTTAAACTGAGGTGGGGAGAAATTTCTTCACCCAGAGGCTGGGGAATGTGTGGAATCCACTCCCACAGAATGTAGTTGGGGCCAAAATGTTGTCTCTGATTTCAAGAAGAAATTAGATATAGTTCTTGGAGCCAAAGGGATTGAGGGATATGGGGGAAAAGGAAAGGGATCAGGATATTGAATTGGATGATCAGCCATGATCAAGCTGGATGGCAGAGCAAGCTTGAAGGGCCAAACAGTCTCCTCCTGCTCCTAGTTTCTATGTTTCTATAAAATCCTAGCTTGGGCTGACAAATGACAAATAACATTCATAGAGTTATAGAGTCATAGAGATTTACACCATGGAAACAGTCTCTTTGGTCCAGCCTCTCCATGCCTCTCTTTTTTTAAAACCTAATCCCAATTGCCCACATTTGACCCATATCCCTCTATACCCATCTTACCCATCTAACTGTCTAAACGCTTTTTAAAAGACAACATTGTACCCACCTCTACTACTGCTTCTGGCAGCTTGTTCCAGACACTCACCACCCTCTGAGTGAAACAATTGACCCTCTGAACACTTTTGTATCTCTCCCCGCTCACCTTAAACCTATGCCCTCTAGTTTTAAACTCCCTGACTTTTGGAAAAAGATATTGATTATCTATCTTATCTATGCCGCTCATTATTTTATAGATCTCAGTAAGATCACCCCTCAGCCTCCTACGATGCAGAGAAAAAAGTCCCAGTCTATCCAGCCTCTCCTTATAACTCAATCCATCAAGTCCCGGTAGCATCCTAGTAACTCTTTTCTACACTCTTTCTAGTTTAATAATATCCTTTCTACAATAGGGTGACGTGAACTGCACACAGTATTCCAAGCGTAGCCTAATCAATGTCTTGTACAACTTCAACAAGATGTCCCACCACACAATGACCATCTCCAACATGTGGTAGTCCAACTATCTCCCCTTGAAATTTAGTGGTGTCACTGTCACTGAATTATCCACAGTCAACATCCTGGGGGTTATCATTGACCAGAATCTGATCTGGAGTTGCCATACAAATACTATGGTTACCTGAGCAGGTTGGAGGCTGGGAATCCTGTAGTGAGTAACTCACCCCCTGACTCGCCAAAGCCTATCCACCATCTACAAGGCAGGAGTCAGGAGTGTGACTCCCCACTTGTCTGGATGGGTGCAGTTCCAACAACACTAAAGAAACTCAACACCATCCAGGACAAAGCAACTCCTTTGACAGCACCTTCCAAACCATGATCACGACCATCTAGAAGAGAAGAGCAATAAATGCCTGGGAAAACCATCACTTGGAGAATCCCCTCCAAGCCACTCACCGTCCTGACTTGGGATTATATCAACATTCCTTCACTGTCACTGGGTCAAAATCCTGGAACTCCCTCCCCAACAGCACTGCCTCATATGGACTGCAGTGGCTCAAAAAGGCAGCTCACCACTACCTTCTCAAGGGGCAATTAGGGATGGGCAGTAAATGCTGATCCAGCCAGCGGTAGTCATGTCCTGGGAAAGAATTTTAAAAAGTGTCTGAGTGCTGGGGAGTTTGACGGGGGACGTGATTTGATTTATTATTGTCACATGTATTAACATACAGTGAAAAGTATGATTTCTTGCATGCTATACAGATGAAGCATATCAAAGAACAAAGAACAAAACAGCATGGGAAACAGGCCCTTCGGCCCAATGAGCCCGTGCCGCCTCCCTGATGTTGCCACTTCTACCCGTGGATCCCTATCTATGTTTATAGATATCATTCATACAGAAGGAAAGGAGAGAGTGCAGAATGTAGTTTTACAGTCATAGCTAGGGTATAGAGAAAGATCAACTTAATGCAAGGTGAGTCGACTGTAAAAGTCTGACAGCCGCAGGGAAGAAGCTGTTCTTGAATCCTTTGGAACATAACCTCAGACTTTTGTATCTTTTTCCCAAAGAAAGAAGGTGGAAGAGAGAATGTCCGGAGTGCATGGGGTTCTTAGCTATGCTGGCTGCTTTGCCGAGGCAGCGGGAAGTGTAGACAGAATCAATGGATGGGAGGCTGGTTTGTGTGTTCGTGACCTTTCGTAGTTCTTTGCTGTCTTGTCAGAGCAGGAGCCCATACCAGGCTGTGATACAACCAGAAGGAATGTTTTCTATGGTGCATCTGTAAAAGTCGTAGTGGACATGCCAAATTTCCTTAGTCTTCTGAGAAAGTAGAGGTGTTGGTCCATGACTTCAAGCAGGCCTGTAGGAGATTATCTGATTCCTCAGACCAACACTGCACGGCTCTCTTTGATGGACTCCCCCGCTTTTACTTGGGGAACATTGTGCTGAACCATCAGGCAATGCAAAATAAATATTGAAATAGAAATGCTTGTTCTTATTTCTGGGAACACACAAGATGCGAACGAGTGAAAAGTGGCATCAGATAAAATCTCTTATGTTTCATTCAGTGACAAGCTGCTGGCAGCTCTGACGAAGATTGGTGCATAGTGGGAGACTGTCTGCACTACATTTCCTGAAACTCACCTCAAACCCACAATGCCTGAGTGCTGTTTACACAGCAGGAACCAATACATTAACACAGCACAGCATCTGCCCCCATTCACACACAGTCCACATCTCAGAAATAATACAGCATAAAACACTGCGATCAACCACCCAGCACTTAAATATCCACATACAGCTGTATATTCACAGCACCAGATACAGAGTAAAGCTCCTCTAGACTGTCCCCCCATCAAACACTCCCAGGACAGGTACAGCACGGGGTTAGATACAGAGTAAAGCTCCCTCTGCACTGTCCCCATCAAACACTCCTAGGATAGGTACAGCACAGGGTTAGACACAGAGTAAAGCTCCCTATACACTGTCCCCATCAAACACTCCCAGGATAGGTACAGCACGGGATTAGATACAGAGTAATCCTCGCTCTACACTGTCCCCCATCAAACACTCCCAGGACAGGTACAGTACAGGGTTAGATACAGAGAAAAGCTCCCTCTACACTGTCCCTCATCAAACACTCCCAGGACAAAGACAACACAGGGTTAGATAACACAGTAAAGCTTCCTCTACACTGTCCCCATCAAACACTCCCAGGACAGGTACAGCATGGGGTTAGATACAGAGTAAAGCTCCCTCTACACTGTCCCCATCAAACACTCCCAGGACAGGTACAGCATGGGGTTAGATACAGAGTAAAGTTCCCTCTACACTGTCCCCCATCAAACACTCCCAGGACAGGTACAGCACAGGGTTAGATACAGAGTAAAGCTCCCTCTACACTGTCCCCCATCAAACACTCCCAGGACAGGTACAGCACGGGGTTAGATACAGAGTAAAGCTCCCTCTACACTGTCCCCCATCAAACACTCCCAGGACAGGTACAGCACGGGGTTAGATACAGAGTAAAGCTCCACCACACTGTCCCCCATCAAACACTCCCAGGACAGGTACAGCACGGGGTTAGATACAGAGTAAAGCTCCCTCTACACTGTCCCCCATCAACACTCCCAGGACAGTACAGCACGGGGTTAGATACAGAGTAAAGCTCCCTCTACACTGTCCCCATCAAACACTCCCAGGACAGGTACAGCACGGGATTAGATACAGAGTAAAGCTCCCTCTACACTGTCCCCCTCAAACACTCCCAGGACAGGTACAGCACGGGGTTAGATACAGAGTAAAGCTCCCTCTACACTGTCCCCCATCAAACACTCCCAGGACAGGTACAGCACGGGTTAGATACAGAGTAAAGCTCCCTCTACACTGTCCCCCATCAAACACTCCCAGGACAGGTACAGCACGGGGTTAGATACAGAGTAAAGCTCCACCTACACTGTCCCCCATCAAACACTCCCAGGACAGGTACAGCATGGGGTTAGATATAGAGTACAGCTCCCCCTGCTGTGTGTTGGGTCTGGTCTGAATTAATGGTAAGGTATAAATGTAGTTTTTGCATTACAACAGTAGCCTATTTTGCATTATATAATCAAGTATTTAAAATTATATGGGAATGGATCAAACTGTGAAAAAGAATATTATGTTAGTCTGGGACATAGAGTGTGGGAGACAGTGTGTCCATTCTGTGTGGGTCTGGGACACTCGGGGCAGTGTGTCCATTCTGTGTGGGTCTGGGACACTCGGGGCAGTGTGTCCATTCTGTGTGGGTCTGGGACACTCGGGGCAGTGTGTCCATTCTGTGTGGGTCTGGGACACTCGGGACAGTGTGTCCATTCTGTGTGGGTCTGGGACACTCGGGGCAGTGTGTCCATTCTGTGTGGGTCTGGGACACTCGGGGGCAGTGTGTCCATTCTGTGTGGGCCTGGAACACGGGGGGGACAGTGTGTCCATTCTGTGTGGGTCTGGGATACGGTGTGTGGAAATGGAGACAAGGAGGACTATTATTTAAATGGTGAAAAATTATAGCATGCTACAGTGCAGAGGGATCTGGGGGTCCTTGTGCATGAACCGCAAAAACCCAGTCTGCAGGTGCAGCAGGTGATCAAGAAGGCGAATGGAATGTTGGCCTTTATCGCGAGGGGGATAGAATATAAAAGCAGGGAGGTCTTGCTGCAACTGTACAGGGCACTGGTGAGGCCATAATTGGAGTACTGTGTGCAGTTTGGTCCCCTTATTTGCGGAAGGATATATTGGTCTTGGAGAGAGTGCAGAGAAGGTTCACCAGGCTGATACCAGAGAGGAGGGGGTTAGCTTATGAGGAGGGATTGAATGGACTGGGTTTGTACTCATTGGAGTTTAGAAGGCTGAGGGGGCATCTTACATAGACATAAGATAATGAAGGGGCTAGATAGAGTAGAGGTAGAGAGTTTCTTCCCGCTTAGAAAAGAAACCAGAATTAGAGAGCACAGCCTCAAAATAAGGGGGAGTCAGTTTAGAACAGAGTTGAGGAGGAACTTCTCTTCTGAGGGTAGTGAATCCCTGGAATTCTCTGCCTATTGAAGTGATGGAGACTACCTTGTTGAATATATTTAAGCCACGGGTAGATAGGTTTCTGATAGATAAGGGAATTAAGGGTTATGGGGAGAAAGCGGGAAAGTGGAACTGATCCACTTTAGATCAGCCATGATCTTATTGAATGGCGGGGCAGGCTCGAGGGGCTGGACGGCCGACTCCTGCTCCTATTTCTTATGTTCTTATGTTGGAGGGATGTGAATGAGAACATTGGGTCAATTGAGGGTTACATGTGATACTTGAATCTACAAGTCGTCTGTTCTGATGTTGTAAGTTTCTGCAAGTAGAAATTTTGCCAATTATGATAGCTTGTTTGTGAATTCTCTCAAAGTGCGTAGCAGTTAAACACTTGACACTGACATTCCTCAAAACAGTCCCCAGCAATCCAATGCCATGTGTGAAGACTTTGCAACCCTACAGTCTTTAAACTGAGCCGCAAATTCTCTGTGTGGACTTAGTGGTTTGACTATTTGGAGCTTCCCATCAGTACAACAAACACTGTGGATGTGAGAGGGTGAGAATCTCAGGCAGGCAGTACAGTGCTACTTCTCAGTAGAGAGTGAATTCACCGCCTTTTGTTCTCATTCAGCAAACTCTGAAATTCCTGTTAGGGAACATGACGTGAGTTCTGGACCGTTTGTTCTCACGGAATTGCAGACGTGGTTGCAAAACACAAATAGAGATTCTGAAAACGAACACAACAAATGACCTCACCCCCTGTCTGCTCAGAATCCAGGCAGCCTTGCAGGTGAAGCAGTGACTGCCTTGTACATTATCCTGTATTCCCTGCTCTCAATGTGCTCTCCTGTATCCCGGGGAGGACAGACACTGACTGGATCAGTGCATTGTGAGACACCACTATACAGTTCACCTCACTCTGAACAGCCTGTCCCTTCCTCATACAGTAAGAATTCTCACAACACCAGGTTAAAGTCCAACAGGTTTATTTGGTAGCAAAAGCCACAAGCTTTCGGAGCGCTGTTCCTTTGTCAGGTAAGTGGGAATTCTGTTCACAAACAGGGCATATAAACAAACTCAATTTACAGAATAACGGTTGGAATGCGAGTCTTTACAGGTAATCAAGTCTTAAAGGTACAGACAGTGTGAGTGGAGAGAGGGTTAAGCACAGGTTAAAGAGATGTGTATTGTCTCCAGACGGGACAGTTAGTGAGATTTTGCTAACCCAGGCAAGTCATGGGAGTTACAGATAGTGTGACATGAAGCCAAGATCCCGGTTGAGGCCATCCTTATGTGTGGAACTTGGCTATCAGTCTCTGCTCAGCGACTCTGCGCTGTTGTGTGTCGTGAAGGCCCCCTTGAAGAACATTTACCCGCAGGTCGGAGGCCCAATGCCAGTGACTGCTGAAGTGTTCGCCCACAGGAAGGGAACTGTTTTGCCTGGTGATTGTTGAGCGATGTTCATTCATCCGCTGTCGTAGTGTCTGCATGGTCTCCCCAATGTACCATGGTTCGGGACATCCTTTCTTGCAGCATATCAGGTAAACAACATTCGCTGAATTGCAAGAGTATGTACCTGTACCTGGTGAATGGTATTCTTACACTTGATGATGTCGTCCATGTCTATGATCCGGCATGTCTTGCAGAGGTTGCTGTGGCAGGATTGTGTGGTATTGTGGTCACTGTTCTCCTGAAGGTTGGGTAGTTTGCTGCGAACAATGATCTGTTTGAAGTTACGCGGTTGTTTGAAGGCAAGAAGTGGGGGTGTGGGGATGGCCCGAGCGAGATGTTCATCGTCATCAATGATATGTTGAAGACTCCGGAGAAGATGTCGTAGCTTCTCCGCTCCGGGGAAGTACTGGACAACAAAGGGTACTCTGTCCACCGTGTCCCATGTTCATCTTCTGAGGAGGTCAGTGCGGTTTATCGCTGTGGCACGTCGGAACTGTCAATCGAAGAGTCGAGCGCCATATCCTGTTCTCACGAGGGCATCTTTCAGTGTCTGGAAGTGTCTGTCATGATCCTCCTCATCTGAGCAGGTCCTGTGTATACGGAGGGCTTGTCTATTGGAGAATAAAGATCAAAGAACAAAACAGCATGGGAAACAGGCCCTTCGGCCCAACAAGCCCGCGCCGCCACCCCAATATTCCCACCTCTACCTGTGATCCCTGTCTGTGTTTATAGATCTATGGATTAAAAACCAAATTTGAGACAATTTAGGGAGAATTTGTTTTGCCAATTAGCCTAAGAGCACATCTTTGGGATGTGGGAGGAAACCGGAGCACCTGGAGAAAACCCACACAAGCACGGGGAGAATGCGCAAACTCCCACAGACACAGGCCCAAATCCATGTATCTGCACAGCACAGCGATAGTCACTGAGCTGTCATGTTGCCCATCAATGGTCCAGGTCAAGCGTACACTAACCACGTGAAGCACTAGGATACTCTCGAAAAAAATCCAAGAGCAGCCCTCTCACGACCCATCGCGTGTATGCCCCTCGTTAGACAACAAGGTGGACCAAAGCACCTGTAGGATGGCTTCTTTAACGTGTTTAAGGTGGAAGCTGGAGAAGTGGAGCATTGTGAGGTTATCCATGGGCTTGCGGTACAGTGAGGTGCTGAGGTGACCGTCCTTGACGGAGATGCGTGTGTCCAAGAATGCAACCAATTCTGGAGAATAGTCCATGGTGAGTCTGATGGTGGAATGGAACTTCATGATGCCATCATACAGTTGTTTCAGTGATTGTTCACCATGAATTTGTGACCACAATTCGGTTACGTTCACCTTAGTGATGGACAGGGATAGGCATGAGGCTGGGGGCAGTAGTTATAGCTGGGGGAAGGGTAATTATGAGGCCATCAGGAGAGAATTAGGGTGCATAGATTGGACTAGGAAACTACAGGGACTGGGAACATCTGGAATGTGGAGCTTATTCAAGGAGCAGCTGCTGCGAGTCCTTGATAAGTATGTCCCTGTCAGGCAAGGAGGAAATGGTCGAGTAAGAGAACCTTGGTGTACGAAAAAAGTTGATTTGCTGGTTAAGAAGAAAAAGGAGGCTTATGTCAGGATGAGGCTTGAAGGCTCAGTTAGTGCAATGGATAGCTATAGATTAGCCAGGAAGGAGGTAAAAAGTGAATTGAGGAGAGCTAAGAGGGGACACGAGAAGATGTTGGCTGATAGGATTAAGGAGAATCCTAAAGCTTTCTTTCGATATGTTAAGAATAGAAGATTGGTTAGGGCAAGATTAGGGCCAGTCATAGACAGCAGTGGGAAGTTGTGCGTGGAGCCTGAAGAGATTGGTGAGGCACTGAATAAATATTTCTCTTCGGTATTCACGCAGAGTGCTGGAAATGTAGCTATGGAGAACACTGAGGTACAGGGTTGCAAATTGGGAAGTATTGTAGTAGATAGGGAGGATGTGTTAGAAATTCTCGAGGTTTGAAGTTGGATAAGTCCCCTGGCCGGACGGGATTTACCCTAGGATTCTCTGGGAGGCAAGAGAGGAGATTGCAGAGCCTCTGGCTCTGATCTTCGGTCCTCGTTGTTACGGGTGTGGTTCCGGAGGACTGGAGGATAGCGAATGTGGTCCCATTGTTTAAGAAGGGGAAGAGAGACCTTCCAGGGAATTATAGGCCAGTGAGTCTTACTTCTGTTGTGGGCAAGGTATTGGAGAGAATTATTAGGGATAGGATTTATAGTTATTTAGAGAGAAATGAATTGATTGGGGATAGTCAGCATGGTTTCGTGAAGGGTAGGTCATGCCTTACTAACCTCATTGAGTTTTTTGAGAAAGTGACCAGAGAGGTGGATGGGGGTAAGGCGGTTGATGTAGTATATATGGACTTTAGTAAGGCGTTTGATAAGGTGGCCCATGGAAGACTTCTACAGAAAATGCAGATGTGTGGAATAGAGGGTGATTTAGCTAATTGGATTAGGAATTGGCTGGCAGATAGAAGACAGAGGGTGGTGGTTGAATGGGGATATTCATCGTGGAGTTCGGTGACGAGTGGTGTGCCTCAGGGGTCTGTTTTGGGGCCCCTGCTGTTTGTAATTTTTATAAATGATCTGGATGAGGGTATTGAGGGATGGATCAGTAAATTTGCAGATGACACTAAAGTCAGTGGAGTGGTAGATAGTGAAGAGGGGTGTTATAGTTTACAGAGTGACTTGGACAGTTGCAGAGCTGGGCCGAGAGGTGGCAAATGGAGTTTAATGTGGAAAAGTGTGAGGTAATGCACTTTGGCAGGAACAATAAATGTGTAGAGTATAGGGCTAATGGTAGGGCTCTTAATAGTGTTGAGGAACAGAAGGATCTTGGTGTATGTGTCAATAGATCCCTGAAAGTAGGCAGTCAAGTGGATAAAGTTGTTAAGAAGGCATATGGAGTCTTAGCTTTTATTGGTAGGGGGATTGAATTTAGGAGCCGCAGGCATCATGTTGCAACTGTACAAAACTCTAGTGCGGCCGCACTTGGAGTATTGTGTGCAGTTCTGGTCGCCACATTATAAGAAAGATGTGGAGGCATTGGAGAGGGTACAGAGGAGGTTTACTAGGATGTTGCTGGGTATGGAGGGCAGGTCCTATGAAGAGAGGTTGAAGGATTTGAGGTTGTTTTTCGTTAGAAAGGAGGCGGCTAGAGGGGATCTTATTGAAGCATAAAGATGATTAGAGTTTAGATAGGGTGGACAGTGATAGCCTTTTTCCTAGGATGGAGAAAGCTAGCACGAGGGGAACAGCTTTAAATTAAGGGGTATGAGTTATAGGACGGATATCAGAGGTAGGTTCTTTACTCAAAGAGTGATTAGGGAGTGGAATGCCCTGCCTGCAGCTGTTGTAGATGCGCCAAGTTTGGTGGCGTTTAAGAGGTTAGTTGATAAGTATATGGAAGAGAAGGGAATGGTTTAGTTTGGAGGGGCATTGCTTTTTATTTTGGTCGGCACAACAT
Organism: Sphyrna mokarran; assembly: GCA_024679065.1. Lineage (NCBI taxonomy): Eukaryota > Metazoa > Chordata > Chondrichthyes > Carcharhiniformes > Carcharhinidae > Sphyrna > Sphyrna mokarran. The sequence goes on from JAGIQG010000006.1 coordinate 5,117,436, forward strand.
CGAAGGCCGAAGGGCCTGTTCTGTGCTGTAATGTTCTATGTTCTATGTTCTATGTTCTATGAGTCCAATGGAAGAAAATGTCTTCAATCTATCTCGTGTATAGCCTCGGTTGAAGATCCCGTGCAATGAAAAAGTCTTGTTTGAACCTATGCATGAAGATATTGGCATATTGGGGTGTGAATTTCGTCCCCACGGCCGTTCCGTGTGTCTGGATGAAGAACTGGTTGTTGAAGGTGAAGACATTATGGTCCAGGATGAAGCGGATGAGTTGTAAAATTGCATCTGGAAACTGGCAGTTGTTGGCATTGAGTACTGAGGCAGTTGCAGCAATACCATCGTCGTGGGGGATGTTGGTGTAGAGCGCCGAGACATCCATTGTGACAAGGAGTGTCCCTGGTTCAACTGCTCCATGTGTTTCATGCCCATCCTTCACATCATGACCATCCTCATACTCTCGAGGCTTGCTTGGTGTTGGCCTCCCTGTACTCACCCTCCACCCACACCCCAGACAATGTCTCATCTTTCCATTTATCACTTCACTCGTCCCACACAACCGCAACAGTTCAGGGTTCCAACCTCTGCCCCATTATTGGATGGCGACTATTGATAAGGATTGTAAATTCACACCTCCTCTCTGAGCACCATTTGTATTTTTAACTGGTTCCCTTTGCCAAAACCATCAGCCTCTTTGGCAATTAATCTCTTCTACCTAATCACACACCTCCACTCTCTGCCCAATCACAATCCCCATTTTCTGGCCAATCACACACTGCCATTCTCTGGCCAATCATACATCCCTGCTCTCTGGCCAATCACACACTCCCTCTCTCTCTGCTCGATCCGTCACTGGGACATGTGAAACATTCCAGTTCTGGATGAAGGTAACGGATCTGAAGCATTGGCTGAAATTTTCCGAACTTCCCGGCTGGGATTTTCCTGCCCCTCTGACAGTGAATGGAGGTTTAGTGGAATGTTCCGTTCTTGCCCACAACAGGTCTCGCTGCAGAGTAGACTGGAGAATCCGACTGGAAAACCTTCTATCATTCCAGCTCTGTAGATGGTGCTTGCCCGACTGAGTGTTCTGGAATTTTGGTTCTGATTTCCGATTTGCAACATTTGCTGGATTTTGTTCATTCAGAAAAACGAATAGAACTCCCGGAATTCTCCCCATATCGGCAATGAGAGGGTGGAAGCGGCATAATAGAAACATAGAACAGTACAGCACAGTACAGGCCCTTCGGCCCTCAATGTTGTGCCGAGCTTTGTCTGAACCCAAGATTAAGCTATCCCACTCCCTATCATTCTGGTGTGCTCCATGTGCCTATCCAATAACCGCTTGAAAGTTCCTAAAGTGTCCGACTCCACTATCACAGCAGGCAGTGCATCCACACCACCAACATCTCAAATGAGTGAAGATCTACCTCGGACACACAAAAATACCCTCTCATTCTCCCCCTTAATAGTTATATGCCCACCAGCACAGCTGCATCCACTTGGGAACATTGTATAAAATATACATCAAAAACACTTTATAAAATACCCATCCCCCC
>JAGIQG010000006.1:5122319-5491125 GCA_024679065.1 Sphyrna mokarran
TCTGTTGAGGTAGTATGGGCTGAGATTAGAAACAGGAGAGGAGAGGTCACCCTGTTGGGAGTCTTTTATAGACCTCCTAAAAGTTCTAGAGAGGTAGAGGAAAGGATTGCAAAGTCGATCCTGGTCAGGAGTGAAAGTAATAGGGTAATTGTTATGGGGGACTTTAACTTTACTAATATTGATTGGAATAGCTATAGCTCTAGCTCGTTAGAGGGGTCAGTTTTTGTACAAAGTGTGCAGGAAGGTTTTTTGACTCAGTATGTAGATAGGCCAACTAGAGGTGAGGCTACATTGGATTTGGTGCTGGGCAATGAGCCAGACCAGGTGTTAGGCTTGGAAGTTAGTGAACATTTTGGTGATAGTGACCACAATTCGGTTACGTTCACCTTAGTGATGGATAGGGATAGGCATGAAGCTGGGGGCAGTAGTTATAGCTGGGGGAAGGTAATTATGAGGCCATAAGGAGAGAATTAGGGTGCATAGGTTGGACTAGGAAACTACAGGGACTGGGAACATCTGAAATGTGGAGCTTATTCAAGGAGCAGCTGCTGCGAGTCCTTGATAAGTATGTCCCTGTCAGGCAAGGAGGAAATGGTCGAGTAAGGGAACCTTGGTGTACAAAAAAGTTAATTCGCTGGTTAAAAGGAAAAAGGAGGCTTATGTCAGGATGAGGCTTGAAGGCTCAGTTAGTGCAATGGATAGCTATAGATTAGCCAGGAGGGAGCTAAAGAGTGAGTTGAGGAGAGCTAAAAGGGGACACGAGAAGACTTTGGCTGATAGGATCAAGGAGAATCCTAAAGCTTTCTTTAGATATGTTAAGAATAGAAGATTGGTTAGGGCAAGATTAGGGCCAGTCATAGACAGCAGTGGGAAGTTGTGCGTGGAGCCTGAAGAGATTGGAGAGGCACTGAATAAATATTTCTCTTCGGTATTCACGCAGGGTGATGTAAATGTAGTTATGGAGAACACTGAGGTACAGGGTTGCAAACTGGAAAGTATTGAAGTAGATAGGGAGGATGTGCTAGATATTCTTGAGGGTTTGAAGTTGATAAGTCCCCTGGGCCGGACGGGATTTACCCTAGGATTATCTGGGAGGCAAGAGAGGCGATTGCAGAGCCTCTGGCTCTGATCTTCAGGTCGTCGTTGGTTACGGAGTTCCGGAAGACTGGAGGATAGCGAATGTGGTCCCATTGTTCAAGAAGGGGGAGAGAGACCTTCCAGGGAATTATAGGCCAGTGAGTCTTACTTCTGTTGGGGGCAAAGTATTGGAGAGAATTATTAGGGATAGGATTTATAGTTATTTAGAGAGAAATGAATTGATTGGGGATAGTCAGCATGGTTTTGTGAAGGGTAGGTCATGCCTTACTAACTTTATTGAGTTTTTTGCAAAAGTGACCAAAGAGGTGGATGGGGGTAAGGCAGTTGATGTGGTATATATGGACTTTAGTAAGGCGTTCGATAAGGTGTCCCATGGAAGGCTTCTGCAGAAAATGCAAATGTATGGGATTGAGGGTGATTTAGCTAATCGGATTAGGAATTGGCTAGGTGATAGAAGACAGATAGATAGATAGTGGTGGTTGATGGAAGGTATTCATCATGGAGTTCGGTTACAAGTGGTGTACCTCAGGGATCTGTTTTGGGGCCCCTGCTGTTTGTAATTTTTATAAATGATCTGGATGAGGGTATTGAAGGAAGGATTAGTAAATTTGCAGATGACACTAAAGTCGGTGGAGTGGTAGATAGTGAAGAGGGGTGTTATAGTTTGCAGAGAGAATTGGACAAGTTGCAGAGCTGGGCCGAGAGGTGGCAAATGGAGTTTAATGTGGAAAAGTGTGAGGTAATTCACTTTGGCAGGAATAATAAATGTGTAGAGTATAGGGCTAATGGTAGGATTCCTAATAGTGTTGATGAACAGAGGGATCTTGGTGTATTGTGCATAGATCCCTGAAAGTAGGCAGTCAAGTCGATAAGGTTGTTAAGAAGGCATATGGAGTCTTAGCTTTTATTGGTAGGGGGATTGAAATTCGGAGCCGCAACGTCATGTTGCAACTGTACAAAACTCTAGTGCGGCCGCACTTGGAGTATTGTGTGCAGTTCTGGTCCCCACATTATAAGAAAGATGTGGAGGCATTGGAGACGGTACAGAGGAGGTTTACCAGGATGTTGCCTGTTATGGAAGGCAGGTCTTATGAAGAGAGGCTGAGGGATTTGAGGTTGTTTTCGTTAGAAAGAAGGCGGCTAAGAGGAGACCTTATTGAAACATATAAGATGATTAGAGGTTAGATAGGGTGGACAGTGATAGCCTTTTTCCTAGGATGGAGAAAGCTAGCACGAGGGGACATAGCTTTAAATTAAGGGGTGGTAGTTATAGGACGGATATCAGAGGTAGGTTCTTTACCCAGAGGGTGGTTAGGTTATGGAATGCCCTGCCTGCGGCAGTTGTAGATGCGCCAAGTTTGGTGGCATTTAAGAGGTTAGTAGATAAGTTTATGGATGAAAAGGGAATGGTTTAGTTTGGAGGGTCATTGCTTTTTCCTAATTGGTCGGCGCAACATCGAGGGCCGAAGGGCCTGTTCTGCGCTGTAATGTTCTATGCTCTACAATCTCGTTAGTGACTTTAATATTTGTTTGTCCGAGAATATTCCTTGGAAAATGTTTGGAATATTGTAATTTTAGGGGATGAGGATTAGAGAAGTAAACAAGGAATGTGAAAAGTTGGAGGAGGGCCAGTTTCACTGAGTTAAAGATAGATGTGGCCCCAGTCCTATTTGGAATCAGAGATTGGCTGTAAACAGTAAATGGATAGTGTTCAAAGAGCAAGCCTTCAGCTGATTCACATCTCCCTGTAAGGAGACCACCCCTGGACGGTTAAACACTGTTCACTGCTGTAGATGGGTGCAATGCGCTAACAGGCACACCCTCGTCTTCCCTTGCCAGCCGCAACCTTAAACAAACTGCAGTCACAGAGGACAATTTAAACCACTACCCTCAGCCTCCCACACTGCTATTAAAAACATTATTCATGGAATGTGAGTGCCGCATTTGCTGCGCATCCCTAATTGTCCTTGAACTGAGAATCTCGCTTGGCCATTTCAGAGGGCAGTTGAGTTCAACCACATTTGCTGTGGTTCTGGAGAGTAGTCATGATGTAGAAATGCCAGTGTTGGACTGGGGTAGTAAGGACTCAGTGAGAATTTAGCAACACCAATTTTAAATCCAACCGATTTATTTGATAGTAAATCTGCGAGCTTGCATTTGCCTGACGAAGACACGAGAGTGTCGCAAGCTCGCAGATTTACTATCAAATAAATCAGTTGGATTTAAAATTGGTGTTGCTAAATTCTTATTGAGTTCTGGAGAGGCCAGGCTGTATAAGGATAGCAGATTTCCTTCTCTAAAGGACATTAGTGGGCCAGATGGGTTTTTCCAAAAATCGACAGTGGTTTCATGGCCATCAATAGATTTCTAATTCCAGATCTTTATTGATTACAAATTTGACACCCTGCCATGGTGAGATTTGAACCTGGATCCCCGGGGCATTACCCTGGGTCTCTGGATTACTAGCCCAGTGACAATACCACTACACTATCGTGCTCCTTTGTTGTAGATTGCCCCATGAGGCGAAAGGGTCTCTTAAGTATAAAAGCTCAGAAATTATGTCACATAATAATTATACACCACTGCTTAGAGCCCAGCTGGGTTATTGTGTGAAAGATGCCAAAACCTTGGAGATGATACTGGGGAGATTTATGAGATGATGGGGGTGGGGGGGGGGTGGGGGGTGGGGGAGGGTGGTGGGGAGGTGGGGGTGCTTCAGTTAATGTGGAAAGACTGGAGATTCTCCTTAGAGCAGAGAACACAATGACACGCAGGAACACAAGAAGCTACTCAATCCTTAAACCCTGTTCTGCCATTCATCACAATCCTGGATGACCTATCCTTTCTGTACCATTTCCCCCACGCGAAATTAATGGGAGAGATTTAACAGCGGCGTCCCAAATGCTGCGTTTGATGGAGGAAGTCGGGAGAAAGTGTCTCCAGTGACAAGAGGGCTGGTAACCCGAGGAATGTTGTAGCAAAAACTCGGTGGGAGATGAGAAGCATTCTTTCTGCAGAATGCATGTGCGTTATGCAGCCTGAACAGAAATTGGAAAGAGATTCAATTTCACAATAGAGGAGAAAGGCCAAAGATAATAAGGTCGAAAAATATTTTCCCACAAGGCATCAAATAATTGATAGCATTTTTGAGTGAATGCAACTGCTGCTATTTCACTGCAAATAGATGGAGAACTTTTAGATTTCTCAGACTTTGGACCCAAATGTATCAAGTTGCCAAAGTGAGGTCAATATTACGGAATTCAATGCTGTTAGTCAACACAATCCAGGCTGGATTCCATGCTGCATGCACTAGATAACAAGGACACCTATTTATTGATTACAGCTCAATCTTCAACACTATTATTCTCACAAAACTCATCTCTAACTCCATGATCAGGGCCTCGGTTCTTCCCTCTGCGACCAGATCCTGAACTTCCTAACCCACAAATCACAGTCAGTAAGGATCGGCAACAACATCTCCTCCACGGTCATCCTCAACACCGGTGCCCCACAAGGCTGTATTCTCAGCCCCCTGCTACACTCCTTATACACCTAGAAATGTGGGCTAAATTCCTCTTCCATTTGATTTTCAAGCTTGCTGATGATGCTGCTGTAATGGGTCAGGTCTCAAACAATGACGAGACAGAGTACAGGAATGAGATAGAGAATCTGGTGAACTGGTGCAGCAATAATAATCTCTCCCTCAACGTCAACAAATCGAAGGAGATTGTCATCGACTTCAGGAAGCATAATGGAGAACTTGCCCCTGTCTACATCAATGGGAACACAGTAGAAAGGGTCGAAAGCTTCACGTTTCTAGGTGTCCAGATCACCAACAACCTGTCCTGGTTCCCCCCATGCTGACACTATAATTAAGAAAGCCCCACCAATGCCTCTACTTTCTCAGAAGACTAAGGAAATTTGGCATGTCAACTACAACTCCCACCAACTTTTACAGATGCACCATAGAAAGCATTCTTTCTGGTTGGATCACAGCTTGGTCTGGGCTCCTGCTCTGCCCAATACCACAAGGAACTACAAAAGGGTGGTGAATGTAACCCAATCCATCTTGCAAATCAACCTCCCATCCATTGACTCTGTCTACATTTCCCACTGCCTCGGCAAAGCAGCCAGCATAATGAAGGACCTCACATACTCTGGACATTCTGTCTTCCACCTTCTTCCTTCGGGAAAAATACAGAAGTCTGAGGTCACATACCAACCAACTCAAGAACAGCTTCTTCCCTGCTGCTGTCAGACTTTTGAATGGACTTACCTCGCATTAAATTGATCTTTCTCTATGTCTTAGCTATGACTGTAACACTGCATTCTGCACACTTTCCTTTCCTTCTCTATGAATTGTATGCTTTGTCTGTATAGTGCACACAAGAAACAATACTTTTCACTGTATGTTAATACATGTGACAATAATAAATCAAATAAAAGGGTTAATATGAAATATATAAATACGGAATCTACTTCATTAGATCACAAGATAATACAATATGTTCAGAGATAGTTCCACGTCGAGCCTCGTGTTCAGCCTTGAATGTAAATAGTCAGTATAATGTTCACAAAAAAGTGAACTTTATCACCTGTCTTGCCTTTAACACTCTCTGTCAATCCCGATTTATGTGAAGTTACTGGTGTTGGACTGGGGTGGGTGCAATGAGCAGTCTCACAACACCAGGTTAAAGTTCAACAGGTTTATTTGATAGCACAAGCTTTCGGAGCAGTGCTCCTTCATCAGGTGAGCACATCTCAATTAAGGACAATCTCATCCAAAATCCACCAAGGACAACTGCATCTAAGGCCCACAGCAATGAGAACAGAGACACTAACAACAAAAGTATTGATAAACCTTTCATTCTCAACAGTTACAAACACTGCTCCGGCTGCTTTGGAGTTGCCTTTCTGTAGATCCTCCAGAGGTGAGATTAGACATTAAGGCAACTTTTGACTAAATATGGGATCAAGGAGCTCTAGCAAAACTGGAGTCAGTGGGAATCAGGGGAAAACTCTCTGCTAGCTGGAGCCATGTCTGGCCTGAAGGAAGATGGTTGTGGTGGTTGGAGGTTGATCATCTCAGTTCCATGACATCTCTGCAGGAGTCCCTCAAGAGAGTGTCCTAGACCCAACCATCTTTAGCTGCTTCATCGATGACCTTCCTTCTATCATAAGGTCAGAAATGGGGATGTTTGCTGATGATTACACAATGTTCAGCATCATTCGCAATTGAAACAGTCCATGTTCAAATGCAACAGGATCTGGACAATATCCAGGCTTGGGCAAGCAGCAAGTAACATTCACACCACACAATGACCATCTCTAATATGAACCATGAGGTTCAATTCCGTTACCATCACTGAATCCCCATTATTAACATACCAGGGGGTTATCATTGACCAGAAATTGAACTGGATTAGCCATTAAATACTGTAGCTACCAGAGTAGGTCAGAGACTGGGAGTCCTGTAGTGAGTATCTCACTTCCTGACTTCCCAAAGCCTGTCCACCATCTACAAGGCGCAAGTCAGGAATGTGATGGAATACTCCCCACAGCCTGGATGGGCACAGCTCCAACAACACTCAAGAAGTTCAACACCATCCAGAACAAAACAGCCACTAGATTGGCACCCCATCCATAAAGTTCACTCCCTTCACTACCAACACACAGTGGAAGCCGTGTGTACCATCTACAAGATGCACTGCCAGAATTCACCAAGGTTTCTGAGGCAGCACTTCCAAATCCACAACCACTGCCATCTAGAAGGACAAAAACAGCTGATACATGGGAATAGTGTGACCTGGAGGTTCCTATTGCAGTGTGAGGTATTAGAACAAAGATCAAAGAACAGCACAGGAAACAAGCCCTTCAGCCCTACAAGCTCGCGCCGCCCATTTTAACACACTCAGTAAGTGCCTTATTCAAGTCTTTCTTTGTTCATTGACGTTTTTATCTACCTATAGTGGATTTCACAATAAAGGGGGTGGAAATTTAGGGAATTATACGTTTGCCAAGTTAAGGGAGATCCAATTCAGGGACAATTTATTGACACCAATCAGCCTAAAAAACACATTAGGATGAAGGAACCTTGTATCACCGTGGTGTTGTATTGAGGGAAGGATAATATTATATGCAATAAGCTCGGTGCAACTACAGGTCAAGTCCCACCGACTCCCAGTCTCACACAGAACATTCCCACTTGCCTGTTTTCTAACACCCGAGAGGTTCTGCTCCACGTGCTTTCTCCTGACAGATCCCCTGGAGATACTGTGTCCCACGAATACCCTACCATAACGACACAACACAATTAACTGCTGGGCCAGAGGATCTGGACACATCTTGAAAACATCATTGTTTCTGGCTGATTAACAGTTGGAAGCAGTGAATGTGTTTACGTTGCTAAGTGACTTCAAGACCATTCTGCACTATTAGAATTGGAATGGTTTGCAATGATTTTTTTTAATTGTTCTGTTCTTCAGAAGTTGAGAAACACTGAGTAATGACAGGAATAGACTCAACTTCCATCCTCGCCAATAACATCTTCAATAATAAACATCCTTACAATCATAGAATGAGGCAATGCTGAGGGAAGACCTTTTCCAGCGATGCTGGTCTTTGAGATTACCCCTGCCCTTTCCCCAGTGTCCTGACAAATCTGTCCCCTTCGAGTATTTAAACAAATCCATTTGCAAAGTTCCAATTATAGCAGAGGCCAATGAATCATCCAGGAATTTAAATTGGATCATAACCCAGCTGTCCAGCAGCAAGAGTGGGAACTGACTGCAGAACTGTGGTCAGAGGTAGACCGACTGTGGGTGTCACTGGCCAGGTCAGTTGCAGTTGTATAGAACGTTGGTTAGACCTCATTTGGAATACTGCGTCCAGTTCTGGTTGCCTTACTACCGGAAGGACATGGAGACTCTGGAGAGAGTGCAGAGGAGGTTTACAGGATGCTGCCTGGTATCGAAGGTCTGAGTTACGAGGAGAGGTTAAGCAAATTGGGACTGTTTTCCTTAGAAAGATGTAGACTGAGAGGAGATCTAATAGAGGTATACAAGATTATGAGGGGTATAGATAGAGTAAACAGGGTTAAGCTTTTTTCTAGGATGGGCTCAAATAGCACGAGGGGTCACGGGCTTAGGGTGAGGGGGATAAGGTATAATTTGGATGCTAGAGGGAGTTTTTTCACACAGAGGGTGGTGGGGGTATGGAATGCGCTGCCAAGTAAAGTGGTGGAGGCAGGTACTCTGGAGTTCTTTAAGAAATACTTAGATGGGCACATGAACAGAATGGGAATGGAGGGGTATAGAAAACTGATTTAAAATAGGGATCATGAGCCTGGGGAGTCCCTGGGAAGTGTGTAAATAGATGATGATATTGATGTACTTGTTTTTATCCTACAGGTGCTTTGGTCCACCTTGTTGTCTAACGAGGGGCATACACGCGATGGGTCGTGAGAGGGCTGCTCTTGGATTTTTTTCGAGAATATCCTAGTGCTTCACGTCGTTAGTGTACGCTTGACCTGGACCATTTGATGGGCAACACGACAGCTCAGTGACTATCGCTGTGCTGTGCAGATACATGGATTTGGGCCTGTATCTGTGGGAGTTTGTGCATTCTCCCCGTGCTTGCGTGGATTTTCTCTGGGGGCTCCGGTTTCCCCCCACATCCCAAAGATGTGCTCTTAGGCTGATTGGCAAAACAAATTCTCCCTAAATTGTCTCGCGAATTTGGTTCCAATGCATAGATCTATAAACATAAACAGAGATCACGGGAACATCGGGGTGATGGCGCAGGCTCATTGGGCCAAAGGGCCTGTTTCCTGTGCTGTTTCGTTCTTTGTTCTTTGTTTTTTGTCAGCATTTGTTGTCCAATTAATGAGAACATGAGAACATAACAACTAGGAGCAGGAGTCGGCCATTCGACCCCTTGAGCCTACCCTGCCATTCAATAAGATCATGGCTGATCTTTTCATGGACTCAGCTCCACTAACCCACCCACTCAGCATAACCCTTAATTCCTTTATTATTCAAAAATGTATCTAACCTTGCCTTAAAAACATTCAATGAGGGAGCTTCAACAGCTTCACTGGGCAGGGAATTCCACAGATTCACAACCCTTTGTGTGAAGAAGTTCCTCCTCAACTCAGTCCTAAATCTGCTCCCCCTTATTTTGAGGCCATGCCCCCTAGTTCTAGTTTCACCTGCCAGTGGAAACAACTTCCCTGCTTCTATCTTTCCTTCAAGGAGGAAATGGTCGAGTAAAGGAACCATGGTGTACTAAAAAAGTTAATTTGCTGGTTATAAGGAAAAAGGAGGCTTATGTCAGGATGAGGCTTGAAGGCTCAGTTAGTGCAATGGATAGCTATAGATTAACCAGGAGGGAGCTAAAGAGTGAGCTGAGGAGAGCTAAAAGGGGACATGAGAAGACATTGGCTGACAGGATCAAGGAGAATTCTAAAGCTTTCTTTAGATATGTTAAGAGTAGAAGATTGGTTAGGACAAGATTAGGGCCAGTCATAGACAGCAGTGGGAAGTTGTGCGTGGAGCCTGAAGAGATTGGAGAGGCACTGAATAAATATTTCTCTTCGGTATTCACGCAGGGAGATGTAAATGTAGTTGTGGAGAACACTGAGGTACAGAGTTGCAAACTGGAAAGTATTGAAGTAGATAGGGAGGATGTGCTAGATATTCTTGAGGGTTTGAAGTTAGATAAGTCCCCTGGGCCGGACGGGATTTACCCTAGGATTCTCTGGGAGGTGAGAGAGGCGATTGCAGAGCCTCTGGCTCTGATCTTCAGGTCGTCTTTGGTTACGGGTGTGGTTCCGGAGGACTGGAGGATAGCGAATGTGGTCCCATTGTTCAAGAAGGGGAAGAGAGACCTTCCAGGGAATTATAGGCCAGTGAGTCTTACTTCTGTTGTGGGCAAAGTATTGTAGAGAATTATTAGGGATAGGATTTATAGTTATTTAGAGAGAAATGAATTGATTGGGGATAGTCAGCATGGTTTTGTGAAGGGTAGGTCGTGCCCTACTAACCTTATTGAGTTTTTTGAAAAAGTGACCAAAGAGGTGGATGGGGGTAAGGCAGTTGATGTGGTATATATGGACTTTAGTAAGGCGTTCGATAAGGTGGCCCATGGAAGCTTCTGCAGAAAATGCAGATGTATGGGATTGAGGGTGATTTAGCTAATTGGATTAGGAATTGGCTCGCAGATAGAAGACAGAGGGTAGTGGTTGATGGAAGATATTCATCGTGGAGTTCGGTTACTAGTGAAGTATCTCAGGGATCTGTTTTGTGGCCCCTGCTGTTTGTAATTTTTATAAATGATCTGGATGAGGGTATTGAGGGATGGATTAGTAAATTTGCGGATGACACCAAAGTCGGAGGAGTGGTAGATAGTGAAGAGGGGTGTTATAGTTTGCAGAAGACTTGGACAAGTTGCAGAGCTGGGCCAACAGGTGGCAAATGGAGTTTAATGTGGAAAAGGGTGAGGTAATTCACTCTGGCAGGAATAACAAATGTGTAGAGTATAGGGCTAATGGTAGGACTCTCAATAGTGTTGATGAACAGAGGGATCTTAGTGTATATGTTAATAGATCCCTGAAAGTTGGCAATCAAGTCGATAAGGTTGTTAAGAAGGCATATGGAGTCTTAGCTTTTATTGGTAGGGGGATTGAATTTCGGAGCCGCAACGTCATGTTGCAACTGTACAAAACTTTAGTGCAGCCGCACTTGGAGTATTGTGTACAGTTCTGGTCCCCGCATTATAAGAAAGATGTGGAGGCATTGGAGAGGGTACAGAGGAGGTTTACAGGATGTTGCCTGGTATGGAGGGCAGGTCTTATGAAGAGAGGCTGAGGGATTTGAGGTTGTTTTCGTTAGACAGAAGGCGGCTAAGAGGAGACCTTATTGAAACATATAAGATGATTAGAGGTTTAGATAGGGTGGACAGTGATAGCCTTTTTCCTAGATGGAGAAAGCTAGCACGAGGGGACATAGCTTTAAATTAAGGGGTGGTGGTTGTAGGACGGATGTCAGAGGTAGGTTCTTTACCCAGAGGGTGGTAAGGGTATGGAATGCCCTGCCTGCATCAGTTGTAGATGTGCCAAGTTTGGTGGCGTTTAAGAGGTTAGTAGATAAGTTTATGGACGAAAAGGGAATGGTTTAGTTTAGTTTGGAGGGTCATTGCTTTTTCCTAATTGGTCGGCGCAACATCGAAGGCCGAAGGGCCTGTTCTGCGCTGTAATGTTCTATGTTCTGTGTTCTATGTTCTACCTTATCTATTCCCTTCATAATCTTATAGGTTTCCAATACATCAAATCACTTTGTGATTTTCAAACTCTCCATTAAATCACCTTTCAACCTTGTAAAAGGAAATTAATCCAAATTATTTCCTTCCCTTTGCTAATATTCAGTTTTCCTTAAGCAATCTTTTCACGAATCACAGAGTCCTACAGAAGAGTAGAAGAGGCCCTACAGCCTATCGAGTCTGTACTGACACATAAAAGGCCCTGACCTGCCCTCCTAATGCCAGGAATTAGGCACATAATCTGGAATATTATGACATGCAAAATATTCATCCAGATACTTTTTAAAGCATCTGGGACATCTCGCCTCCACTACCCCCCCAGACCATCAATTAGAGGGAAACACCTCCCTCTGACATCACTCAACCTCCAAAAACAAATTAATTGAGATAACACCTTTAATCTAATCAATCATCGCAATGTACTTCATGAGAGCATTATAAAACACCCAGTCACATCAGGGGACATTAGAGCAGAAAAGGAGTGGGTCTTATACGGAGAGAGAGAGAGAGAGAGAGAGAAAGAGATGGAGAGAGGGAATTTCAGATCTTAGTGCCCAGGCAGCAGAGGACTTAGAATTTATAAGTGGGAATGTGCAGGAGATATCACTCCCTGTGACATCACTCTGTCACTGAGACACTCGCTCCCTGTAAGCAAAGTGTTTCACACAGTTAACAGGATTGTAGCTCATGAGATAGGAGATTCTGTGTTGGATATAAAATTTGCTTACGGTCAGAAAGCGGTGATAAATGGTCATTTTCCAGGAAGGGTGGGGGGGCGGTGGCGTTAGATAAGGTTCAGTTCCACGACCAAGGTTTTTCCTGACTTGAGTACTGGAATAAAGAGTAAAATGCCAACATTTCTTGATGATACTGAACTCAGAGGTGTGGCTGTGAGGATGATACAAGTCAGCTGTAACTGAACATCAATAGACTAGCTAAATCATCAGATCCCCACAGCGCAGAAAGAGGCCATTCAGCCCACCAAGTCTGCACCAACTCTCTGTCCAGGTATCTTACCCTGGCCATATCCCCCAATCCCACATATTTACCCCGCTAATCCCTGTAACTACACATCTTGGGACACTAACGTGCAACTTAGCACGAACAATTCACATAACCGGCACATCTTTGGGCTCGGGAGGAAACCCACACGGGGAGAAATGTGCAGACTCCGTACAGACAGTCACCCAAGGCTGAAATTGAACCTGCAGGTCGAATTTATTACAGAAAACTGTGAGGTGGTGCATTCTTACAGAACAGGCAATAAAAACTTAATGGCAAGATAAAAGCAAAATACTGCTTACAGAGCATCTATATAGGGATCTTATAGAGACTTACAAGATAATGAAGGGACTAGATAGAGTAGAGGTAGAGAGATTCTTCCCGCTTAGAAAGAAAACCAGAACGAGAGGGCACAGCCTCAAAATAAGGAAGGGGAGGGCAGTTTAGATTGGAGTTGAGAAGGAAGTTCTTCACTCAAAGGGTGGAGAATCTTTAGAATTCTCTGCCCATTGAAGTGGCGGAGGCTACCTCGCTGAATATATTTAAGTCACGGGTAGATAGGTTTCTGATCGATAAGGGAATTAAGGGTTATGGCGAGAAAGCAGGAAAGTGGAACTGATCCACTTCAGATCAGCCATGATCTTACTGAATGGTGGGGCAGGCTCAAGGGGCTGGATGGCCGACTCCTGCTCCTATTTCTTATGTTCTTATGCTGGAATCAGAAACAAAAACAGAAAATGCTGGAGAGGCTCAGTGGGTCTTTCAGTATCCATGGGGAGAGAGTGGGGCCGGTGTTTCGAGTCTGGATGACCCTATATGATGAGGGGTTGTTCATGTTTGGAAGGTTGGTTCTGTTCTCTCCCCATGGGTGCTGTCAGACCCGCTGAGATTTTCCAGCATAGACTTTATGGCACTGTTCTATAGTGTGCTTGGTGTTAAAATCCTAGAGGTGCATGTGCATTAATCTCAGGAGTTGGCAGAACAGCTATGAGAGTGATTAACAAAGCATGTGGCATCTCAGACTTTGCAAATAGAGGCATTGATTAACAAAGTAAAGAAGTTCTGCCAAACGCTAATGAAGCTTCAGGTGTTGTGTCCAGTTCTGTACGCTACACTTTAGGAAGAACGTAAGGGGTACTTGTGAGGCTGCAGAGAGATTTACCAGAATGGTTCCAGGAATAAGGGGTTTTAGCCATAAGTTAGATTGGAAGCAGTTCAGAGAAGGTTCACTAGATTGATTCTAGAGATGAGGGGTTTGTTGTATGAAGAGAGATTGAACAGTTTAGACAGCAGATGCTTCCTCTTGTGGGACATCCTAGGATGAGAGGTCATAGTCTTAGGATAAGGGGCAGCAAATTCAAAACAGAGTTGAGGAGAAACTACTTCTCCCAAAGAATTGTGAATCTGTGGAATTTGTGACCCCAAAGAACAGTGGATGTTGGGACAGTGACTAAATTTAGAGGAGTTAGATTTTTAATTGGGAATGGGTTGAAGGGTTATGGGGAGAAGGCAGGAAAATGGGGATGAGGAGCATGTCAGCCGTGATTGCATAATGGAGCAGGCTTGATGGGCCGAATAGCCTAATTCTACTCTTAATGAACTTATTAGTCTCTCAAAGTGGAGCAGACAGTTGCCTCAGATCCAATGGCAGGAGCTTGTATGTCACAGAATCACAGAATCTTTACATTGCAGCAGATGGCCATTTGGCCCATCGAGTCTGCACTGGCTCTCTGAAGGAGCATTCAACCTCGTCCCACCCACAGACTGCAATCAGGAAGGATAGTTGTCTTCATAAATGTACAAGAATGTACATTATCTTGCTATACTTCTTGTACATTTATGACCGTGTGGCCAAATTCCACTCCAACTTTCAAGTGTGCTGATGACAACACCGAAATAGGTCAGATCTCAAACAAAGATGAGGTGGAGTACAGGAAAGAGATAAACTCTAGTGAAATGGTGCAATGACAAAAATCTCTCCCTCAATGTCAGTAAAACAAAGAAGATAGTAATCAACTTCAGGAAAGGTAGGGGAGAACGTGCCCCTGGCTACATCAATTATGAAATGGAAATTATCGACAGATTCAACATTCCAGTAACGTGTCGTGGTCACTCCATACCGATGCTTGAGTTAAGAAAGTCCACCTAATGCCTCTATTTTCTCAGAATGCTCAGGAAATTTGGTCTGTCTATGACTGCCATCAATTTTTACAGAAACATTGTGGAAAATGTCCTTGCCAAATGTATCACAGCTCGGTATGACTTCTGCTCTGACCACAATGGCAAGAAAGTACAAAAGGTTGAGAACGTTGTCCAGTCCAGCCTCCCATCCATTGGCTAACCTCCCGTAATGGTGACCAATGTCGAAACATGATCTCCAAACACAACGGCTTTGACAAGGAGAGCAGCAGTGAGTTAACCTGTCACCAAAAGGAATGCTGACACCCTTTAAACCTCAAGATTCTAGTCACCCTGTTCAACACTGAGGAGGTGTGTGTGTGTGTGTGTGTGTGTGTGTGTGTGTGTGTGTGTGTGTGTGTGTGTGTGTGGGTGTGTGTGTCACACGCGACATGGTGATATTGTCTGTTGGAAATGAATTCTGACCTCTCAGCACAAACTGCCTGTGCTGTGAGCCATCAAACTGCTGGCAGCAGAAAGAAGTCAGACCCTCATCAAAACTGCCAACAGCTGGAACTTGGAACTCATTCCTCTCAATTGACTCATTCTACAAGTCTACTCCTGTCATGCAAGCTCCACTTTGCAAATGACAGAGGCAGTCTACAATCAGCCCACCTCCCCTTGGAAGGAGATTCCAATTGACCAATGATTCTGGACTGTGGGCACTCGTAAATCCGATACTTGTATCCACCTCACCTTTGTTTGCGATCCCGTCTGAACCTTTTTATTTACCCTATTTACTGTATAAGAGGTAGATGTCTGTATAGCTGTGTATGTTTATTGATGTCTCTTTTTTTACATCCACAGGTGATTCGATCTGCCTTGTTGGCCAACAAGGGGCATACACGTGGTGAGTCGTGCAAGGGCCGCTCTTGAATGTTGCTTCGAGAGTTGCCTAATGCTTCACGTCGTTAGTGTACGCTTAACCTGGACCAACTGATGGGCAACACGACAGCTCAGTCCCTGTGCAGACACAGAGACCTGGGTCGGACCTCTGACTTGGGTCGGTGTCTGTGGGAGTTTGTACATTTTCTCCGGGTGCTCTGGTTTCCTCCCACACCGCAAAAATGTGCTTTTAGGCTGGTTGGTGTTAACAAATTGTCCCTAAATTACACCTCCCTTAATCAGGCACACATAAAATTCTCTAAATTTGCACCCCTTTATTGTGGAGTCCAAGAGGTGTAGATAAAAGTTGTAGGTAGAAGAAGGATTGGAATGAGGCACTCACTGAATGTTAAAATGGCAGCATGGGCTCATTGGGCTGAAGGGCCTGTTTCCTGTGCAGTGTTATTCTTTGTTCTTTATTTGAAATGTTGCAAATCCCCCTCATTTGCATATATGAAAATAAATCAACCCTTTCATTTTCATTTTACCTCGTATTTTTTGTGCAAGTTATTAACAGTGATTGGAACTTTTCCAAATTTTAGGCTTGGGAAAAATATGATGAAGAAATCAGAATTTTAAAAAATACTTCCTTTTGTACAAGAGCGGAGAGTGGGGAAATGCCAGCAGTTTAAATTGTACCCTCCCCCTTGCCCATGACAAGTGTTGGAGCTGCACTCACCCAGTTAAGAGAATGTTCCACCACGCTGAAGGCACAACGTTTAGCATTGCTGTCTCATCCCACCAGGGACCTGGGTTGGATTTCCAGATTGGGTCACTGTCTGCATGAAGTTTGCACATTCTCCCCATGTCTGCGTGGGTTTCATCTGGGTGCTCAGTTTCCTCCCAAAGTCTGAGACACATGATGGTTCGCTGCATTGGCCATGCTAAATTCTCCCTCAGTGTACCCGAGCACGTTCCCCTCATGTTTGCATGGGTTTCCTCCAGATGTTCTGGTTTCCTCCCACAGTCTGAAAGACGTGCTGGTTAGGATTCATTGACCTAAGCAAGCGCCAGAGTGTGGCAACTAGGGGAATTTCACAGTAACTTCATTGCGGTGTTAATGTAAGCCTACTTGTAACACCAATAAATAAACTTTAGACTTGTGCCTTGTAGATGTGGCCTGACATTGGGACATATTGGGTGATAAAGAAAGCGTATGGTATGTTAGCCTTCATAGGAAGGGGTATAGAATACAAGAGTAGGAGTTTGATGTTGCAAGTGTATAGAACGTTGGTTAGGCCTCACTTGGAGTACTGCGTCCAGTTCTGGTCGCTGTACTACCGGAAGGATGTGGAGTCCCTGGAGAGAGTGCAGAGGAGATTTACCAGGATGCTGCCTGGTATGGAAGGGCTGTCTTACGAGGAAAGGTTGAACGTACTGGGGTTGTTTTCCCTTGAAAGATGTCGGCTGAGAGGGGATCTATTAGAGGTATATAAGATTATGAGGGGTATAGATAGAGTAAATGGTGGTAAGCTTTTTCCACCATTAGATTCGGATAGAACGAGGGGTCACGGCCTTAGGGTGAGGGGGGCTATGTATAAGACTAATATTAGAGGGCATTTTTTCACACAAAGGGTAGTGGGGGTGTGGAATGCACTACCGAGTAAGGTGGTGGGAGCAGGCACGCTAGGGTTGTTTAAGGGTCTCTTGGACAGCCACATGAGCGGTCTGCAGATAGAGGGATATAGGAGGACTGTTTAAATACTTTAATTGTTTCCACAGGCTATTCGGTCCACCTTGTTGACCAACAAGGTGCATGCATTCGGCAGGTCGTGCGAGGGCTGCTCCTGGAGGTTACTTCAGGAGTGGCCTAGTGCTTCACGTCGTTAGTGTATGCTTAAACTGGACCATCAGATGGGCAACATGACAGCTCAGAGACTATCGCTGTTGCTGTGCAGACACATGGATTTGGGCCTGTGTCTGCGGGAGTTTGCGCGTTCTCCCCGTGGTTGCGTGGGTTTTCTCCGGGTGCTCCGGTTTCCTCCCACATCCCAAAAATGTGCTCTTAGCTGATTGGGTAACAAATTGTCCCTATATTGGTCTCTATATGTCATTAAGACGTTAGGATGGCGGCGCGGGCTCGTTGGGCCGAAGGGCCTGTTTCCCGTGCTGTGTTGTCCTTTGTTCTTTGTTCTTTGTATTGATTATTTTTATTTGGGTAGAGCAGGGACAGGAATGGTTGTTGCAGTTTCCGGGGTTCAAATGCTTCAGTTGGAGTAGAGAAGGAGGTAGAAGGGGGGGAGGAGTGGCATTATTAGTCAAAGACTGTATCACAGTGACAGAGAAGAAGTTTGATGAGGACTTGTCTGTTGAGGTAGTATGGGCTGAGATTAGAAACAGGAAAGGAGAGGTCACCCTGTTGGGAGTCTTTTATAGACCTCCTAAAAGTTCTAGAGAGGTAGAGGAAAGGATTGCAAAGTCAATTCTGGTCAGGAGTGAAAGTAATAGGGTAATTGTTATGGGGGACTTTAACTTTACTAATATTGATTGGAATAGCTATAGCTCTAGCTCGTTAGAGGGGTCAGTTTTCGTACAAAGTGTGCAGGAAGGTTTTTTGACTCAGTATGTAGATAGGCCAACTAGAGGTGAGGCTACATTGGATTTGGTGCTGGGCAATGAGCCAGACCAGGTGTTAGGCTTGGAAGTTGGTGAACATTTTGGTGATAGTGACCACAATTCGGTTACGTTCACCTTAGTGATGGATAGGGATAGGCATGAAGCTGGGGGCAGTAGTTATAGCTGGGGGAATGGTAATTATGAGGCCATAAGGAGGGAATTAGGGTGCATAGGTTGGACTAGGAAACTACAGGGACTGGGAACATCTGAAATGTGGAGCTTATTCAAGGAGCAGCTACTGCGAGTCCTTGATAAGTATGTCCCTGTCAGGCAAGGAGGAAATGGTCGAGTAAGGGAACCGTGGTGTACTAAAAAAGTTAATTTGCTGGTTAAAAGGAAAAAGGAGGCTTATGTCAGGATGAGGCTTGAAGGCTCAGTTAGTGCAATGGATAGCTATAGATTAGCCAGGAGGGAGCTAAAGAGTGATTTGAGGAGAGCTAAGAGGGGACACGAGAAGACTTTGGCTGATAGGATCAAGGAGAATCCTAAAGCTTTCTTTAGATATGTTAAGAATAGAAGATTGGTTAGGGCAAGATTAGGGCCAGTCAGAGACAGCAGTGGGAAGTTGTGTGTGGAGCCTGAAGAGATTGGAGAGGCACTGAACAAATATTTCTCTTCGGTATTCACGCAGGGAGATGTAAATGTAGTTGTGGAGAACACTGGGATACAGGGTTGCAAACTGGAAAGTATTGAAGTAGATAAGGAGGATGTGCTAGATATTCTTGAGGGTTTGAAGTTAGATAAGTCCCCTGGGCCGGACGGGATTTACCCTAGGATTCTCTGGGAGGCGAGAGAGGCGATTGCAGAGCCTCTGGCTCTGATCTTCAGGTCGTCGTTGGTTACGGGTATAGTGCCGGAAGACTGGAGGATAGCGAATGTGGTCCCATTGTTCAAGAAGGGGAATAGAGACTTTCCGGGGAATTATAGGCCGGTGAGTCTTACTTCTGTTGTGGGCAAAGTATTGGAGAGAATTATTAGGGATAGGATTTATAGTTATTTAGAGAGAAATGAATTGATTGGGGATAGTCAGCATGGTTTTGTGAAGGGTAGGTCGTGCCTTACTAACCTCATTGAGTTTTTTGCAAAAGTGACCAAAGAGGTGGATGGGGGTAAGGCAGTTGATGTGGTATATATGGACTTTAGTAAGGCATTCGATAAGGTTCTCCATGGAAGGCTTCTGCAGAAAATGCAGATGTATGGGATAGAGGGTGATTTAGCTAATTGGATTAGGAATTGGCTAGCTGATAGAAGACAGAGGGTAGTGGTTGATGGGAGATATTCAACGTGGAGTTCGGTTACAAGTGGTGTACCTCAGGGATCTGTTTTGGGGCCCCTGCTGTTTGTAATTTTTATAAATGATCTGGATGAGGATATTGAAGGATAGATTAGTAAATTTGCGGATGACACCAAAGTCGGAGGAGTGGTAGATAGTGAAGAGGGGTGTTATAGTTTGCAGAGAGACTTGGACAAGTTGCAGAGCTGGGCCGAGAGGTGGCAAATGGAGTTTAATGCGGAAAAGTGTGAGGTAATTCACTTTGGCAGGAATAACAAATGTGTAGAGTATAGGGCTAATGGTAGGACTCTTAATAGTGTTGAAGAACAGAGGATCTTGGTGTATATGTGCATAGATCCCTGAAAGTTGGCAATCAAGTCGATAAGGTTGTTAAGAAGGCATATGGAGTCTTAGCTTTTATTGGTAGGGGGAATTGAATTTCGGAGCCGCAACGTCATGTTGCAACTGTACAAAACTCTAGTGCGGCCGCACTTGGAGTATTGTGTGCAGTTCTGGTCCCCGCATTATAAGAAAGATGTGGAGGCATTGGAGAGGGTACAGCGGAGGTTTACCAGGATGTTGCCTGGTATGGAAGGCAGGTCTTATGAAGAGAGGCTGAGGGATTTGAGGTTGTTTTCGTTAGAAAGAAGGCGGCTAAGAGGAGACCTTACTGAAACATATAAGATGATTAGAGGTTTAGATAGGGTGGACAGTGATAGCCTTTTTCCTAGGATGGAGAAAGCTAGCACGAGGGGACACAGCTTTAAATTAAGGGGTGATAGTTATAGGACAGATGTCAGAGGTAGGTTCTTTACCCGGACGGTGGTTAGGGTATGGAATGCCCTGCCTGCGGCAGTTGTAGATGTGCCAAGTTTGGTGGCATTTAAGAGGTTAGTAGATAAGTTTATGGATGAAAAGGGAATGGTTTACTTTGGAGGGTCATTGCTTTTTCCTAATTGGTCGGCTCAACATCGAAGGCCGAAGGGCCTGTTCTGCGCTGTAATGTTCTATGTTCTATGTTCTATTTTTAGCTCACCTGCCTAGAAGGATTGGACCAATCACCTTTCTGACATTGTTTATAATTTGTTTTCGCATTGACACAGCGTAGAACAGATTTTGAAAGCCGCTCTACCTTTTTCACCTCTCAGTGCTGCGTTCTTTCGAAAGATTTTGGATAAATCTGGGAGGATGCACTACAAGTTTGCGGCAGACTGAATAGATTGAGTATGTAGATATTAAGGAAGCGGATGTGTTAGAACTTTTAAATGCTATCAAGATAGACAAGTCTCCGGGACCAGATGGGATGTACCCCAGGTTATTGTGGGAGGTGAGGGATGTCATTGCAGAGCCCCTGGCGATGATCTTTGCGTTGTCGATGGAGACGGGAGAGGTTCTGGAGGATTGGAGGATTGCGGATGTCGTCCCTATTTTCAAGAAAGGGAACAGGGATAGTCCTGGAAATTACCGACCGGTCAGTCTGACCTCAGTGGTTGCTAAGCTGATGGAGAGGCTTCTGAGGGACAAGATTTATGAGCATTTGGAGAAGTTTAGGTTGATTAGAAATAGTCAACATGGTTTTGTAAAAGGCAGGTCGTGCCTTACGAGCTTAATTGAGTTCTTCGAAAATGTGACTGAACACATTGACGAAGGAAGAGCAGTGGACGTGGTGTACATGGACTTCAGCAAGGCATTTGACAAGGTCCCACATGCAAGACTTCTTGAGAAGGTGAGAGGCCATGGGATCCAAGGGGCTTTGGCCTTGTGGATCCAGAACTGGCTTGCCTGCAGAAGGCAGAGGGTGGTTGTGGATGGCTCTTTTTCTGCATGGAGGTCGGTCACCAGTGGAGTGCCCCAGGGATCTGTTCTAGGACCCTTGCTGTTTGTCATTTTCATAAATGACCTGGATGAGGAAGTGGAGGGATGGGTGAGTAAGTTCGCCGATGACACGAAGGTCGGTGGTGTTGTGGATGGTCTGGAGGGATGTCAGAAGTTGCAGCATGACATCGACAGGATGCAAGACTGGGCGGAGAAGTGGCAGATGGACCTCAACGCGGATAAATGTGTTGTTGTCCATTTTGGCAGATCCAATGGGATGAATGAGTACACTATCAAAGGTAGGAGTCTTAGCTGTGTGGAAGAGCAGAGGAATCTGGGGTCTGGGTCCATAAGACTCTCAAATCGGCCTCCCAGGTGGAGGATGTGGTTAAGAAAGCTTACGGTGTACTGGCCTTCATTCATCGAGGGATTGAGTTCAGGAGTCAGGAGGTAATGCTGCAGCTTTATAGGACCCTTGTCAGACCACACTTGGAGTACTGTGCGCAGTTCTGGTCGCCTCACTATAGGAAGGACGTGGAAGCTATTGAAAGGGTGCAGAGGAGATTTACAAGGATGTTGCCTGGATTGGGAGGCATGCCTTATGAAGACAGGTTGAGGGAGCTGGGACTGTTCTCCCTGGAGAGACGAAGGTTGAGAGGCGACCTGATAGAGGTTTACAAGATGTTGAGAGGAATAGATAGGGTGGACTCTCAGAGACTATTTCCCAGGGCTGAAATGGTCGCGACGAGAGGGCACAGATTTAAGGTGCAGGGAAGCAAGTACAGAGGGGATGCTAGGGGAAAGTTTTTCACTCAGAGGGTGGTGAGTGAATGGAATCGGCTGCCGTCGGTGGTGGTCGAGGCGAACTCGCTGGGGTCTTTTAAAAGACTTCTGGATGAGTATATGGGATCCAATGGGATTGGGGGTTATAGATAGGTCTATGGCTGGTTAGGTTTTGATGTGTTCGGCACAACTTGTGGGCCGAAGGGCCTGTTTGTGCTGTAGTGTTCTATGTTCTATGTTCTATAAATTATTCTTAGAGCTGTCCTGCGGCAATGCTCCTTTCTCAAATTAACCTTTACAGGGTTACACAAACTGGCACTGAGCTACCGCACATCTTTCCAGTGTTACAACATTATGACAAATCCCCCTAGGCATTAGGACAGCTGTTAGACTAGTGTTGGAGTGTTCAAGCCATTGTGTCAGTACAGCAGGTAATCGGGAAAGCTATCAGAGTCGAAATGTTGGCTCTGTTCTCTCTCCCCAGATGCTGTCAGACCTGCTGAGGTTTTCCAGCATTTTCTGTTTTGTTGTAAGAGAGTGTTACTATTTATTGTGACGGGGATTGATAATAAGAGCAGTGAGGTTTCATTTCATTCATATAGGGCATTGTTGAGAGCACATCTGGGGAATTGTTCTCAATATTGGGTCTCCTTATTTAAGGAAGGAAATGCAACTATTAGGAGCAGTTCAGAGAACATTTACTAAACTAATTCCAGGAATTGGTGGATTGTTTTATGAGGGAATGTTGGAGGCATTAGGATCGTATCCATTGGAATTTAGAAGATTAAGAGGCGACTTGATTAAGACGTTTAAATTTCCCGAGGGATATTGACGGGGTGGACATGAAGAGGATGTTTCCTCTTGTGGAAGATTCTAGAACTAGGGGTCATTGTTGAAAAACAAAGGGTCAGTAACATGACAGAGATGAGAAGAGGGTCATGGGTTCTTGGCTGAAAAGGCAGTGGAAGCAGAATCATTGCATGTTTTTAAGACAGAGTGAGATAGATTCTGGATTACCAAGGAGAGGGTGAGAGGTTATTGGGAGTGGCAGGAACGTGAGGTTGAGCCGTGATCTCATTGAATGGGGAGCTCAAAGGGCCGAGTGTCTACTCCTGTCCCTAATTTATGTGTCAGTATTTTGTAGAGTTAACCCTTTACATTTCAGACGAACAAAAATGAGATCAAATGTGTCTCCATCGGAGAGTGTTTGCTAAAACGTGTCTCTGAAGCTCCAGGGGATAACACGAGTTACATCAGCAGTAAATTCCCACTTCCCCTTTTTACCAGTATTGCATCATTCAGACTGTTAAATACAGATGATTAGTATTATAGATGACGGAAGTGTCCAGAACAGATTGTGAACAGTTTGGAAAGTTCAGCGTGAACTGTCACAAGGAAAGGGCTGGGTCACGCTGAAGCTACGAATTGAGGAAGCAGTTGTCAGCCCGATGCTGAGACCTGTCTCCTTGGGCTGGCGTGGAGGAAACAGGCTAAACACACTCGGTAAAACTTCCTGTGGCGGTTTTGTTCTGACATGTCTCTGAGGTGAGGAGATCTGCAGTTAGTAACTCTCAAACACACCATATTTACACATGTTTATAACTGAAAAAGCAGTTTGAGAACATTTACCCCCTACCCTGCTAATTCCAACTTTCCTCTCCCCATGCACCCTCCTCTTTCCCTGCACCCACTGTCCCCATGCACCCTCCTCTTTCCCTGCACCCACTCTCCCCATGCACCCTCCTCTTTCCCTGCACCCACTCTCCCCATGCACCCTCCTCTCCCTGTGCACCCCCTTTGCCCCATGCATCCTCCTCTTCCCCTGCAGCCCCCTCTCCGTGCACCCATTCTCCCCGTGCACCAACTCTCCCTGTGCACCCTCTTCTCCCTGTTCACTCACTTTCTCTGTGCACTCTCCTCTCCCCATGTACCCACTCTTCCCATACACCCTCCTTTCCCCGTGCATCATCCTCTCCCTGTGCAGCCAGCTTTCCCTGTGCACTTTCCTCTCCCCGTGCACCATCCTCTCCCCATGCACCATCTCTCCCCATGTACCTAGCCCTCCCTGTGCACCCTCCTCTCCCTGTGCATTCAGCTCTCCCCATGTACCCAGCTCTTCCCATGCACTCAGCTCTCCCTTTGCACCCTCCTCTCCCTATGCACCCAGCTATCCCCGCACCCAGTTCTCAATGTGCACCAAGCTCTCCCTATGTACCCAGCTCTCCCCATACACCCAGCTCTCCCTCACCCAGCTCTCCCTGCGCACCCACCCCTCCCCGTGCACCCAGCTTTCGATGTGCACACAATGATTCTCTGGTCCTATGAGAGAGGAGACAAAGAGCAAGAAAGACTGGGATAGAAACTCGCACGGGGAGAACAGGGTGCATGGGGAGAGCTGGATGCATGGAGAGAGGAGGTGCACGGGGAGAGCTGGTTGCACGGGGGGAGGAGGATGCATAGAGGGGAACTGAGTGCATGGGGAGAGGAGGGTGCACAGGGAGAGGTGGATGAGGGAGAGCTGGGTGCAAGGGGAGAGCTGATGTAAAGGGAGAGCTGGTGCACAGGGAGAGCTGGGTGCACGGGGAGAACTCGGTGCAGAGGGAGAGCTGGGTGATGAAGACTGGGTGCACAGGGAGAGCTGGGTGCATGGGGAGAGCTGGGTGCAGAAGGAGAGCTGGGTGCACGGGGAGAGCTGGGTGCACAAGGAGAGCTGGGTGCATGGGGAGAGCTGATGTAAAAGGACAGCTGGTGCACAGGGAGAGCTGGGTGCACGGGGAGAGCTGGGTGCATGGGGAGAGCTGGGTGCATGGGAAGAGCTGGGTTCACGGGAAGAACTGGGTACACGGGGAGACCTGGGTGCTCAAGGAGAGCTGGGTGCACGGGGAGACCTGGTGCACGGGGAGAGCTGGGTGCACGGGGAGAGCTGGATGCACGGGGAAAGTGAGTGCACAGGTGGAAGGAAGCCTTTTGGCCTATCGCGTCTGCACTGACTCTCCAATGGAGTATCTTAGACCCTAGCTCTGTAATGCCCTGTAATGTATTTACCCCGTTAATCTTTCTTAACCTACACATTTTTGGACACTGAGAGAGATTTTTGCATGACCAATGCACTCTAAACAGCACGTCTTTCAAACTGTGGGAGAAAACCTGAGCACTCAGAGGAAACCCACACAGACATGGGGAGAATGTGCAGACTCCACACAGACAGTGATCGAAACCGGGGATCGAACCGGGTCCCTGGCTCTATGAAGCAGCTGTATTAACCACTGGGCCATCGTGCCTGGGTCCCTGATGCAGTGAGTCAGCAGCATTAACCACTGTACCACCTACATTCTTTCTATCTTCTAGTTCTTCTAGTTCTTAAAAGGGGTGTCAGAAAGGCAAAAAGGGGCCACGAAATGGCTTTGGCAGGTAGGATTAAGGAAAACCCTAAGGCATTTTACTCCTATGTAAGGAGCAAAAGGATGGTTAGAGGGAAGATTGGACCTCTCAGGGACAGAGGAGAGGAACTATGCTTAGAGCCTGAGGGAATGGGGGAGATCCTGAATGAATACTTTGCGTCGGTATTCACACGGGAGAGGGGCCTGATGTCTGATGCTGGCTTTGAGCAATTTGAGGATCCGTTAAAGGAAATAATCATTACAAGGGACGAAGTGTTGGGGCTTTTAGGTAGCATAAAGACTTATAAAGCTCCGGGGCCTGATGGTATTTATCCCAGGCTGCTAAGGGAGGTGAGAGATGACATTGCTGGGCCTCTGACGCAAATCTTTGTCTCTTCTTTGGACACAGGTGAGGTCCCAGAGGACTGGAGGATTGCAAATGTAGTACCGTTGTTTAAAAAGGGTCAGAGGGATAACCCAGGGACTATAGGCCGGTGAGCTTGACTTCAGTTATAGGTAAGCTAATGGAGAGGATTCTCAGGGACAGGATGTATGAGCATCTGGAGCGCTGCGATCTGATCAGGGATACGCAGCATGGCTTCGTTAAGGGGAGGTCGTGCCTTACGAATCTAGTGGAATTTTTTGAAGAGGTGACAAAAACGGTTGATGAAGGACAAGCCGTTGATGTCGTCTACATGGATTTCAGTAAGGCGTTTGACAAGGTTCCTCATGGTAGGCTGATAGAAAAGGTGAAGGCGCATGGGATACAGGGCCAGGTATGTAGATGGGTTGAGAACTGGCTTGGGAGGAGGAGACAGCGGGTAGTAGTGGAAGGCTCTTTTTCCAACTGGAGGTCTGTCACAGGGCTCTGTACTAGGACCCCTTCTATTTGTGGTGTATATAAATGACTTGGAAGAGGGGGTAGGTGGTGTGATCAGCAAATTTGCTGATGACACTAAGATGATTGGATTGGCGGGGACTGAGGAGCAGTGCCGGCAATACAACATGACATAGATAGGCTGGTAGATTGGGCAGATAGATGGCAAATGGAATTTAATCCGGATAAATGCGAGGTGATGCATTTTGGCCGGAATAATGTAGAGGGGAGTTATAGGATAAAAGGTAAAACTATCCGGAGTATGGAGATGCAGAGAGACCTGGGGGTGCAAGTTACAAGTCTCTGAAGGTGTCAGTACAGGTGGAGAAAGTGATAAAGAAAGCGTATGGTATGTTAGCCTTCATAGGAAGGGGTATAGAATACAAGAGTAGGAGTCTGATGTTGCAAGTGTATAGAACGTTGGTTAGGCCTCACTTGGAGTACTGCGTCCAGTTCTGGTCGCCGTACTACCGGAAGGATGTGGAGGCCCTGGAGAGAGTGCAGAGGAGATTTACCAGGATGCTGCCTGGTATGGAAGGGCTGTCTTACGAGGAAAGATTGAACGCACTGGGGTTGTTTTCCCTTGAAAGACGTCGGCTGAGAGGGGATCTATTAGAGGTATATAAGATTATGAGGGGTATAGATAGAGTAAATGGTGGTAAGCTTTTTCCACCATTAGAATGGATAGAACGAGGGGTCACGGGCTCAGGGTGAGGGGGGCTATGTATAAGACGAATATTAGAGGCCATTTTTTCACACAAAGGGTAGTGGGGGTGTGGAATGCACTGCCGAGTAAGGTGGTGGGAGCAGGCAGCTAGGTTGTTTAAGGGTCTCTTGGACAGCCACATGAGCGTTCTGCAGATAGAGGGATATTAGCAGGACTGTTTGATATCGGGAGGCAAATAGTATATAACTATCTTTTAGTTTCGTCTCGGGAATATCTTAGTTTTTTTTAGCATGTTTAATTAAGTCTTATTTGTTTCCACAGGCAATTCGGTCCACCTTGTTGACCAACAAGGGGCATGCATTGCATGTCGTGCGAGAGCTGCTCCTGGATGTTACTTCAGGAGTGGCCTAGTGCTTCATGTCGTTAGTGTATGCTTAAACTGGACCATCAGATGGGCAACATGACAGCTCAGAGACTATCGCTGTTGCTGTGCTGACACATGGATTTGGGCCTGTGTCTGCGGGAGTTTGCGCGTTCTCCCCGTGGTTGCGTGGGTTTTCTCCCGGTGCTCCGGTTTCCTCCCACATCCCAAAAATGTGCTCTTAGGCTGATTGGGTAACAAATTGTCCCTATATTGGTCTCTATATGTCATTAAGACGTTAGGATGGCGGCGTGGGCTCGTTGGGCCGAAGGGCCTGTTTCCCGTGCTGTGTTGCTCATTGTTCTTTGTTCTTCCTCAGATTTGATTTCAGCTTGTCTGGCGTGAGTTTTTTTTTATTAATCTCCGCCCCATCCCCAGTCACACACTCCCTCTCTGCCCATTCACACATTCTGCCACTTAAATAACACAAGGCAGGTTCTTTCTGCCTGTCTTTCATTCCTCCCTTAGACTGTCCTCCCAGGTAACACAGACATGCCAGTATTCAGACAATCATCGTAACAGCATGGAAACAGCCCATTCGGCCCATTGATTGGCACTAACCCTCTTGAAGAGTTATTCCTCTCCTTCCCTTTCACTGTCTGGGGTTGAAACTTTCAGAACAAGCGTTCCCAAGGTTAGTCTTCTGAGGCATTGATATTCCTTACTGCCTCCCAGCTGTGTCTCACTCACCCACTCACTCAATGTGCCCAAGAGTATGTGTTTTACTAACGTCCTTCACATCTACCCAGCTCTTCCCACCCGGACCCTGCCACCATTCACTGACCATGTCACTTGGTATCCAGAACGACCATTGGCTCCAGTACAATTCCTTTGCTGCCCGTGCGTGAGGCCAATGCCATGGTTCTGACCCAGACTTGTTTGATTGGGGGTTGACCCCCTCTTTAGTCAATTCTCCACAACCAGTCCTTCCCGAACCTCCCAAACAGCACTGCAAGTGTTTGCATTCACTCCGAACACTAACGGTAACCTGAATGCTAGGGGGGAGCTTATAGAGACATATAAGATAATGAAGGGGATAGATAGGGTAGAGGTAGAGAGATTTTTCCCACTTAGAAAGCAAACCAGAACTAGAGGGCACAGCCTCAAAATAAGGGGGGGGGGGAGGTGGAGAGCGATTTAGGTCAGAGCTGAGGAGGAACTTCTTCACTCAGAGGGTGGTGAGTCTCTGGAATTCTCTGCCCGTTGAAGTGCCTCTTGACCAAGAATTGAATACATCTCCACAGATTGTTGGTTGAAAGTCAATGGTTTTGGTCTGACTTGTGAAGTAACTGGTGTTGTTTTTCTATTTCAGAAGACGTTTTGGTCTCTCTCTGGTTAACCTACTTACATTACAGCTTTACGCTTCCTCTGCCTTTCGCTACAGCACCCTGGAAGCTGGCCACGCGTCTCTGCGCAGCAGTTTCCATTTCAGCGTCAATGTATCAACCACAAATACCATTATGATTCATCTCCTCAAACAACCCCCACAGCACACAGCCGCTCGGAGAACACAGCTCTCAGCCACCTCCACTGACAGTGTTGCACTCCACCCCACCCCTCCCCGGAGCAGGGGTTAGCATCCACTCTGCTCACAGTACCATGGTCCCATTCCCAGGAGGGATTCTGGCCTTTCACAGTCTCGGTGTTAATGTGAGTTTGATGGATCTCTCGTGACCTGAACATGTTCACTATTGGTGATTCCATTTTGGATTAACTGAAGTGTCCAGAGGGGGTAAGGGGGTGGGGGTGGCAGAGGGGGGGAGGGGGGGAGTTGCCCAGGTGAACATTGGAATAATCAACCATGAAGAGATGGGTTTATTTATTAGTGTCACAAGTTGGCTTACATTAACACCACAATGAAGTTACTGTGAAAATCCCCTAGTTGCCACACTCCGGTGCCTGTTCGGGTACACTGAGGGAGGAAACTGGAGAACCGTGTGTGCTGTGTGTATAATCCACACAGACAGGGAGAATGTGCAGACTCCACACAGACAGTAACCCAAGCTGGGAATCGAACCCTGGTCCCTGGCGCTGTGAGGCTCCAGTGCTCACCACTGTGTGGCCGGTGATGGCATCAGCAGTTGAGGAGCTGAGGTAGACGGTTTTACGGAGATGGAAGGTCTATGAGGCAGCGATTGTAGCTCTCAGCTCAAAGGCAATTTGAAAGTTGCATACAGGCAGCTTTGGTTTAAGATGTGAGTGCAGAGCAGGAGATGTGAGATGAAGACAATGGCTTTATCCTCAGCATCTTCAGGTTGAGGAAACTGGGATGTGGATGTTGGACAAACAGTCTGAATACACAAAGACAGTGCGGGTGAAATGAAGAGTTTCTCAAAGTGGAGACTGAGGGAGGAAAAGAGAAAAGATATCTCGAGGATCTGGAGACAACACAAACACTCTAAACGAGAGTCTTGGGCCAAGAGTTCATCAGAGGAGAAGCTGCCAGGGAGTAGAAGAAGACTTTTTTAATTTCATTCCTGGGACACGGATGTTGCTGGCATTTATTTCCCATTCCTAGTTGTCCAAGGACAGTTGAGAGTCAACCATATTGCCTTTGCTCTGGAGTCACAGGTAGGCCAGACCAGGTAAAGATGGCAGATTTCCTTCCCTGAAGAACATTAACAAACCAGATAGGTTTTTCCGACAATTAACAATGGGCTCGTGGTCACAGCAGATTCTTAATTCCAGATATTTTTGTTGAATTCAAATTCCACTATCTGCCAAGGGCAGGATTCGAACCCAGGTCCCCAGAATGTTGGCTGAATTTCTGGATTAATTGTGCAGTGATAATGCCACTGGGCCATCACTTCCCCATTGAGGTCAGAAGTAGTGCAAACAGGTCATAAGAACATAAGAAATAAGAGCAGGACTCGGCCATCCAGCCCCTCGAGCCTGCCCCGCCATTCAATAAGATCGTGGCTGATCTGAAGTGGATCAGTTCCACTTTCCTGCTTTCTCCCCATAACCCTTAATTCCCTTGTCTATCAGAAATCTATCCACCTGTGACTTAAATATATTCAGCGAGGTAGCCTCCACCACTTCAACGGGCAGAGAATTCCAGAGACTCACCACCCGTTGAGTGAAGAAGTTCCTTGATCAATTCTTGGTCAAGAGGCAGTTTTAAGGATTACCTATAGCATCACTCACATTCTCAATCTGAACTCCAGCATTACAGCCAAGGCATTCTTGTCAAATATTGTACTGAACACTGTGCTGGACACACAGACAGTTCCCTGTCCAGCAAGGTGAGAAGGTAGAACATAGAACATAGAACATTACAGCACAGAACAGGCCCTTCGGCCTTCGAGTTGCGCCGACCAAAATAAAAAGCAATGATCCTCCAAACTAAACCATTCCCTTCTCTTCCATATACTTATCAACTAACCTCTTAAACACCACCAAACTTGGCGCATCTAAAACTGTCGCAGGCAGGGCATTCCACTCCCGAACCACCCTTTGGATAAAGAACCTACCTCTGATATCCGTCCTATCACTATCACCCCTTAATTTAAAGCTGTGTCCCCTCGTGCTAGCTTTCTCCATCCTAGGAAAAAGACTATCACTGTCCACCCTATCTAAACCTCTAATCATCTTATATGTTTCGATAAGGTTCCCTCTTAGCCCTTTCTAACGAAAACAACCTCAAATCTCTCAGCCTCTCTTCATAAGACCCTAAGGTATCTAAGGTAGATGCGCTGTGATGTAGGTGAGGGATAAGGGTTACCTAGGGTGTCGGGAAGAGTGGGCAAGAAAGCACCTCTCCTTCAGACTGAGATCAAACTCCGGCAAGATGCTTGAAGGAATGGCCCCTTACAGCGCCGGGGGGAGGGCTCAGTAAGAAGTCCCACAACACCAGATTAAAGTCCAACAGGTTTATTTGGTGGTAAACCCACAAGCTTTCGGAAACGCTGTTCCTTCATCAGGAGAGTGGGGAGTTCTGATCAGAGAAGGGTATAAAAAGGCAAACCCAGTTTACAGAATACTGATCAGTGTGTGATTTTATATACCCTTCTCTGATCAGAACCTTCCACAGACCTGATAAAGGGATACCGTTTCCGAAAGCTTGTGGGATTACTATCAAATAAACTGGTTGGATTTTAACCTGGTGTTTTGAGACTTCTTATTGCCCTTACAAAGCAGCTGAGTTGCCTAAATGGACTTTGAGAGGCTTTTGGAAAAGTTGGTGACAGTGAAGGGCATGGGGAGCAGGAAGTTCCCTGGGCAGCAGTTGGCTTGATGTGGAGATGCTGGTGTTGAACTGGGGTAAACTCAGTAAGAAGTCTGAAACATCAGGTTTAAATCCAACCGATTTAATTGATAGTAAACTCACAAGCTTTCGAGCTATGGTCTTCATTAGGTGAATGAGGTGTTCTGGTCTCCATCTTGGCTTCATGTCACACTATCTGTAACCCCCGTGACTTGCCTGGGTTAGCAAAAAACCTCACTTACTGTGCTGTCTGGAGACAATACACATCTCTCTAACCTCAGTGCTCAATGTTCCTTCCACCCACATTTTTAGCCACTTTAAGACTTGAATAGTAGGTTAGGTGTAAAGATTCGCATTCTAATCAGCAATCTGTAAATTGTCTGTGCTGATATGTGTGCTTTTGGAGACCAGAACACCTCATTCACCTGACAAAGACCATAGGTCAAAAGCTAGCAGATTTATTATCAAATAAATCCGTTGGATTTAAACCTGGTGTTGTCAGACTTCCTACAGCAGTTGGCTGGCATTTGGAGATGGGTAAAGGGGAAGCTGCTCTGATTTGCAGTTCTGTCATTCCTCAGGGCTCTCAGCTTCTGTCTATGTGGGGAATGGGCCTGATTAAACACAGTGTTCGCACCGTGCCTGCTTCCTCTGGCAGTACCTCCACCAGTGACTATTTTGGTGCTAACTTGCAAAGTTCTTGCTGAGTCTGTGTTAATCACACTCGCTGACTGCTTCAGTAACCCTGCTTTGATCTGCAGCAGGAGGTGAGTGAGCAGGCCACAGGGTAAAGTAAGCTTTATTTATTAATCACAAGTAGGTTTACATTAATACTGTAATTGTTACTGTAAAAATCCCCTTGTTGCCACACTGTGGCACTGAAAGAAAAATTTAGCATAGACAATCCATCAAACCGGCACACCTTTTTCCCAGGGAGGAAGAGTCAATTACTAGGGAGCACAGATTTTTACACAGAGGGTGGTGGGTGCCTGGAACTAGTTGCTGGGGGAGGTAGTGGAAGCGGATACGGCAGTGACTTTTAAGAGGCATCTTGACAAGTACATGAATAGGATGGAAATGGAGGGATATGGTCCGTGGAAGGGTAGGGGTTTTAGTTCATTTGGACAGCATGGAGGAGCCGAAGGGCCTGTTCCTGTGCTGTAATTTTTTTTGTTCTTTTGTCTTTCGGACAGTGGGAGGAAACCGGAGCACCCAGAGGAAACCCACACAGACACGGGGAGGTGGAGCAAAGTGAGGAATCTGAGAAAACAGAGTTAGGTTGATTCACCCACTTGATGGTGATGGTGGGCGGGTGGGGTGGGGGGGGTTAAATCGTTATTTGTGGGTGGGGGGTGTTGGTGTTGCTCTCCTGGTCTGTGGGGATGGGGGGTGCACTGTTTCATTTTTGTGGGCGAGGGGTGGGGGCAGCCTCTGAATGTAGAGGTCATGGTACCATTTCAGAATGGCAGCCCGGGCTCAGAGAAGCAGGGCTGGTGGTGGGTTGTTCAAAATGAGCTTATCTGCACCTTCCAGGAAGGTGAATCCCCACTGAAACAACGATCAAGGGAACCCACCCACCGTCCTGACCCCCCCCCCCCCCCCCCCCCCCCCCACAGACTGTCCACCATCTACAAGGCACAAATCAGGAGTGTGATGGAATATTCCCCATTTCCCTGGATGGGTGCAGCTCCCAACAACACTCAAGAAACTCAACACCATCCAGGACAAAGCAGACCCGCTCGATTGACACAATAACCACAAACGTTCACTTCCTTCACCACCGGCGCTCAGTAGCAGCAGTGTGTGTACCATCGACAAGGTGCACTGCAGCAACTCACCAAATATCCCTTGGCAGCACCTTCCAAACCCACAACCACTTCCATGCAGAAGGACAAGGACAGCAGGTACCTGGGAACACCCCCACCTGCAGATTCCACTCACCATCCTGATTGGAAAATATATCGCCGTTCCTTCACTGTCACGGGATCCTGGAACTCCGTCCCTCACGGTCAAACATGGACTGCAGCAATTCAAGAAGGCATCTCACCACCACCTTCTCAAGGGTAACTAGGAATGGGTAATAAATGCTGGCCAGCCAGTGACGCCTAAATCCCACAAATTAATATTTAAAAATGTGTTGGTAATTTGTAGAACATAGAACATTACAGCGCAGAACAGGCCCTTCGGCCTTCGATGTTGCGCCGACCAATTAGGAAAAAGCAATGACCCTCTAACCTAAACCATTCCCTTTTCATCCATAAACTTATCTACTAACCTCTTAAACGCCACCAAACTTGGCGCATCTACAACTGCAGCAGGCAGGGCATTCCATACCCTTACCACCCTCTGGGTAAAGAACCTACTTCTGATATCCGTCCTATAACTACCACCCCTTAATTTAAAGCTATGTCCCCTCGTGCTAGCTTTCTCCATCCTAGGAAAAAGGCTATCACTGTCCACCCTATCTAAACCTCTAATCATCTTATATGTTTCGATAAGGTCTCCTCTTAGCCTCCTCCTTTCTAACGAAAACAACCTCAAATCCCTCAGCCTCTCTTCATAAGACCTGCCCTCCATACCAGGCAACATCCTGGTAAACCTCCTCTGTACCCTCTCCAATGCCTCCACATCTTTCTTATAATGTGGGGACCAGAACTGCACACAATACTCCAAGTGCGGCCGCACTAGAGTTTTGTACAGTTGCAACATGACGTTGCGGCTTCGAAATTCAATCCCCCTACCAATAAAAGCTAAGACTCCACTTGTCTTCTTAACAACCTTATCGACTTGATTGGCAATACAGAGGCCATAATGTAGGTAGCACAGTGGGTTAGCACTGCTGCTTCACAGCTGGAGGGTGCTGGGTTCAATTCCCAGCTTGGGTCACTGTCTGTGTGGAGTTTTCACATTCTCCTCGTGTTTGCGTGGGTTTCCTCCGGGTGCTCCAGTTCCCTCCCACAGTCCAAACATGTGTGGGTTAGATTGATTAGCCGTAGCAAAATTGCCCCTTGGTGTCCAGGGTGCGTAGGTTAGAGGGATTAGTGGTATAATATACGGGGGTAGGTCCTAGGTGGACTTGTGTTCGGTATAGACTCGATGGGCCAAAGGGCCTCTTTCTGCACTCTAGGGTTCTGTGATTCTATATCATGCCTGTAACGTGATGGGGGACTCAGCTTGTCAGGAAGCAGGCTGCTGATCTCGAGGGGGTGAATGTGTGGAGGTATTCTGTCTCCATGGTGTGCACTGTGTATACAGTGTATTGGGAGACCGGTCACTTCCCCCACTGCGGGGGTGTCAGGTTGACAATAACAGACTGGCACTGCCCTGTTCTGACCCCAAATACCCAGGGGCATCAATGGCCTCCAGCCCTGCTGGAGAGACCAACACATCAGGTCCCCATTCCTGGGGATTATTTGTGCTTCTCGCAGGTGACATGTGGGAGTGCCACACTGTCAGAGGGTCAGTGCTGAGGGAGTGCCGCGCTGTCAGAGAGTCAGTGCTGAGGGAGTGCTGCGCTGTCAGAGGGTCAGTGCTGAGGGAGTGCCGCGCTGTCAGAGGGTCAGTGCTGAGGGAGTGCCGCACTGTCAGAGGGTCAGTGCTGAGGGAGTGCCGCACTGTCAGAGGGTCAGTGCTGAGGGAGTGCCGCGCTGTCAGAGGGTCAGTGCTGAGGGAGTGCCGCACTGTCAGAGGGTCAGTGCTGAGGGAGTGCCGCGCTGTCAGAGGGTCAGTGCTGAGGGAGTGCCGCGCTGTCAGAGGGTCAGTGCTGAGGGAGTGCCGCACTGTCAGAGGGTCAGTACTGAGGGAGTGCCGTGCTGTCAGAGGGTCAGTGGGGTCATGTTCTTTATTATCTTGTCGAGTCTATCTGGTGGTGGGGGCTGATAGGGGATTTTGGGAATCACAATTTTCCTGCTAATGCAGACTGAATTCCTGGAGGATTTGTGGGATCCCTTAACTGCTATTTACACGCTCCAAAATTCAGGAGCTGGATAATCTGTGGCTCCCTAATCCACAGGAATACATTCACCAAACAATGGAGAAATGCTTCCCGATCCTTTTCAAACAAGCTACTCCTTTCTACAACCTCAATCCCACAGCTGCTGCTGATAGAATGGGGTGAGAGTTAGAACATAGAACATAGAACATTACAGCACAGAACAGGCCCTTCGGCCTTTGATGTTGCACCAACCAATTATGAAAAAAAAAGCAATGACCCTCCAAACTAAACTATTCCCTTCTCTTCCATTAACTTATCAACTAACCTCTTAAACGCCACCAAACTTGGCACATCTACAACTGATTGGAGGTGACCACAACACATCGGCTAATGTGAGTATCTGCATCTCCCACAAGTTTCCCTACAGCAATCCTGTGGAATTGGCTATCTGACCAGCTCCATGAGGAACTGATTACTCTCCTGAAACACCAGGTCCATCTGCCAAGGGACATAAAGCAGAAAATGCTGGAACTCAGCAGCTCTATGGAAAGAAATACACAGTTGACGTTTCGAATCTGTGTGATCCTCTTTCAGAATGTTAAGTTTAGTGTGAACGTGTGCTGCCAGATCTCTGTTGAGGAACCAAGTCCAATACCACTGCCAATGTTCCTGAACTTGGAGCAGGTTCTGGCACCCCACCCCGTATAATATTCCCAAAACTCGAGTCTGGGTCAGTTAGAGACTAATTGATAGAGGCTGATTGATGGTAACAAGTCAACAACAGCCTCACTGTTCCTGAACAGAGTACTGTGAAAGCTTTCTGTCTTGCACTCATCAGAATAAATGCAAGAATACCAAATTGCAAAGCGAGCGACACTTTGCACTGCATGAGAAAAGAGTGCTGATTAGTTGGCAGATCATTTCCAAATAATCAAGGCTTAGCCATGGAGAAGATACTGGAGAGCTTTCCCCCTGTGGTTGTCTTATTGAAAAATGTCTCCACGTCTGGACATATCCCTTTTGCTTGCTCCCTGTGTATGTATGCATGCAGCTTCTAACAACCACAAGTGAGCTATGTTAGCTGAAAATCTTAAATTATCGATGCCTCAACCAATAAGAGATAAATTGCGAACCAATCAGCACCATTTTCTCATGCTGAATATATTTCTGCTGTTTTGGAAATTTGGAATTTGTGAATTGGTCCTGATGAGTGCAAGATGAAAACTTTGACAGCATATCTCTTTTTCAGCAATACTCATGTTGTGTATTAGCAAGTGTCCATCTCAAGTATTGTTGATTTGTTTGGGCCACCCAGAGTGTAGGAGGACCAATGAGATGGACTTTTGTCTATTTATGTTCAATTTTTGCTCCTTTCCTAATTTTTCTCTCTCCATTTCTAGGAAGAGAATGTCACTGGTCATGTTACAGTTTATTGCCGCTAACTAATGACCCAAATGATGGATACCATGTGGATTGAGACCTTGCCAAGCTAACAATGAACAGTGCCTGTTATGGTCATCCTCTTTGGTAGCAGTATGCACCATCTACAAGATGCACGACAGGAACTCACCACTTAGGCAGCACCTTCCAAACCCATGACTGCTACTAGCTAGAAGGACAGGAGAGAAGATACCTGGGAACACCTCCGCCAGGAGGTTCCCCTCCAAGTCACTCACCATCCTGACTTGGAAATATATCATCATTCCTTCACAGTCGCTAGGTCAAAATCCTGGAATCCTGGATCCAAGATCCTGATCGCCTGCTTCCCTCCCTAACAGCACTGTGGGTGTACCTATATCACATGGACTGTAGCAATTCAACAGGCAGCTCATCACCACCTTCTCAAGGGCAATTAGTGTTGGCGATTGAATGATGCCCTAGCCACTGATACCCACATCCCCCAAAAAAATCATCAAAATTGTTATTTTGTCATATATTTATTACAATTTATTTTTCTGAAAATTCCTTACCAACATTGTTGTGAATGGCATGGGTAAAACCTGTCACAAATACTTCAGCAGCCTGGATATGCAAGGATATTCTGTTGGGAATGGGTATAATATCTGTCCCAGCCCAACACACGACAAGCAACATTACAGTAAACCACAATCAGTACCAAGTCTCAGCAAAGCAGCAGCTTTGAGTGATTAGAAAAGGACATTCCCGGATTAGGGATCAGTAACTTGGCACTGACACCAGAGCTGAACTTTAATGGCCCCGAGATTTGGCTGATTTCGGGAGCTAGGTTGCCAAACAGTGAAAGGCAAAAGCAGATGTGTGATGTGAACCACTTCTGTCTCATTGCTGTTAACAAGTAACCGTGGTGATTCCATTTGGCCCACCTTAATGCACACATTGTGGAAAAGCCCCTCCATTCCCCAGCATAACACCTGACCCCAGCTGAATAGAGAAATTCCAGTTAGGCGCCATACTGGAGAAAGTGGGACTTAGAGCAGAACGTGTTAAACCGAAATTACTGCCTTCCTTCTTTCATGGAATGTGGGCTTTGCTGATTCTATCAGCCTCTCGTATCCAATGCTAATTTCTCCTTGAGAAGGTGGTGGTGAGCTGCCTTTTTGAACCACTGCAGTTTCTGAGGTGTAGGTCCACCCACACTGCTGTTAGGGAGGGAGTTCCAGGATTTTGACCCAGTGACAGTGAAGGAACGGTGATACATTCCCAAGTCAGGATGGTGAGTGGCTTGGAGGCGAACTTGCAGTAGGGGTGCTCCCAGGTATCTGCTGCCCTTGTCCTTCTAGATGGAAGGGGTCGTGGGTTTAGAAGGCTAAGGAGCCTTGGTGAGTTACTGAAGTGCTTCTTGTAGATGGTACACACGGCTGTCATTATGTTTCAGTGGTAGAGGGAGTGAACATTTGTGGATGTGGTGCCAATTAAGTGAGCTACTTTATCGTGGGTGGTGTTGAGTTTTTTGAGTGTTGGAGCTACACCCATCCAGGCAGCGAGGAGTGTTCCATCACACTCCTGACTTGTGCCTTGTAGATGGTGGACAGGCTCTGGGGAGTCAGGAGGTGAGATACTTGCTGCAGGATTCCCAGCGTCTGATCTGCTGTTGTAGCCACAGTATTTAATGGCTAATCCAGTTCAGTTTCTGGTCAATGGTAACCCCCAGGATGTGGATAGTGGGGAATTCAGTGATGGTAACGCCATTGAATGCCAAGGGATGATGGTTAGATCCTCTCCTGTCGGAGATGGTCGGTGCCTGGCACTTGTGTGGTGTGAATGTTATTTGCCACTTGTCAGCCCGGGACTGGATATTGTCCAGGTCTTGCTGCATTTGAACAGGGACTGTTTCAATATCTGAGGAGTGGTGAATGGTGCTGAACATTGTGCAATCATCAGCGAACATCCCCACTTCTGACCTTATGATAGAGCGAAGGTCATTGATGAAGCAGCTGAAGATGGTTGGGCTGAGGACGCAGCCCTGAGGAACTATTATATCTTCCTATAATGTTTAAAGGGCTCTTTTAATTTAATTTTAGAATCTTTTACATTTTTATCGCCATTTATTTTTCTGAAATATTTTCAACACTTTATTTTCACACCACAGGATTGAAACACCTTCCCCAGTAATCGGGGCTTGTGAAGACTATTCAATTCCCTGGCCACATAGGGGGAATCACAGCTTCAATATGCCAGTGGCCCCTGAGGTGAACTGAAGAATTTGCTGCCAGGCGTCTGGTGGGTATGAATGAAGCTGGTTAAAGATCCACTTACACAGTGGATAAACTACAGGAGCTGTGGTCTGTAGTTTGTGTGCCACACAGCCTGGGGACTCAGGGGGATGGAGGGGGGGGTAATATAGTCCTGGCGAGATAAAGTCCATCATTCGCTGCCAGCTGAAAGATTAAGAACATGTTGGGAAAATGGGAAACAGTTGGTGGCTGTTAGCAAGACAGATGTGTCATCAGCTGGCGCAGGAATGGTCTTTTCCCGTAAGTTCCTGTATCCAGTGG
Source organism: Sphyrna mokarran (assembly GCA_024679065.1). Lineage (NCBI taxonomy): Eukaryota > Metazoa > Chordata > Chondrichthyes > Carcharhiniformes > Carcharhinidae > Sphyrna > Sphyrna mokarran. The sequence continues at coordinate 5,161,747 of JAGIQG010000006.1, forward strand.
GTTTCCACTCCCTCTCTGCTCAGGCCAGTGTATGAGTTAGGAGCAGGAGAAAGCCAGTCAGCCCCTTCAGCCTGCTGCCCCCGTCCAGTAAGGTCATGGCAGACCTGATTGTAACCTCAACCCCACATTCCTGCCCACCTCCCCCCAATAATCTTTCACCTCCACAAAAATTAGGGGTCAAAGTGCAAAGATATAAGGCAATTAGTAAAAAGTTCAGAACATTATTGCAATTTACAGAATAGAGGAAGACCATTCGACCCACTGTGTCTGTGTTAGAATCTCGCTCTGCCTTAAAAATAATTCAAAGACTCTGTTGCCATTGCTTTTTGAGGAAGAATGTTCCAGAGACTCAGAGAAAATATTTCTCCTCTGCCCTGTCTCACAGAGACAAGCCTTTAGTTTTAAACAGTGACCCCCTAGTTCTGTAGATTCTCTCACAATGAGACACATTCTCTCTATATCTACCCTGTCCGAAACTTAAATCAATCACTCCTCACTCCTCTAAACTCCAGTGATACAATCCTGACCTCGAAGCCCAGTCTCCAACCCTTCAGCATAAGCCAATCCATCCATTCCTGCTATTAGTTTAATAAACCTCCTCCAAACTGCTCCAAACACCTTTCCTTAAATAAGGACAGGAAGAAGTTTATAATGCTGTCGAAGGCTATGGAGGCCAGGTCATCGAGTGTCTTTAAGACAGAGAGAGAATAGTCCTTGATTAATAAGGGGATCAGGGGTTATGTGGACAAGGCAGGAGAATGGGGATGAGAAAAATATCAGCCATGATTGAATAGCAGAGCAGACTCGATGGGCTGAGTGGCTTAATTCTGCTCCTACGTCTTTCTCTCCAAGCCAGGTTAAAGTCTAACAGGTTTATTTGGAATCACGAGCTTTTGGAGACTCAGTTGGGGAAGGAGCAGCACTCAGAAAGCTCATGATTCCAAATAAATCTGTTGGACTTTAACCTGGTGTTGTAAGACTCATTGGTGCCCACCCTAGTCCAACACCAGCATCTCTCTAAAATAAGGAGACCAATGCTGTGCACAATGCTCCAGATTCAGCCTCACCAATGTATAGCTGAAGCATAACTTCCCGTACATCAGCAATCAGCTCCCCTTCCCAATAAACAATAACATTCCGTTATTTTCCCCATTACTTGCTGGACCAGCCTTTCATGATTCATGAGCTAAGGCATCCTAAGGTTTCCTGGGATGGCAGGTTTGTCACATGAGGAGAGACTGAGTGGGTTAGGATTGTATTCACTGGAGTTTAAAGGAGTGAGAGAGGATCTGATAGAAACTGATCAAATTCTAACAGGGTTAAACAGGGTCGATTCCTATGCTTGACAAAGTTAAAGTTAAAATGTAAAATTTATTTATTTGTTACAAGTAAGGCTTACATTAACACTGCAATTAAGTTAGTGTGACATTTCCCTAGTTGCCACAGTCCATAAGAACATAAGAAATAGGAGCAGGAGTTGGACATCCAGCCCCTCGAGCCTGTCCCGCCATTCAATAAGATCATGGCTGATCTGTAGCGGATCAGTTCCACTTTCCCGTTTTCTCCCATTACCTTTAATTCCTTTGTCTATCAGAAATCTATCTACCTGTGACTTAAATATATTCAGCGAGGTAGCCTCCACCACTTCAATGGTGGTGGAGTAAAAAGTAAAGGAAGAATCTCTCTGCCTCTACCCTATCTATTCCCTTCATTATCTTATATGTCTCTATAAGATTCCCCCCCCCCACCCCACCCAGTCTTCTAAACTCTAACGAGTACAGGCCCAGTCTACTCAATCTCTCCTCATAAGCTAACCCCCTCATCTCCGGTATTAGCCTAGTGAACCTTCTCTGCACTCCCTCCAAGGCCAATATATCCTTCCGCAAATCTAGCGAGATTCCAATCAGATCAATCAGTACTCCAGTGGCGGCCTCACCAGTGCCCTGTACATTTATAACAAGACCTCCCCGCTTTTATATTCTATCCCCCTCTCTATAAAGGCCAACATCCCATTCACCTTCTTGACCACCTGCTGAACCTGCAGACTGGGTTTTTGCAATTCGTGCACAAGGACTCCCAGGTCCCTCTGCACCGTCGCATGCTGCAGCTTTTCACCATTTAAATAGTAATCCTTCCTACCGTTATTCCTACCAAAGTGGATAACCTCACACTTGCTAACATTATACTCCATCTGCCAGGTCCTCGCCCACTCACTCAACCTATCCAGATCCCTCTGCAGGCTTTCCACACCCTCCACACAATTTGGTTTTCCACTCATCTTCGTGTCATCAGCAAATTTCGTTACCCTGCACTCAGCCAGTGTCTGTTTGGGTCAATGCACCCTGACCAGCATGTCTTTCCAATAACGGGAGGAAACCGGAGCACCCGGAGGAAACCCATGTAGATACGGAGAGATCTTGCAAACTCTACACAGACAGTGACCCAAGCTGGGAATCAAACCCGAATCCCTGGCACTGTGAGGAACAGTGCTAACCACTGTGCCACCATGAAGAAGGTGACATAATGGTATTTTCTCTGAACTGGTATTCCAGAGACCCAGGGTAATGGTCTTGGGGACCTGGGTTCAAATCCCATCGCAGCAGTCGGTGGAATTTAATTTCAATAAAAAATCTGGAACATAAAACTGGTCTCAGTGATGGTCCCCATGATAACCATCATCAATTGTTGGAAGAACTCATCTCATTCACGAATCCCCTTTAGGGAAGGAAATCTGCCATCCTTATCCGGCCTGGCCTACATGTGACTCCAGAGCCACCTCAATGTAGGTGATTCTCAACTCCCTTCTGAACCACTTTATTCAAGGACAATTTAAGAAGGTTAAGAGGTGACCTAATTGATGCATACAAGATGATCAGAGGGTTAGATAGGGTGGACAGTGAGAGCCTTTTTCTTCGGATGGTGATGGTTAGCATGAGGGGATATAGCTTTAAATTGAGGGGTGATAGGTATAGGATGATGTCAGAGGTAGGTTCTTCATTTAGAGAGTAGTAAGTAGTAAGGAATGCCCTGCCTGCAACAGTAGTGGACTCGTCAACTTTAAGGGCATTTAAATGCTCATTGGATAAACATATGGATGATATTGGAATACTGGAAGTTAGTTGGGCTTTAGATTAGCTTCACAGGTCGCTCCAACATTGAAGGCTGAAGGGCCTATACTGCATTGTAAATTTCTATGTTTTATAATTAGGGATGCTATGGTGATTGTCCCTTTGAGAGTGAGAGTGAGAGTTGTCCCACATTACTGAGGGGACAAATCAGGGAGAAGGGTGAGGTTTCACCTGATAAGCAAAAGCTTTTTTTACTTATAGAATCATAGAATCATACAGTGAAGGTTTACCAGGCTGATTCCTGGGATGGCAGGTCTGTCTACGAGGAGAGATTAAGTGGGTTAGGATTATATTCATTGGAGTTTAGAAGAGTGAGAGGGGATCTCATAGAAACTTATAAAATTCTAACCGGGTTAGACAGGATAAATTCAGAAAGAATGTTCCCGATGGTGGGGGTAGTCCAGAACTAGGGGTCATAGTTTGAGGATAAGGGGTAAATCTTTTAGAACTGAGGTGAGGAGAAATTTCTTTACCCAGAGGGTGGTGAATGTGTGGCTGTGCCAATGGAGTGCTCCAGGAATCTGTTCTGGGACCCTGGCTGTTTGTGATTTTCATAAATGATCTGGATGAGGAAGTGGAGGGATGGGTTGGGAAGTTTGCCAATGACACAAAGGTTGGTAGTGTTGTGGATAGTCTGGAGGGATGTCAGAAATTGTAGTGTGACATAGATAGGATGCAAGACTGGGCAGAGAAGTGGCAGATGGACTTCAATGCAGATAAATGTGTAATGGTCCATTTTGGCAGGTCAAATGGGATGACGGAATATAATATTAAGAGTAAGACTCTTGGCAGTGTGGAAGGTCAGAAGGATCTTGGGGTCAGGTTTCATAGAACTCTTAAATTGGCCTTGCAGGTAGAGGATGTGGTTAAGAAGGCATATGGTGTACTGGCCTTCCTCAATTGAGGAATTGAGTTTAGGAGTTTGGAGAGAATGCTGCAGCTGTTTAAGAGCCTGGTCAGACCCCACTTGGAATATGTTCTCAGTTCTGGTCGCCTCATTACAGGAGGGATGTGGAAACTATTGAGAGGGTTCAGAGGAGATTTACAAGGATGTTGCCTGGATTGGGGGGCATGCCTTATGAAGATAGGTTGAGGGAGCTCGGTCTTTTCTCCTTGGAGAGATGAAGGATGAGAGGTGACCTGATAGAAGTATATAAGATGTTGAGAGGTATTGATCGAATGGATTCTCAGAGGCTTTTTCCCAGGGCTGAAATGGCTGCCACAAGAGGACACAGGTTTAAGGTGCTGGGAAATAGGTACAGAGGAGATGTTAGGGGTAAGTTTTTCACTCAGAGGGTGGTGAGTGAGTGGAATTGGCTGCCGTCAGTTGTGGAGGTCGATTCAATAGGGTCTTTTAAAAGACTTTTGGATAAATACATGGGACTTATTAAGATCGAGGGTTATAGGTAAGCCTAGTCGGTAAGGACATGTTCAGCACAACTTGTGGGCTGAAGGGCCTGTTTGTGCTGCAGTTTTTCTGTGTTTCTCTGTTTCTATATTAATGGTTTAGAAAGCAACTGCCAGAAACCTAAAGTCCAGCTCTTAAAGATACCTGAGAAACCAAATGAAGTTTCCAAGAAACCTGGAGTTAATGGAACAGAGGAAACTGGGAAGCAGAACAGATTACTGTTCAATAAAGAGAGTTGAAAAGACTGAGAGGCCAGAAATATATCTGCAGTAGTGCCGAGGCTTGGGAGGAATTACTACAGGGCAGCACGGTAGCACAGTGGTTAGCACTGCTGCTTCACAGCTCCAGGGTCCTGAGTTCGATTCCTGGCTCGGGTCACTGTTTACATGGAGTTTGCACATTCTCCTGTGTCTGCGTGGAGTTTGCCCATTCTCCTCCACGTACTCCGATTTCCACCCACAGTCCAAAGATGTGCAGATTACGTTGATTGGCCATGCTAAGAAATTGCCCCTTAGTATCCAGGGAAGTGTAGGTTAGAGGGATTAGTGGATATAATATGTAAGGATATGGGGATAGGGCCTGGGTAGGATTGTGTTCAGTGCAGCCTCTAAGGGCTGAAGGGCCTCTTTCTGCATTGCAGGATTCTATGATTCTAGAAGTTTGGAAGACATTATTTGAAATAATTGGTGGGCAGGACCTCGTAGTTTGTGTAACAGTCTTTAAGACGAAGGAAACCTGAAGTGAGAGGTGTAGAAACTGGATGGAGCGAAAGGATAATTTGGAGGTGTTACTTCTGAAAGTGGAATTTGAAATCATTTGCATAGAAGCCAGAATTCTGTGAGACAAGATGATTCATGGTATAAGAATCAGCTGGAGGGATTCTGATTAGAAATCCATATTCACTTGAGTTTAGAAAGAATTTGTCTGACTACAGTTATCTTGTGAGCTTAAAAAGAACATTTTGTTCATGGAAACATTATGGCTTAAGACACACTTGGTAATTCATGTTAATCTTAAAATCTGCATGTAATTGTTAAGGGGGAGAAAAGGAGGATCTCTTTACAACAATCTGAGCTCCCTGTCTCCTTTAGGAAGATGACCATCATCCTGGTACTTAAGAAAAACCAGGCACGTGTCTTAATCAGTATCGTCCAGTGGCTCTGACATCCATCATTATGAAGTGTTTGAAAGGTTAGTCATGGCACAAATCAATTCTAGCCTCCCGGACTACTTGGATCTACTACTGTTTGCCTGTAACAGGTCCACAGCAGACACCATTTCCCTGGCCCTGCACTCAACCCTGGAACATCTACATAACAAGGATACCTATGTCAGACTAATATTTATTGACTACAGTTCAGCCTTCAACATTATTATTCCCACAAAACTCATCTCCAAACTCCGTGGCCTGGGCCTTGGCTCCTCCCTCTGTGACTGCATCCTGAACTTCCTAATCTGCAGATCACAATCAGTAAGGATCAGCAACAACACCTCCTCCACAATCATCCTCAACACCGGTGCCCCACAAGGCTGTGTTCTCAAACCCCTGCTATACTCCTTATACATCTATGACTGTGTGGCCAAATTCCCCTCCAATTCAATTTTCAAATTTGCTGATGATATCACTGTAATGGTCAGATCTCAAACAATGATGACACAGAGTACAGGAATGAGATAGAGAATCTGGTGAACTGGTGCAGCAATAATAATCTCTCCCTCAATGTCAACAAATCGAAAGAGATTGTCATCGACTTCAGGAAGCATAAAGAAGATCGTGCCCCTGTCTACATCAATGGGGATGAAGTAGAAAGGGTTGAGAGCTTCAGATTTTTACGTGTCCAGATCATTAACAATTTGTCCTGGTTCCCCATGCCAACACTATAATTAAGGAAGTCCACCAAAGCCTCTACTTTCTCAGAAGACAAAGGAAATTTGTCATGTCAGCTACCACTTTCACTAACTTTTACAGATGCCCCATAGAAAGCATTCTTTCTGGTTGGATCACAGCTTGGTCTGGGCTCCTGCTGTAACCAACATGGCAAGGGACTACAAATGGTCGTGAATTTAACCCAATCCATCACGTAAACCAGCCTCAGGTCCATTGACTCTGTCTACACTTCTTGCTGCCTCGGAAAAGCAGCCAGTATAATTAAGGTCACCACGCACACTGAACATTCTCTCTTCCACTTCTTCCATCAGGCAAAAGATACAAAAGCCTGAGGTCATGTACCAACCAACTCAAGAACACCTTCTTCCCTGCTGCTGTCAGGCTTTTGAATGGACCTGCCTTGCATTAAGTTGACCTTTTTTCCCCCCAGCTATGACTGTAATGTTACAGTCTCTTTCCTTCTCTATGAAGGGTATGCTTTATACTGTGCATGAAATAATATTTTTCACTGCATGTGACAACAATAAATCAAATCAAATCTATTGCATCAAAATCCAATTTTTCATGTTTAATAAATGTTTTTTTTTGTTGCTCAAACTAATTAGCTGTCCTGTGATTCTGTTCCTCCACATTTTATAAACAAATGTAAAGATTTTGGTCTTTTGAGACAGGTTTCCATTCTGATACCTTCCTGTCCAGTTATAATACCAGCTGGGATTGGAACACTGTTTCCTGTCTGTCAAATAATTCTTGATCCACAGAAATAGATTACTCGCTATACCATGTGCTTTAATTTTACCCAATAACCTATTATGAGGGACCTGAACAAAAGCCTCCAGGAAGTCCAAATACACTACATCCAATCGTTCCCCCATATCTATTCTATTTGTTACATCCTCAACAAACTCCGGTTGATTTATTAAGCATAATTTACCCTTCATAGCCCATGCTTGTTTTGTCCAATCTTTCCAAATCTTCTGTTGTAATTTTTTTATGATAAACTCACATCTTCCCCATTGCTAATGTCAGGCTAATTGCTCGATAATTCTCCCTTTTGTCTCTCACTCCCTTTTTAAATTGTGGGGTTATATTTGTCACCTCCAATTCTGCAGGAACAGCTCCAGCGTCTATAGAATTTTCGAAGATGTCCAGGGTCACTTCCTTTAATACTCTGGGATGTAGATTATTAGGCCCTAGGGATTTGTCAGCTTTTAACCCTATTAATTTTCGCAGTGCCATTTCCTCAGTAATACTGATTTCCTTCACTTCCACCCTCTCACTCGATGCTTGGTTCTCTAACATTACTGAACGGTTATTTGTGAAGACAGAAGGATGTGTTCAATTCTGTCATTTGTTTGTTCCCCTTATACCTTTCCCAGACTCTGACTGTAAGAGACCGACATTTGTCTTTACAAACACTCTTCTCTTCACATATTTATACAAATCTTCACTGTTCTTTTCAATGTCTCCACGATATTACTTTCATTGGCTGACACATTGGTTGGAATACTCCCCTCCCACGCGCCATTGGAATCATAATGGGCGGGGAGAGGATGGAGGAGAGGGGTATGGGGGTGGGGTGAGTGGGGGAAGACCATCCTGAGATCCATTGACCTCAGGACTGACCTCAGCAGGGATTCTGCTGTTTGGAAGTGAGTGGGCAGAGATTCTCGTCCACTGTCTGAGATAAGCTTCCGTAGGATTTGAACAATTCAGTGTAAATTTCTTCCGATGAATAATTCTGAGGGTTTCGTGAGCAATTGAATGACAGATCCAACATTCCAAAACAATCCAGCAAATAATATGAGTTCTGGAACAAAATCATACTTATCGGGAACAACTTCCAGTCAATGATTGAGTTCGAATTAAAGTCACCCACTCCACGTTATACTTATCCTGGGAGTGTTTGATGGGGACAGTTTAGAGGGAGCTTCACTCTATATCTATATCAGCCGTGATTGAATAACAGAGCAGACTTGATGATCCGAGTGGTCTAATTCTGTGCCAATGTCTTATGGTTTTCAATAATGTCCTTTCAGGATGAAAATTTGTCATCCTTTACTGGTCTGACCTGGGTATGATTCCAGATCCAGAGCAATGGATGTATAGTGGTTCAGTGATTAGTATTGCTGCCTTACAGCACCAGGAACCTGGGTCCAATTCCTGAACAAAGAACAAAGAACAAAACAGCACGGGAAACAGGCCATTTGGCCCAACAAGCCTGCGCCGCCACCTCAATGTTCCCACTTCTACCTGCGATCCCTGTCCATGTTTTTAGATCTATGGATTAAAAACCAAATTTGCGACAATTTAAGGAGAATTTGTTTTGCCAATTAGCCTAAGAGCACATCTTTGGGATGTGGGAGGAAACCGGAGCACCCGGAGAAAACCCACGCAAGCACGGGGAGAATGCGCAAACTCCCACAGACACAGGCCAAATCCATGTATCTGCACAGCACAGCGATAGTCACTGAGCTGTCGTGTTGCCCATCAAATGGTCCAGGTCAAGCGTACACTAACGATGTGAAGCAGTAGGATACTCTCGAAAAAAAATCCTGGCTTGGATCCCTTCCTATGCAGAGTTTACATGTCTCCCTGTGTCTGTGTGGGTTTCCTCTGGGTGCTCCAGTTTCCTCTCACACTCTGAACAATGTACTGGTTAAGTGTGCCTTGACCCAAACAGGCACAGGAGTGTGGCGACTCGGGGATTTTCACAGTAATTTCATTGCAGTCCCACACTGATCACTTGTCCGGATTTCTTCCCTGGAACGAGATCCAGCACTGCTCCATTCCTTTTTGGATCACATATTGATCCAAAAATCTCCTCTGGTTACATTTCAAGAAATCCTCCTTGTCTAAACACTTCACACTGACTAATTCCTATTTATGTCGGGGAAGTTGAGATCTCCCGAGTATAATTACCCAATTATGACTCTTACTTCTATGAACTGCTTACATATTTACTCTATTTCCTGCTGATTCTTTTGGGACCTGTAACACACTCCCAGTAATGTGGCTGCCTTCTTAACATTTCTAAATTATATCCACAAAGCTTGTTTGAAGATCCTTTATCTCTTCTTGCAACAAATCACTCCTTAATTAATAATGCCACACTTTGACTATTTCTATACTCACTAGCTTGATCTCTTTCTCTGCCTCTTGGTCTTTCTCTTTCTTCTCTTGGTTTTTCTTTCTTCCCACCTCTCTCTCTTTCCATCTGTGTCAGTCTCTCTCTCTCTCTCGTTCTCTAGCATATAACCATGAATCAGACCTCCCAATGATATTAGCTTAAGGATTAAGTTTGTTGAAAAACAGATCCAACTCTTTACATTATCAATAATACCGTGCCCATCTCCAGCTTTGAGACAGTCCTGTGACAATTTAACTCTGATTTTTATTCCACTGATGGTCTCGTAAACACAATCCTGTAAACTCAATGTAACATTGCCTCAATTTCTGAGCATTTCCTATGGAATGATTGGTCACATCGTAATGTGATGACATGGCTACTAAACGGCTCACAGGTCAATATTGTGGGTGTTCATCCCAGAACACGGGCACGCCCACAGTCTGGGGAGTTGTTCGGAGTAATCAATAAGGTGCCATTGTCATTGATCACCAGACACTGGATCCCAGTGTTTACACACTTGTCCCGGTACACAATCTCCAGGATTGAAATGAGGGAGTGAGGGAGAGATGAGGAGAGAGTGAGGGAATGGTGAGGAGGGAGTAAGGGAGTGAGGGAATGAGGGAGTAAGGGAGTGTTGAGGAGTGAGTGAGGGAATGGTGAGGATGGAGTGAGAGAGTGAGGGAATGAAGGAGTGGTGAGGAGGGAGTTGAGGGAGTGATGAGGAGAGAGTGAGGGAATGAAGGAGTGGTGAGGAGGGAGTGAGGGAATGGTGAGGATGGAGTGAGAGAGTGAGGGAATGAAGGAGTGGTGAGGAGGGAGTGAGAGAGGGAGGGCATGAGGGAGTGGCGAGGAGGGAGTGAGAGAGGGAGGGAATGAGGGAGTGGCGAGGAGGGAGTGAGAGAGGGAGGGAATGAGGGAGTGGCGAGGATGGAGTTTCTATGCGATCCACTCTCACTTTCTTAAACTCCAGTGAATATAATCCCAACCCACTTAATCTCTCCTCATATGAGAGGCCTGCCATCCCAGGAATCAGCCTGGTAAACCTTCGCTGTTCTCCCTCTATAGCAAGGACATCCTTCCTCAGATAAGGACACCAAAACTGCACACAATACTCCAGGTGTGGCCTCACCAATGCCCTGTACAATTGCAGTAAAACATTCCTAACCCTATACTCCAATCCTCTCGCTATGAAGGCCAACATACCATTTGTCTTCTTTACCGCCTGCTGTACCTGCACGCTTACTCTCAGCAACTGATGCACGAGGACACCAAGGTCTCACTGAGTATCCACCTCTCTCAATTTACACCCATTCCAGTAATAATCTGTCTTCCTTTTATTGCTCCCAAAGTGGATAACCTCACATTGGGGTATCATCAGTTCAATTCCCGGCTTAGGTAAATGTCTGTATGGAGTTTGCATGTTCTCCCTGTGTCTGCGTGGGTTTCCTCCAGGTGGTCTGGTTTCCTCCCACATTCTGTAAGACATGCTGGTTTGGGTGCATCGACTTAAAAAGGTGCTGGACTGTGGTGACTAGGGGAATTTCACACAGCTTCATTGCAATGCAAGCCTTACTTCTGACTTATGAATAAACTTTACTTACTTAACTTATTTTTCCCCATTATACTGCATCTGCTATTTTCCCTCTTTGAAGTATTTATCCAGCTTCTCCTGAACGATATCAATGCTCTTCCTCTCAGCTATTTCAATGGGAAATTCAACACTTCAGAGTCAGACTTGGAGGTTCGTGCCTTACTAACCTTATTGAGTTTTTTGAAAAAGTGACCAAAGAGGTGGATGGGGGTAAGGCAGTTGATGTGGTATATATGGACTTTAGTAAGGCGTTCGATAAGGTGTCCCATGGAAGGCTTCTGCAGAAAATGCAAATGTATGGGATTGAGGGTGATTTAGCTAATCGGATTAGGAATTGGCTAGGTGATAGAAGACAGATAGATAGATAGTGGTGGTTGATGGAAGGTATTCATCATGGAGTTCGGTTACAAGTGGTGTACCTCAGGGATCTGTTTTGGGGCCCCTGCTGTTTGTAATTTTTATAAATGATCTGGATGAGGGTATTGAAGGATGATTAGTAAATTTGCAGATGACACTAAAGTCGGTGGAGTGGTAGATAGTGAAGAGGGGTGTTATAGTTTGCAGAGGTACTTGGACAAGTTGCAGAGCTGGGCCGAGAGGTGGCAAATGGAGTTTAATTTGGAAAAGTGTGAGGTAATTCACTTTGGCAGGAATAACAAATGTGTAGAGTATAGGGCTAATGGTAGGACTCTTAATAGTGTTGAAGAACAGAGGGATCTTGGTGTATATGTGCATAGATCCTGAAAGTTGGCAATCAAGTCGATAAGGTTGTTAAGAAGGCATACGGAGTCTTAGCTTTTATTGGTAGGGGGATTGAATTTCGGAGCCGCAACGTCATGTTGCAACTGTACAAAACTAGTGCGGCCGCACTTGGAGTATTGTGTGCAGTTCTGGTCCCCGCATTATAAGAAAGATGTGGAGGCATTGGAGAGGGTACAGAGGAGGTTTACCAGGATGTTGCCTGGTATGGAGGGCAGTTCTTATGAGGAGACGCTGAGGGATTTGAGGTTGTTTTCGTTAGAAAGAAGATGGCTAAGAGGAGACCTTATTGAAACATATAAGATGATTAGAGGTTTAGATAGGGTGGACAGTGATAGCCTTTTTCCTAGGATGGAGAAAGCTAGCACGAGGGGACATAGCTTTAAATTAAGGGGTGGTAATTATAGGACGGATATCAGAGGTAGGTTCTCTACCCAGAGGGTGGTTAGGTTATGGAATGCCCTGCCTGCGGCAGCTGTAGATGTGCCAAGTTTGGTGGCGTTTAAGAGGTTAGTAGATAAGTTTATGGATGAAAAGGGAATGGCTTAGTTTGGTGGGTTATTGCTTTTTCCTAATTGGTCGGCGCAACATCGAGGGCCAAAGGGCCTGTTCTGCGCTGTAATGTTCTATGTTCTATGTTCAACAAAACAGTTTTATTTGGACAAAGCTTTGGGAGAAGAACTGGCACTCTGCAGTACTGGCAGCCACCTTCTCAACTACACAATGGCAGTTGTGTCATTTTATACCTTTTAGATAATAGACAGTTTGGACATTGGCCATTAGCACATCATCACAAGTTGAGTGGACAGATATGGATATTGACAGTTAACACATCATTATACATGGAGGAGATACATTTATGCAGTAATGTCCTCTATCAATGACTGGTTTTCTCATATACATTTATGAATCTATGTCTCCATCAGTGGCTGATCTTGCTTTCAAATTTATTGTTCTCGGTCACCTCTTATCTCAAGCTTTAAGATGCCTCAAGGTTTGATCAGTTTCCTGCAATGATTTAAACGCTACAGGGTTAACTATTGGTGTAAATGTCTTTGCCCAATGTCAGTGCTTCTTAATGTCCCTTCCCAGAGTCCATTTTGTGTGCCAGGTAACCATTTTGTGTCCATCACTTTGATTTCACCCTAATAACTCCCCATTTTCGTCAGGATTATTATTTAATAATCCACAGACCAGCAACAGCAGCATCTTCACAAGTCCATCTTCTCCTTTCCTTCCTCATTGCTGTTGATATCTTCGGGGGTTCCCATCATGTATTCTTCCTCGATGATTCCTGGCACAATTCGAGTCACTATTACTTCGCAACAGACATTAAGGCATCTGACAGTTAGACATCAGACAACTCCTACTGCAAATGAGAATGATCAGTCCATGCATTAAATAGGATTGCCACTAGATTTCAGGGTTTGGCCCTTCATCAGGTGAGTGGGACCTAACGAAGGGGCAACCTCGGAAAGCTAGTGATGTTTGCCACCAAATAAACCTGTTGGACTTTAACCTGGTGTTGTGAGAGTTCTTACTGCGTTTACCCCAGTCCAACCCCGGCACCTCCACATCATAAATAGGATTTCTCCATTGGTCATTCCAGCCAGTTACTCCTTTTCTTGGGTCTGAAATTACCAAGCTGTTTTCTTATATTATTAATGACTTGGCTAATGTTATAGGATTCATCTGTGACATGTGTTATACATCTGTTTCTTATGATTGTGTATACTCCTCCCTGTTGAGCTAACTGGTACTCTACTGCGCATGGAGTCTGCTCTGCCTGTAATCTCAGTTCAGCCATTTCTTGGTTGAAAGCCTCCAGTGCTTTTGATGTACTGTTTCCCAGGACTGTTCGTCCACAGATAATATAGTTTCTACTTTTTGCACTAATTACTCCTGTTCCCCCAGAGATAGGGCTCCAAGGAATCCGTATCCCAGTGATGATCCCATCGTACCTGAGAGTTTCCCAATCAGTGTGGAATTCTTTGCTGATGGTCTGGGTTACTATCATTCTCTGGAAATGCCCCTTCTGAGGGCATGGAACAGTGAGTGCTCCTTTTATTCCTTCTGGATAGGGAGGGTTGGCATTGCTGTTGTTTAGATGCCATTGAAGAGGAATATAAATCCCTTCTCAGCCCGGTAGTTAAGATTATTATCTTGTGTATACTACCAATTGCTCGGTTTATTTGACTCCCCGTTTGATCCCACCACCAGGTAAGTATCAAAGGGGTATGTCCATTCGGCTGAGCTGACACAAGTCCCATTACACTGTCCACAAATGAGCTGCTTCCCCATGGTTACATTCAGGCATCTCTATAAGTGTAAGTAAACTGGTCCCTATTTACCTGCGTCTGTACGCAGGAATCATTCTTGTGGATCAAGGCATATGTACATTCCCATCCCTGCCCCGAGAAACAAAGCGAATAGTTTGTATTATCTGAGCGCACGCTTCCTCACACCTCCTGGAGCCCCCTCCACACAGGATCTGTGGGATTTACAAGTCCCATATACATCTGCTTTGTATATCCCTTTTATATTTGCCAATTTGTCCCTTACAGGGTGAGTCTGAGATAACTGCTGTATATAAGTCATGGGGGGGTGGGGGGGTCCTCCCAGAAGGGACAACAAATAGGATCTCTCCAGATTGGGCTAACGATTCCCGTGTTCGATTCCCGTGTAAATGTTTATGAGCCTTGTAAAATAGGTTACCCTCTAGCCCAGTCAAGTTTATAGTTGCAACAACGCAAAGTAATACATACACGATCTTATACATGTCCGCAACAAGGTAATTTCAATCTTATTACTTTAAGTTATACAATTCAATCTTATTACTTTAAGTTATACAATAGGACGGATATCAGAGGCAGGTTCTTTACCCAAAGGGTGGTTGGGGAGTGGAATGCCCTGCCTGCAGCGGTTGTAGATGTGCCAAGTTTGGTGGCGTTTAAGAGGTTAGTTGATAAGTATATGGAAGAGAAGGAATGGTTTAGTTTGGAGGGGCATTGCTTTTTATATTGGTCGGCGCAACATCGAAGGCCGAAGGGCCTGTTCTGTGCTGTAATGTTCTATGTTCTATGTTCTATGTTCTAATTTTCCATAAGTTGTATTGTTATCCTGAACCCATCAGTTACTCACGCTCGTGATCATACCCTGTTCTGGGGAAAGCACTCTGGTCACCTTAGTTCATTCATTCATTTCTCTGTATAATTTCAGCTGGCTCCAATGTTTCCAGACACCTTTCTCTCTTACGTCCAGACAGGCACAGGTATCTCCACTAAATATAATTTCATATGCCCCGTTCCATTTTGGTGCAAATCCTGGTTTTTTTGGGTAATATTTTTACCAGGACGTGACTTGCCGCTGTTGGGACATCGGGGAACATTTCAAGCTCTCTCTCTGCGCCTCCTTCTTCCTGATTATCTTTTACTAATTCACACATTCCTTTTAGTTGGGCGCTTAGTTCCAAAACATATCTCCTGATTTTATCTTTTAGCAGACCTACATTGGTCCTACCCATTCTGGTAATTTCATCACCCTTGCTGTCATTAGTTCAGAAGGAGTTAATCGGGTTGTCTGGTTTGTGGTAGCTCTTTGCCTCATTAATATAATGGGCATTACTTCTGTCCACATTTTTTTCTGCTGTTTGTATGTCCTTGACCAGGGCATTCTTAAGGGTTCTGTTCATATGTTCCACCATTCCAGAACTCTGTGGGTGGTAAGGAATGTGGAATTTTTGTTTTATTCCCATCAGTTGGCACACTGTTTTTACCACCTTGCGGGTGAAGTGCGTCCCCTGATGCGAATTGATTTGTAGGGGTATTCTCCATCTAGGGACTAGACACTTGTCTGGTTGTGATAGCGGCCCTGTGAAATCCATTTGTAGATGTTCCCCTTTGGTCACGGCTTAATTTTTATGAGTTGACCAGGGTTGTGTTGAGTGCACATCACACGTTGGTGACAGTGCCAGGCTATGTCCCTTCCCATTCCTTTCCACCACCA
This sequence comes from Sphyrna mokarran, assembly GCA_024679065.1. Taxonomy (NCBI): domain Eukaryota; kingdom Metazoa; phylum Chordata; class Chondrichthyes; order Carcharhiniformes; family Carcharhinidae; genus Sphyrna; species Sphyrna mokarran. The sequence goes on from JAGIQG010000006.1 coordinate 5,177,656, forward strand.
TTCTTTTCCTATTCTAGTTATCATAGCCTCTCTTCCCACATGTGAGAGTCCGTGATGTAGTTCTAAGAGGCTGTTTTGTATGCACTCCGGTGCTATTACCTTATCATTTCATCTCCAAAAGTTATCAGTCCGTTTGCTCGCTCCCTGCCCTTCCCACTTCCCCTTTTCCTCTTTCGAGGTATCCTCATGTGAGTTCCAAATATCTATTTCGTCTCATCGCTGCTATTGGCAGCTCACCAACTGCCTCCTGCTCTAAGGCTAATTGTGCTGCTCTATCTGCAGCTTGGTTCCCTTTGAAATTTAACCAGTCTGGGTTCTCTCTTCCCAGTTCTTTCTGGGGCACTTCAATATTTATTACTGCAGCTTCTCGGGGTCTCTCATTTTAACAATGCTTCGATCCTTTGTTGGCGTTTCATAGGAGTTCCTCCCATAGTCATGAACCCTCTCCTTACCTATGCTGTCATATAGTTGTGTATTACCCCGAATGCATACCTACTGTCTGTATATATCTTTACCCTCCTGCCTTCAGATAACTCTGTTGCCTTTTTGATTGCCACTAGTTCTGCCACTTGCGTAGATCGACCTCCGTCAATTCTTTCTGTCCTTACTGTTTCTAACCTGTCATTTACTACTGCCTACCCTGTCCAGGATGGTCCTTCCACATATTTGTGTGAACCTCTATAAAAAGGGTCTCCTCAACTGTTGTTAAAGGTACATCCTTTATCCTACCCTCTTCTACATCCATATCCTTTATCCTATCTTCTACATCCATGCCTATATCCCCATAATTGTGTGATTCTCCTCTGTTTAAAATTCCTTCTGCTGGGTTATCTCCCGTGTCCCTTATTATTACAACTGATTTGCTGGCAGGTAGGAGGACAACTTCCCATGTAGCCCTTCTCATGTTTGAGTCAGACCTCAGCTTTCCCGTGTTTAGCATTTCCACCAGGGTGTTTTTGGTGTGAATCATTATACTCCAAGGCGAAGTCCAAGGTGGCTATACATCTTGGTAGCCCAGTGACTACCGGCCCCCCTGTTGTTGAATAGTAAGCTATGGTTCTCCTTTTATCACCGTGATCCTGTGTTATCCATTACCGAGTAGAATCCTCCTTCATTTCTACAATGGATATGGAAATCTTTACTGGAATCTGGTAATCCTAGTCCAGGGACTGACATCAGTTCTGTTTTTAATTTGTTATAACCTCTTCCTGCTTAGGTCCCCATTCTACAGGGTTTAAATCTGGTTTTCCCCCTTTGATTAGTCTCTGAATAGGTTCTGCCAATTTTGCGAATCCAGGGATAAAACTTCGGCTATGGTTAAACAATCCCAGCACCTTCCTGACCCCTCTTATGGTGACTGACCATGGCATTTCTTTAAATCCTTGGAATATTAGATATTCCTGGTACAGGGCTTGTGTGTTTTCCTGATTTTTGGGGCTCACCTTTAACTCTGCGGTTTTTAGTTTGTTTAATACTAGATATAGTGTTTCCTGATGTCCTGACTTCGATTCTGAAGCTATTAAGATATCATCTACATATTGTAGGAGTGTGCTATCCTCGTGCTAACCCTGTTCTAGCCTGTTCAGGATATCACTCATTACTCGATGGAAGACAGCGGGGTTATTGTAGAATTCCTGTGGTAGATGAGTCCAAGTGTACTGTTTGTCTCCCACTGTAGAGGAGAATTTGTCTTGGGATCTGGGATCCATCGTAAGAAAATTACAGCTCAGAAACAGGCCTTTTGGCCCCTCTTGTCTGTGCCGAACCATTTTTCTGCCTAGTCCCACTGACCTGCACTTGAACCATATCCCTCTACACCTCTCTCATCCACGAAGCTGTGCAAGTTTTTCTGAAATGTTAAAAGTGACCCTGCATCCAGAATCCAATGGTTATATCCAATACCGTGAATATTTTGTGTTCCAGTGACAGTCCATTCAGGATTGTTGAGTTTGCTACTTGGGGGAGGTGACTTTATTGAGTCCGGTATAATTTATCATGAATCTATAGCTTCCATTGGGTTTGTTCAGCAGCCCGTTTGGGGAGTTAGTGGTACTCATGGTTCCCCTCAGAAACCCTTTTTCCACTAACCCTTTAACTATCTCCAGCTGCCTCTGCTCTGGGTTTTATTGGGTATTGTCAGTGAGGCTTATGCTCTGGTCCAGGTATCTTTATTGAGTCTGTTTTAGTTAACCTGGTATCTAATTTTGCCTTAACGCATACAAAGAACAACAAAGAACAAAACAGCACAGGAAACAGGCCATTTGGCCCAACGAGCCTGCGCCGCCACCCCGATGTTCCCACCTCTACCAGTGATCCCTGTCTATGTCTATAGATCTATGGATTAAAAGCCAAATTTGAGACAATTTAGGGAGAATTTGTTTTGCCAATTAGCCTAAGAGCACATTTTTGGGATGTGGGAGGAAACCGGAGAACCCGGAGAAAACCCACGCAAGCATGGGGAGAATGCTTCCCATTTCAATCTCATCTCATCTCAACCTAAAATTAGAATAGGATAATGGAATTGTTACTCTATAGTTATGACGGCGGCGCGGGCTCGTTGGGCCGAAGGGCCTGTTTCCCGTGCTGTGTTGCTCTAAAAAAAATGCGCAAACTCCCACAGATACAGGCCCAACTCCATGTATCTGCACAGCACAGTGATAGTCACTGAGCTGTCGTGTTGCCTATCAAATGGTCCAGGTCAAGTGTACACTAACGACGTGAAGCACTAGGATATTCTCGAAAAAAAATCCAAGAGCAGCCCTCTCACGACCCATCGCGTGTATGCCCCTTGTTAGACAACAAGGTGGACCAAAGCACCTGTAGGATACCTCGGGGATGGAGGCACAGATGGCTCTGGAACCCTCCTATCTCTAACTCCCAATCTCTGGTGGTAGTTGTGGTCACCTTAATGGTTTCGAGGTGACTTGTAAGTTTCCCTATTCCAGTTTTCTGACCATCCTGTCTGGGCCAGATTAATTGTCCCTTTTCACAGTCTATCAAAATCTCATATTCTTTCATCAAATCATTTCCCATTATTGCGCCCTCGTTATTTTTACACACATAGAACTTCTTCAGTATATACAAATTATTTATCTCTTCTAATGTGGTCTTGTTCAGGTAGGTGGCTGTTTTGTTCCCTCCTATCCCTGATAGATAAATCATCCTACTTGTAGTGGGTAAGAGTGGGTCAGTGACAGATATGGATGCTCCTGTATCCATCAGCATCTCACATTGCCTGTCCCTGCTAGTGCAGACACAGAAATCCTTCCCTCCTTCTTACCCTTATGAATGGAGGCTGCAGACCGCCAATCTTACTGACCCCGAGGTTCCTTGGTTCGCCTGATTCTGATGTGATCATGGATCGGGTCAGAGGGGGCTCCCATGGATTGGGTCGGGGGTGGGGTGGGGTCTCCCATGGATCAGTATGGGGGTCTCCCATGGATTGGGTCGGGGGTCTCCCATGGACCGGGACAGGGGTCTCCCATGGATCGGGTCGGGGGTCTCCCATGGATCGGGACAGGGGTCTCCCATGGATCGGGTCGGGGGTCTCCCATGGATTGGGACAGGGGTCTCCCATGGATCGGGACAGGGGTCTCCCATGGATCGGGACGGGGGTCTCCCATGGATCGGGACGGGGGTCTCCCATGGATCTCCTGTGTTTGCCCCAACACACTGCTTCTGTGTGTCCATTTTTATGACAGTGATTACAATGTTTCCCACTTCTTCCAGCTTTGTTTCCTTTCCTCGGGACCCCCGCAACCCCTCACAGTGTCCTTGTCCTCTACAATTGTCACTGGTCAGTTTGGATTTTGTTCCATTCCCATTACTGTAAGCAGTCTCTCATTCTTAAGATAGAACATAGAACATAGAACATAGAACATAGAACATAGAACATAGAACATAGAACATAGAACATAGAACAATACAGCACAGAACAGGCCCTTCGGCCTTCGATGTTATGCCGACCAAAATAAAAAGCAATGCCCCTCCAAACTAAACCATTCCCTTCTCTTCCATATACTTATCAAATAACCTCTTAAACGCCACCAAACTTGGCGCATCTACAACAGCTGCAGGCAGGGCATTCCACTCCCTAATCACTCTTTGAGTAAAGAAACTCCCTCTGATATCCGTCCTATAACTCATACCCCTTAATTTAAAGTTGTGTCCCCTCGTGCTAGCTTTCTCCATCCTAGGAAAAAGGCTATCCCTGTCCACCCTATCCAAACCTCTAATCATCTTATATGTTTCAATAAGATCCCCCCTTAGCCGCCTCCTTTCTAACGAAAACAACCTCAAATCCTTCAACCTCTCTTCATAGGACCTGCCCTTGTTTTATTCTTGTTTTATTCTTGTCTGGGAATTCTCCTCTCTGCCTCTCAGTACGTCACTAGCGCATTCCACCAATTCATCATAATTCTGGGATATAATCACTCCCATTATTAGAATCATTTGGTGAGCATTAGAGAGCCCATCCTTGAAAGCCTGGGTGAACACTCGATTCCCACAGCCCGGGTTCCCTTGTCCTGAGTATTCCTGGTAGACTTGGAACAACTGTCCCCGGACTCAGAATCTCCTTTCCCTTTTAGCTGCTTGGTCGTTGTAATTCTAGAACATAGAAGAACATAGAACACTACAGCACAGAACAGGCCCTTCGGCCTTCGATGTTGCGCCGACCAATATAAAAAGCAACGACCCTCCAAACTAAACCATTCCCTTCTCTTCCATATACTTATCAACTAACCTCTTAAACGCCACCAAACTTGGCGCATCTACAACTGCTGCAGGCAGGGCATTCCACTCCCGGACCACCCTTTGGGTAAAGAACCTACCTCTGACATCCGTCCTATAACTATCACCCCTTAATTTAAAGCTGTGTTCTGTTCCAGTTATTAGGAGAATTTTCTAAAACTCTCTGAATTCCTGTTTTAAACTGGGTGAAGGATGCCTGTTGGACATCTATTTTTGCTGTTAGGGCAATTACATGTGTCCACCGTCCCCCACTATAATCCTGTGCTGGGGGAGTGGCGGGCCCACCTTATCCGCTGGACGTGTTGCCCTGACCTGTTGGTGTAAGTCTCTCAGGTGTCGTTGGTGCCCTACCCAAACTGTATCTAATTCTTCCCAGAATTTAGTGTTTCTAGCCTGTAGTTTACCCAGGGAAGCCATTCTGTCTCTGGCCTGGGGTGAAGGGTTTATAATTCACTTTTGGCTGCGCATCTGTTTCCCCTCGGGTTACTGGGGCTAAGTTGTGTTTTAGCGCTTCCCTCTCCTCTGGAGGGCCAGTTGGTCCCTGTTGTGTGGGCTCATAAGACAGTGGGGGGGAGGTTTGGGGTACAGGAACAATTTCCCATCCCTGTTGATTCTCCTCTAACGATCAGTTTTATTTCTCCAATTCCCTTACTCTGGATTCTCTCTCTAATCTTCTCTTTATTTTCGCTCCACTTTTTGGTGGAAGTGACTACTTGTTCAATTAGTCCCACTAACTGATGTACTGAAAATACCACTACCTTTGATGTCTTCTCTCTCTTTTCTCTATCTGTTGTTCTAAGGTCTGAGAAGTATTCCAACTATCTCTTTGCATCCTCTTTATTAACGCTTGTTTGCCTGTCATGTACCTTTCAATAAGAGATCCTGTAGGTTCCCTCTTAACTTCTTTATCTGCCATTCACAGACTTCACTATCCCCGGTCACTATTGTCTCCTTGGCAACATGTTTTGTGTACTGTGCGACCACAACTACTTCCTAACAATGTGTATCTCCACCATCAGAGACTTCAGTCTGAGCTCACATACCAATCCTGCTGTCAGACTTCTGAATGGATCTACCCTGCATTAAGTTGATCTTTCTCAAAACCCGAGCTATGACTGTAACACTACATTCTGCACTCTCTCCTTTCCTTTTCTATGAACGGTATGCTTTCTCTGTATAACATGCAAGAAACAATACTTTTCACTGTTTGTTAATGCAGTGACAATAATAAAGCAAATCAAATTAAATCAACCGTGGAGAAGTTTGATTGGGACAGATAATTGAATCATGAGTAACAATGCCGGTTGCCATCTGGGATTATTGCTATGTATCAAAACCAACGCAATAACTCATGCCCACTGCTGACAAATAGTTTGGGTTGTTTGGAATGTGTTAACAGGGCTTCCAATTAAGTCCTCATTTAATTCAATTATTCAGTAGAAGTCACTGATATATAAAGGGGCTACAGGTGGGACTGGGACTGGGACGTGGGACGTGGGACGTGGGACGTGGGACGTGGGACGTGGGACGTGGGACGTGGGACTGACCCCTGCTGAGAAGGGAAGATGCTTCCCAGTGGGCTGACTCAGCTTTATTCTTTCATGCTGAAGTTTATTTGTGTGTTTTGTGGGATTTTGTTTGTCCCTTGTAGATTTAATTATGATCTGGGTGTGGTGGTTCCATATCTGAATCCCTGTTCCAGTATCTGAGTGGTTTGCTTCAGTGGTGCTGGCTGTTGAGGAACTGGACTGGGACAATGGTGCTGGGAAAGTGAGAGACTTGGAACAGAGGGGTAGCAGGGAGGGCTGGAATCTGAGCAGTACTGCCTGACTATCACAAATCAAAATGAACTTTTTACAGTGAATCAATCACAGATAAATTCATTAAACCTGTAGTGAGAGCTTGCAGACACAATGATAAGTGAAATTGTGAATAGTGTAGAATGCTGTCAAAGGATACAGTGAGATATTGATCAGTTGCAGATATAGGTGGGGAAATGGCAGATAGAGTTTAATCTGGGCAAGTGTGGGGTGCTGCACTTTGGGAGATCAAATGTTAAGGATAAGTGTACAGTTAATGGCAGGACCCAGTATAGCACAGAAGGATCTTGGTGTTTAAGTCCATAGCTCTCTGAAAGTGTCCACACAGACAGGTTGGTAAAGAAGGTGTATGGCACACTTGCCTTTATTGGTTGGGGCATTGAGTACAAGATCCAGGATGTCATATTTCAGCTTTATAAAACTTTTGTTAGGATGCACTTAGAGAATTTTGTTCAATTCTGGTCACCACATCACAGGAAGGATGTGGAGGCTTTGGACAGGGTGCAGAAGAGGTTTAACCAGGATGCTGCCTGGATTAGAGGGTATGAGCTATAAGGAGAGGTTGGATGAACTAGGATTGTTTCCTCTGGAGTGGTGAAGGCTGAGGGGAGACCTGATTAAAAACCTATAAAATAATGAGAGGCAGAGATAGGGCCAGAATCTTCCCCAGAGTTGAAATGTCTAATACTAGAGGACATGCACTTAAGCAGAGAGAAAGTGGGAAGGAGATGTGGGGGGCACACATTTCATACAGAGTGTTTTTAGATGTCAGGAATGTGCTGCCAGGGGTGGTGGTGCAGGAAGATATGATGGGGGTGCTTAAGGGGCTTTGAGATAAGCAGATGAATATGTGAGGAATAGAATAGACCAAGGGCAGGCAGAAGCGATTAGTTTAATTAGTGTCCCAACATTGTGGTGCAAAGGACTTGTTGAAATTTCTGAAATTGGAGTGTTTGACAGATGTCCCAGACCATCTGCAGTGGAAGCACTGAAGGAGTTAACATGCTGGGACTATATAATTCTATTTTCCTTTGATAATGTTGCACAACAGTTTCTGAGAAATAAACTGAACCCTGACTGTTCCCCAGGGAATTTGCTTTCTATGCCTAACATTAATGCCTTATTTATGAGATGGGAATTGGACCAGATAAAGGGTTTCCATCATGTGAAAGCAGCTTTGTAAATATAAGCCATGCTGCATTGTACTTGACTGCCTGGGCACCATACTCATACCTTCTACGCCAACGTGTTTTTGTGTTTTCCTGGATGCCACTTGTAGTAGCAGAGAAGGTTCTGTGAAAATCTTAGTCTCAGGTAGGGATCATGTGTGGGATCACTGTAAACCCAGAACAGAAACAATTATCCAACTTCTGGATACCATTGACCACTGATCTGAGCCTCTCAAACTGCCTGCTCTCTGCCCACTCTCAGCAGCTGATGCAATGTTCGACATTGGCAGTTCCAGGAACCGCATCAAAATGCTCTGCCTTCGACTTTCGTTAAAGGACTGTGCAGAAAGACTGCTTTAATACAGCTTCCTTCAACGTGAATAAATATCAGGGTTAATATCTCATTATATAACACCATCAGTAATAATAATCTACAATTTGAACATCTCTTTGATATAATAATATTGTCCAGTTAACTCCAGTTTGTGAGTGGGATAGCATGCAGGGGACAGTCTAACATCACTGTTAAGGAGCCTGCTACAATCTGTTTTAACCCTGAAATGATGGACAAAGAATTGCATATAGACTTCTTGTTAGTACAATAATATTAATTTATACACAATTATTAATAACCCACCTAATCAACAATAAGTTATCTTACAGAATATTAAAGTTCAAGTCCAACGGTAGATCTGCTTCCAAGCTGTAAACCTTGGACTGTGACCTTGATTTAACTTTTGCATCACTGGCAAGTACTCAGGCAGATATTGGCCTTTATCTGTGTGCTGGTCTCTGCAGTCCTCTGCATAGTCTGGTCCTCTGGTTTGGTCTGGTCTGATTCTCTGGCTCTGGCCTTCCCTCTTTCGTCGCTGGGATGGCTCTTCTTGTGCTGGTCACCATTCATTGGGGAAGAGAGAGCAGCACCCTTCATATTTCGTAAATTTTTGGGTCCTTTTGGCCATTGCCAGTCAATCGATCAGGACTTGTTCACCCTGATTGATAGGGTCCAATTAGCTGCTGCCTGATCTCTGGGCGAGTACCAAATGGCCATGCCTATGGGTGCTGGAGGCATGTAGGTCACATACCTCCTCCCCAAATAGTGCCCCTATGGTAAACAACCCAGTTTGACCAGAAAATGTCCTTTGTTCTGGAGATGGCCTATATTGTGTGTATTCCAGATTTTGCAGCCTGTTTCTCTCTGTCCAATTCCTTTTGAGGTTGCAGTTTGTCTGTATAGGACTTGTCTGATTTATTCCAGCATGCTATTGCAAACCACCATCTTAGGTGGCCAGTTTAGCTACAATTGTGACCCAGGTAGACTGAATATAAATATAACATATTTATCACTGTGCACCCAGAAACCAGCGGATTGCTTTCACACTTGGTGAATCTATAAACCCTCTGTGATCCTGGCTAATGCCCCCAGCCACCCACCCCCTCATCCTCCTTCACTATCCTACTTTTTATCCAGTTCCCTGGAATTACTTCAGTTTTTTTCCCTCCATTTCTCTCTCCACCTCCAGAACCTCTGTAAAGGCCAGTGATTAGACAGTGCTTTCATTCATTCCCTAACTCCTCCTGCTGTTCCTCAGTGTCCTCTTCACTCAGAGTTTGCCATGTTAAATTGTTGAAGAACTTGACCATCGTGAGCAGTTGTATGCACCGTTCCATATTGTCAAGCTTTTAGAAGATTTTCTGTGTTTAATCTCCTAATTACATCTTAATTAGGAGATTAATTACTCCAGGCTTTCACTCAAGGAAAGGTTGGGTCTTGGATTCTCTTTGATTTATTATTGTCACATACGTTAGCATACAATGAAAAGTATTCTTGCACACTATACAGACAAAGGGTACCATTCATAGAGAAGGAAAGGAGAAAGTGCAGAATGTAGTGTTACAATCATAGCGAGGATTCAAATTATTGAGAGGTGCATCCGTTCAAAAGTCTGACAGCAGCAGGGAAGAAGCTGTTCTGAAGTCAGTTCGTACGTAATCTCAGATTTTTGTATCTTTTTCCCAACAGAAGAAGATGGAAGAGAGAATGTCTGGGGTACGTGGAGTCTTTAACTATGCTGGCTGCTTTGCTGAGTCTGCAGGAAGTACAGGCAGAGTCAATGGATAGGAGGCTGCTTTGTGTGATGGAGGGGGCTTTATTCAAGATGCTTTGTAGTTCTTTTGCAGTTTTGGGTAGAGTAGGAGCCCATACCAAGCTGTGATACACTATAGAAAGCATTCTTTCTGGTTGTATCTGTAAAAGTTGGGGAGAGTCATAGCTGACGTAACAAATTTCCTTCGTCTTCTGAGAAAGTAGAGGCATTGGTGGGGCTTTCTTAACTATAGTGTCAGCATAGGGGGGACCAGGACAGGTTGTTGGTGATCTGGACACCTAGAAACTTGAAGCTTTCGACCATTTCTACTTCTTACCTATTGATGTAGACAGAGGCATGTTCTCCTCTATGCTTCCTGAAGTCATTGACAATCTCAAAGAACAAAACAGCACGGGAAACAGGCCCTTCAGCCCAACAAGCCCATGCTGCCACCCCGATGTTCCCACCTTTACCTGTGATCCCTGTCTATGTTTATAGATCTATGGATTAAAAACTAAATTTGAGACAATTTAGGGAGAATTTGTTTTGCCAATTAGCCTAAGAGCACTTCTTTGGGATGTGGGAGGAAACCGGAGCACCCGGAGAAAACCCACGCAAGCATGGGGAGAATGCGCAAACTCCCACAGATACAGGGCCTAAATCCATGTATCTGCACAGCACAGCGATAGTCACTGAGCTGTTGTGTTGTCCATCAAATGGTCCAGGTCAAGCGTACACTAACGATATGAGGCACTAGGATACTCTCAAAAGATCCAAGAGCAGCCCTCTCACGACCCATCGCATGTATGCCCCTCGTTAGACAACAAGGTGGACCAAAGCACCTGTAGGATAAAAACAAGTACATCAATATCATCATCTATTTACACACTTCCCAGGGATTCCCAAGGTTCATGATTGCTATTTTAAATCAGTTTTCTATACCCCTCCATTCCCGTTCTGTTCATGTGCCCCTCTAAGCATTTCTTAAATAACTCTGAAATTATTCTCATAAAACTCATCTCCAAACTCTGTGGACTGGACCTCAGCTCCTTCCTTTGCGACCAGATCCTGAACTTCCTAACTCAGATCACAGTCAGTAAGGATAGGCAATGACATCTCCTCCACAGTCATCCTCAACACCAGTGCCCCACAAGGCTGTGTTCTCAGCCCCCTGCTATACTCCCTATACACCTGGGACTGTGTGGCTAAATTCCTCTTCAATTCGATTGTCAAATTTGCTGACAAGACCACTGTAATGGGTCGGATTTCAACCAATGATGAGACAGAGTACAGGAATGAGATAGAGAATTGGTGCAGCAACAATAATCTCTCCCTCAATGTCAACAAAACGAAGGAGATTGTCATCGACTTCAGGAAGTGTAAAGGAGAACATCCCCCTGTCTACATCACTGGGGATGAAGTAGAAAAGGTCGAGAGCTTCAGATCTCTAGGTGTCCAGATCACCAACAACCTGTCCTAGTCCCCCCCATGCCAACTCTATAATTAAGAAAGCCCCACCAATGCCTCCACTTTCTCAGAAGACTGAGGAAATTCGGCATGTCAGCTACAACTCTCTCCAACTTTTACAGATGCACCATAGAAAGAATTCTTTCTGGTTGTATCGCAGCTTGGTCTGGGCTCCTGCTGTAACCAAGATCACAAGGAACTACCTTTGAGCTTGCTTCTTAGCTCCCTATATTTTGTTTTTAGGGCAGCGTACTTTTTTCCCCTATGTTTGTACCAATGTTCACCTTCTACTCTTCAGAATGTTCTGCAGTCAGTCGGAGACATCCTTGAACCCAGCACAAAGGAGTCAATGAACCATCCTGGACTCTCATTTGCAGTTAAAGAAACAACTATTTACTCTGTATCTCATCCCGTGCTGTACCTGTCCTGGGAGTGTTTGATGGGGGGACAGTGTAGAGGGAGCTTTACTCTGTATCTAACCCCGTGCTGTACCTGTCCTGGGAGTGTTTGATGGGCAAAGAGTTGAAAACCTGGAGTCAAGTTCCATCACTGTTGGTAAATTATACTGTTGGCTTCTTAATGAAGATTCTGTTTGAACTTTAGTTGGGCACAGATGAATCAGGTTATACGTAAAGCGTACAGTTTTTACATCTACACCCTCCCTTCCCCCTCAGTAAAAATGCTTTATTGTCACAGTAAAATAGATCAGTTAAAGATGGGAATTATCAATGAAGTAAGCGAGACAGGAGAATGCTAATGGTGAGCACATTTTGATTTTCCATGGCCCAGAATGTGAACTCCCCTCTCAATCTTCCACAAGTTTCCAAACCACCATCTGAGAAACACTTATAAACATGCCACACGTAAAGTTATATAATAACATAACGCAGATTGAAACAGTAGTTTCACATGTTTAAAACAAATAATAAACTCTATGGTCACTTTTATATTAAATGGTACACATTTTCAATCAAAAAAACATGTAGTACTACAGTTTAAATGTGCCAATGAGAGGATTAACTGCTGAAAATAAATAGCAAAAAAAATCAACAGAATGTTATAAGAGCAGGATATTCCTTTAAACCTCGCTGCTATCACCCGAAGCTGCTGTATCAGAGCTGAACCTCAATGGATGCTCCCAGTCTGGCGATGCCATAGCTAGTGAGCCCGGTTCAAATCTTCCTGCACTACACTGAGCTCCGTGCGGCTCTCTCCGCTAAAGACAATTTCTCCACACGAATGTGTGGGCAAAACATCATCTATTTTTGGCAGCCCATGGTTTTCTGCTGCTAATCGGAAGTTATGGGTCAGTTTTATTGATTTAGGAAATGTATCAAGCTGTATTTGAGAGGCAGCTTAAGAAGCAACTGTGGTCATTGTCTCCACAGGAGTGAAATCCATATGTGATTGATGTTGCCCAGCAGCAGTGTGACAATGATGTGCAGATGCCTCAGTAACACAGTAACAAGCCTCACAACACCAGGTTAATTTGATAGCACAAACTTTCAAAGTCTCAGGTTCTTTCAAGAGATGAGTGAAGAGCTGTCTTCACAAATAGGACATATACAGACATAAACTCAATTTACAAGGTAATAGTTGGAATGTGATTCTTTACAGGTACAGACAATGTGAGTGGAGAGAGGGTTAAGCACAGGTTAAAGAGATGTGTATTGTCTCTAGACAGGACAGTTAGTGAGATTTTGCAAGCCCAGGCAAGTTGCGGCGGTTACAAATAATGTAACATGAACCCAAACATCCTGGTTGAGACCGTCTTCATGGGTACGGAACTTGGTTAAGTTTCTGCTCGGTAACTCAGTGTTGTTATGTGTCTTGAAATCCGATCTTTGGTTAAGCATTCTCCAAGGCGGCTTCAAGATAAACAACAGTGCAGAGTCGCTGAGCAGAGACTGATAGCCAAGTTCCCCATGTGACATGAGAATGACCTCATCGGGGATCTTGGGTTTATGTCACACTCTGTAATTCCCATGGCTTGCCTGGACTTGCAAAATCTCTCAAACTGTCCTGTCTGGAGACAATACACATCTCTTTAACCTGTGCTTAACCCTCTCTCCACTCTCATTGTCTGTACCTGTAAAGACTTGATTACCTGTGACGTTCCAACCATTATCTGGTAAATTGAGTCTGTCTGTATCTGTCCTGTTTGTCAACACAACTCTTCACTCACTTGATGAAGGAGCAGTGCTGCAAAAGCTAGTAGTTTGTGCTACCAAATAAACCTGTTGGACTTTAATCTAGTGTTGTGAGACAATGGAGAAGAGAATCATAGAATTGTAGAGGCATAGAAGGAGATGATGGTATTACCACAAAGCAATTAATCTAGAAGCTCAGCTAATGTTCTGGGGACCCAGGTTCGAATCCCAGCACAGCAGATGGTGGAATTTAATTCAATAAAAAAGTATCTGGAATGAAGAATCTACTGATGGTCGTGAAACCATTGATTTCCAGAAAGATCCATCTGGTTCACTAATGTCATTTAGGGAAGGAAATCTTCCTTCCTTACCTGGTCTGGCCTACATGTGACTCTGGAGCCACAGCATTGTGGGTGACTCTCAACTGCCCTCCAAAGGCAACGAGGGATGGGCAATAAGTGGTGGCCAGCCAGCAACACCCATGTCCCATTAATGAATAAATAAAATTTCAGTCCATTTGAATCTGCACCAAATGTCCAATAAAGACTCGTACCTAGCCTCCCCCCCCCCATACCCCCCTTACCCTATCACAGTAACCCCACATATTCACCCCGCTTAATTCCCCTGAACTACACATCCTGGGATACTAAAGGGCAATTTAGAAGAGTGAGGTTGAACATCTTGAGGACACTGGGACTAACTGGAGGGATTGAAAAGTGTCCCAGCATTGGTGATGCCAAGACTACATCCAATCGGGAAAGTGGGGAAAGCAGGATGTTTGAGGAGGATAGTGTGGTCACTGTCTGTGGAGTGAGATTCCCTCCTGGTCTTCAGTTTGGACTCGCTGAGTTATTACGACAAAGATGGAGACCTGAATGAAACCTTCCTAAAGATTCTGTTAAAGGTGCAACAGAATGGATTGGAAGTGCATGAGATTCTAGTATGTGGAAGGATTCCTTTCATTGAAGCAGAGAGACAGTTAATATCCTGAGAATATTTAATGATGCTTTTTAAACAAAGTTACAAAATAATTTATTAGAGATAGGTCAAGCACATACAGTTACATTAAGAACCATATCCCTTCCCTAGCCTCCCAATTCTGATGTTCTTTAACTACACCCAATATAAATAATTCGACTAATGAATTGGGGAGTCTACATGATACCAGGTAGTTAAAGTAATTTTGTAAATCCAAGTTGTTTCTGCTGTTTCTGCGTTACCCTGACTACCTGGGCACACAGCTGGTAGCTACCCTGCCAACGTTAAGGGTGTTTCCATCTGTTTGCTGAGAGCAGCTGCCAAGGAAGGTTCCGCATGACAAACTTCTTAATGCCAGCTAAACCTGGTGTTTGGGTTCATCGCAATTTCCCAATAAAGGAACGGCCCAATTAGAACATAGAATATAGAACACTCCAGCACAAACAAGCCCTTTGGCCCACAAGTTGTGCCAATCACACCCATACCTATCAGGCCATAGACCTATCTGTAACTCCCTATCCCATTAAATCCCATATACTCATCCAGAAGTCTCTTAAAAGACCCCATCGAGTTCACCTCCACCACCACCGACGGCAGCCGATTCCATTCACTCACCACCCTCTGAGTGAAAAACTTACCCCTAACATCTCCTCTGTACTTGCCCTCCAGCACCACAAACTTGTAGAACATAGAACATAGAACATTACAGCGCAGAACAGGCCCTTCAGCCCTCGATGTTGCGCCGACCAATTGAGAAAAAGCAATGACCCTCTAACCTAAACCATTCCCTTTTCATCCATAAACTTATCTACTGACCACTTAAATGCCACCAAACTTGGCGCATCTACAACTGCAGCAGGCAGGGCATTCCATACCCTTACCACCCTCTGGGTGAAGAACCTACCTCTGGCATCTGTTCTATAACTACCACCCCTTAATTTAAAGCTATGTCCCCTCGTGCTAGCTTTCTCCATCCTAGGAAAAAGGCTATCACTGTCCACCCTATCTAAACTCTAATCATCTTATATGTTTCGATTAGGTCCCCTCTTAGCCGCCTCCTTTCTAACGAAAACAACCTCAAATCCCTCAGCCTCTCTTCATAAGACGTGCCCTCCATACCAGGCAACATCCTGGTAAACCTCCTCTGTACCCTCTCCAATGCCTCCACATCTTTCTTATAAATGTGGGGACCAGAACTGCACACAATACTCCAAGTGCGGCCGCACTAGAGTTTTGTACAGTTGCAACATGATGCTGCGGCTCCTAAATTCAATCCCCTACCAATAAAAGCTAAGACTCCATATGCCTTCTTAACAACTTTATCCACTTGACTGCCTACTTTCAGGGATCTATTGACACATACACCAAGATCCTTCTGTTCCTCAACACTATTAAGATCCCTACCATTAGCCCTATACTCTACACATTTATTGTTCCTGCCAAAGTGCATTACCTCACACTTTTCCACATTAAACTCCATTTGCCACCTCTCGGCCCAGCTCTGCAACTTGTCCAAGTCTCTCTGCAAACTATAACACCCCCTCTTCACTATCTACCACTCCACCGACTTTAGTGTCATCTGCAAATTTACTAATCCATCCTTCAATACCCTCGTCCAGATCATTTATAAAAATTACAAACAGCAGGGGCCCCAAAACAGACCCCTGAGGTACACCCCTTGTCACTGAACTCCACGATGAATATCTCCCATCAACCACCACCCTCTGTCTTCTATCTGCTAGCCAATTCCTAACCCAATTAGCTAAATCACCCTCTATCCCATACATCTGCATTTTCTGCAGAAGTCTTCCATGGCCCACCTTATCAAACGCCTTACTAAAGTCCATATATACCACATCAACCGCCTTACCCCCATCCACCTCTTTGGTCACTTTTTCAAAAAACTCAATAAGGTTAGTAAGGCACGACCTACCCTTCACAAACCATGCTGACTATCCCCAATCAATTCATTTCTCTCTAAATAACTATAAATCCTATCCCTAATAATTCTCTCCAATACTTTGCCCACAACAGAAGTAAGACTCACTGGCCTATAATTCCCTGGAAGGTCTCTCTTCCCCTTCTTGAACGATGGGACCACATTCGCTATCCTCCAGTCTTCCGGAACCACACCCGTAACCGACGACGACCTGAAGATCAGAGCCAGAGGCTCTGCAATCGCCACTCTTGCCTCCCAGAGAATCCTAGGGTAAATCCCGTCCGGCCCAGGGGACTTATCCAACTTCAAACCCTCGAGAATATCTAGCACATCCTCCCTATCTACTTCAATACTTTCCAGTTTACAACCCTGTATCCCAGTGTTCGCCACAACTACATTTACATCACCCTGCGTGAATACCGAAGAGAAATATTTATTCAGTGCCTCTCCAATCTCTTCAGGACCTTTCGTTACTATCTCTCCATTCCCAGGCTGTTAATTTGGGAACAAAAGTTACAACTTGTGCCTTGAGGATAGACTGTGGGAATCAGGAGGTGAGATACTCACTGCCAAATTCCTAGTCTCTGACCTGTTCTTGGAGCCACAGCATTTATATGACTGGGCCAGTTCAGTTTCTAACCTATGGCAGTCAATTGATGACTGCTAGGTGACAGGTGATATCCCTTCTGAAATTACCTGTATGAACTCACGCGAATGTTAAATTCTCCCTCAGTGTAACCCGAACAGGCACAGGAGTATGGCGACGAGTGGATTTTCACAGTAACTTCATTGCAGTGTTAATATAAGCCTACTTGTGACTAATAAACAAAGTTAAAAAATAAGCAAAGTTAACTTGCAAAGCTATCCAACATCGACATAGACAAGTAGATATAGAATTCTGACAGGGCTGAGGGTTGGGCAGGTGGCCAGTGGTGTGGGGAGGGGGGCAGAGTAGAGTGGGGGGGGAGTTGCGGACACAATATCAGGAGATGGGGTTGTCCATTTAGGGGTGAGATGAGGGGAAAATATTTCACTCATAGAGTCACAGAGGTTTACAGCATGGAACCAGGCCCTTCGGCCCATCTTGTCCATACTCTCAGACATTGCATTGCAGGTCCCAGCTCCTCACTAACCACTTGCGGCCCACCTGCCCCACTCTCAGGTACCCACTGGCCTTTAGTGGGTCCGGTAGATCCTGCCAGCAGGAAGGACTGGAAAATCCCGGCTCCTTCCATTCCTGTTGCATTACCTGTCTCCCCGCCTGCCTCAACTCATCTCGAAGCTTCACCGATCCCCGATGTCTGAACCACCCAGTGTGCATACACCCCGGACAACCATAAAACAGTCTGGTTCCAAAGATACAAACAAGTCTTTACTCAGGTGTGTACATAGTTACAGCAGAGAGCAGGAGATAAGGAGCTGACCCCATGCTGGTTCCTTGCATGTTGCTACTGATCTCCAGATTGACGTCAGCTTCAAGTTAAATGCCTCTATGTGAACCCACACTGTACTCAGCCTGCTTTAACCCTTCAGCTCCCAGGTCCTTCCATTGCACGGATCCTTGTTACTGTTCCAATGTTTCCTGCTCACTGCCTGTAAATGAGATCACTCCAAACTCTGCTGTCAGTGTCCCATCTCCCACTATGTCCCTGTTTTCCCCCTGCACTCTCTGGCTCCCGGTACACTCATGGCTGAATTTAGACTCCTCATTCTTCAAATCTCCAATATTCCCCCTCCTCACTATCCTGGGGGCTCCAACTCTAGCCCATCCTGCTCACCCCAATCCAGAAACTCAGCTTAAGTTCTGGGAACCTGGGTTCAAATCTCACCATGGTCAATGGTGGAATTTGAATTCAATAAAAACAATATCTGGAATTAAGAATCTATTGATGACCACGAAACCATTGTTGATTATCAGAAAAACCCCCACCTAGTTCACTCACATCCTTTAGGGAAGGAAATCTGCTGTCTTCACTCAGTCTGGCCTACATGTGACTCCAGAGCCACAACAATGAGGTTGACTCTCAGCTGCCCTCTAAGGGCAACTAGGGGTAGAATATAGAACATAGAACATTACAGCACCAACAGGCAGCCGATTCCACTCACTCACCACCCTCTGAGTGAAAAACTTATCTCTAACATCTCCTCTGTATTTGCCACCCAGCACCTTAAACCTGTGTCCTCTCGGAACGACCATTTCAGCCTTGGGGAAAAAGCCTCTGAAAATCCACCCAATCAATACCTCTCAACATCTTATAAGCCTTTATCAGGTCACCTCTCATCCTTCTATTTTCTTTGGGGGAGAATCTTGACTCTCGCTGTCTACCCTGTCTAGACCTGTTAGAATTTTATAAGACTCTATAAGATCCCCCTTTATTCATCTGAATTCTGGCAAAAACAATCCTAACCTGGTCAATCTCTCCTCATACATCAGTCCCTCCATCCCCAGAATCAGCCTGGTAAACCTTCACTCACTCCCTCGAGCAAGAACATCCTTCCTCAGAAAAGGAGACCAAAACTGCACACAATACTCTAGATGTGGCCTCACCAAGGCCCTGTATAATTGCAACAACACATCCCTGCTCCTGTACTCCAAACCTCTCGCAATGAAGGCCAACATACCATTCATCTTCTTTACTGTCTGTTGCATCTGCATGTTTACCTTCAGTGACTGGTGCACAAGGACACCCAGATCCCTCTGCACACTCCCCTCTCCCAATTTACAGCCATTCAGGCAGTAATCTGCCTTCTTGTTTTTGCTTCCAAGCTGAATAACCTCACATTTATCTAAATTATTCTGCATCTGCCACTGATTAGCCCACTCACCCAACCTGTCCAGATCATTCTGGATCTGGGTGTCTCTGTTCATGAATCACAGAAAGTAAGTACGCAGGTGCAAGAGGTAATTAAAAAAGGCAAATGGGATGTTGGCATTTATTGTAAAAGGACTGGAGTATAAAAGTAGCAAAGTGTTGTTGCAATTGTACAGGGTGTTGATGAGACCATTTCTAAAGTAATGTGTCCAGTTTTGGTCTCTTTATTTGAGGAAGCATGTGATGGCATTGGAGGCAGTTCAGAGAAGGTTCACTAGATTGATTCTGGTGATGAAAGGGTTGACATGTGAGGAGAGATTAAACTGTTTGGGCTTGTACTTGCTGGAGTATAGAAGGATAAAAGGGGATCTGATCGAGGTATATAAAATTATAAAAGGGATTGATAAAGTAAATGTAGATCAAATGTTTCCCCTTATGAGCAAGAGATTGCAGGTATGGGTTAGAAGTGGCAGATTTAAAACTGAAATGAGGAGGAACTATTTCTTACGGAATGATAAAGAGTGGGATAGCTTGATCCTGGTTTCAGGTAAAGCTCGGCACAACATCGAGGGCCGAAGGGCCTGTACTGTCCTGTGTTCTATCCGTGTGGGTGAATTTTGGAACTTGCTGCCCCACAGTGCGGTGGAGCCTAAATCATTGAATTGCTTCAAGAAGGAGATGTATATATTTCTAATAAAAAAAAAGGATAAGGGGATGTGGGGAACAGATTTGAGACCAGGGAGAGAGATCAGCCATGATCTGATTGAATGGCAGAGCAGGCTCGATGGGCTGTATTTGCTCCTAATTCCGATGTTTCTCTGTGCTCTTAGGAAGGGAGTTCCAGGATTTTCACTCAGTAACAGTGAAGGAATGGCGATATATTTCCAAGTCCAGATTGTGAGTGGCTTTGGGGACGGGGTGGGCGAGGGTGGGGGAGTCTTGTCTTTCTGGATGGCAGTGGTCATGGGTTTGGAAGGTGCTGTAACTGGGGAACAGAGTTTGGAGTAGGGGTTGAAAACAATGACTTCAGTCGGCCCAATATCGAACCGGAGGAAACTCCTGTTCATCCAGTGGGATAAACAGAGAATTTAGCAACAGTGGAGAGAGCTGTGGGAGGTGGCGGGGAATGGGGCTAGGGATAAGGGTGGAGGTGAGGGTGAGGGTGGGATCAGTGGATGTGGGAAAGCTAACACTGTGTTTTCAGACAATGTCACTGAGGGTCAGCGTGGAGAAACAGGAGGAGCCAAGGGCAGAGCCTCGGGAAAACCAGCGGGAATGGAGTGTGAGCAGCAAGGGGAACTGTTGACAGTGAGTCTCTGGCTGTGATTGGAGAGATCAGGCTAAAACTGGGAGGGGAGGGAGCAGTCCCAGCTAGCCGGACGAGAGTGGGGAGGGGGCTGGAGGATGATGGAATGGTCACCGTGTCAAAAGCTGAGGCAGGTAGACATGGAAGGAATATCTGGCTTTGTCACAGTCACAGAATCTCATTGACGTTATCCAGTGGGACGTCCCAGAGCGTGGATTTAGCACTGACTCTGAACACCCATATTCGGTAAGATAGAAACAGCCATTTCCATCTCTGATAATCTTTTACAAACAAAAACTGTCACCCGGGTTGATACAGCTGTATTCCGAGAAGCTGGATATATCCAGTGTTTATTGTACAGTGACGGACAGGAGGAACGGTATTGACTCTGGAGCAGGGAGAGAGTGGCTGTCACTCTCTGAGGAAGACAGTTCAATGAGTGTTGATGGATCCACTCAGTGAAGTGGCTTCACTGCTGCTGCCTCACAGCGCCAGGGACCCAGGTTCGATTCCTGGCTCGGGTCACTGTCTGTGTGGAGCCTGCATGTTCTCCCTGTGTCTGCATGGGTTTCCTCCGGTTTCCCCTCAGTCTGAAAGACGTGCGTCGACCCAAACAGGTGCTGGACTATGACAACTAGGGGAATTTCACAGTAACTTCACACAGGGGGTGGTGGGGGGTATTTTCACACAGAGGGTGGTGGGGGTATGGAATGTGCTGCCAAGTAAAGTGGTGGAGGCAGGTACTCTGGAGTTATTTAAGAAATACTTAGATGGGCACATGAACAGAATGGGAATGGAGGGGTATAGAAAACTGATTTAAAATAGGGATCATGAGCCTTGGGAGTCCCTGGGAAGTGTGTAAATAGATGATATTGATGTACTTGTTTTTATCCTACAGGTGCTTTGAGACACCTTGTTGTCTAACAAGGGACATACACGCAATGGGTCGTGAGAGGGCTGCTCTTGGATTTTTTTCGAGAGTATCCTAGTGCTTCACATCATTAGTGTAATCTTGACCTGGACCATTTGATGGGCAACACGACAGCTCAGTGACTATTGCTGTGCTGTGCAGATACATGGATTTGGGCCTGTGTCTGTGGGAGTTTGTGCATTCTCTCCGTGCTTGCGTGGGTTTTGTCCGGGCGCTCCGGTTTAATCCCACATCCCAAAGATGTGCTCTTAGGCTGATTGGCAAAACAAATTCTGCCTAAATTGTCTCAAATTTGGTTTTTAATCATAGATCTATAAACATGGACAGGGATCACGGGTAGAGGTGGGAACATCAGGGTGGCGGCACGGGCTCATTGGGCCGAAGGGCCTGTTTCCTGTACTGTTTTGTTCTTTGTTCTTTGTTCATTGCAGTGTTAATGTAAGGCTTACTTGTGACTAATAAATAAACTTTAAGTGACTGGGCTTTCTGCTTGGATTATTGAAGAGTGTTTGAGTAAAGGTTTGTGAAGGGATTCAGTCTGGCACCATTCCATTCTGTCTGTTATTCTTTAATAAAGCCTGCTGACCTTCTCCTGTCTGTCTCTAATCCCTTGGAAGCTGTGTGTCTGCTGACAAGGGGTGAATCCAGAAACAGAATATCAGGCTGCTCAGAACAAACAATTCTTCATTTAATAAAGATCAAATCCTCCGCCCTTTGCTGAAGATACCTACTGCCTGAATTAAATGTCAGAGAATAGAGCAGAGGAAGCCATTCGGCCCCTCAGCCTGGGTAACAATCCTGTTGCCAGCTACAGTGACCCCACGGCAGTGTTACTGAAGAAGTAACTCACAGGCACCTGGAGATTTGAGTCCCACCAGGACGGTTTGGGAAGTTCAGTGACCCAAATAAATTTGGAATAATCGATTAGTCTCAGTGGCTGAGATTAACCGGCCATTCCCGACAGCAAGATTTTCTGATTTAACCACTCATGACTCACCTTCTGTGAGGAAGAGGTGATTCGGCCCATCGAATCTGCAGTGATTCTCTGACAGAGTGTCTTACCCAAGTCCGACCTCCACACCCTCTCACATTTAGCGTGGCCAATCTACCTAACCTGCACATGTTTGGAGTGTGGGAGGAAACCAGAGCACCCTGAGGAAACTCAGGTATTTGTGCTAACTCTGCACAGTGAGCTGAGGCTAGAATCGAACCCAGGTCCTGGCGCTGTGAGGCAGCAGTGCTAACTATTGTGCCACTTCCAGCCATCCTGCCCTGAGTAAGGATCACTGCCCTATCCCAGGAGCTCAGTAACCTCAGGAAAGGGTGCTGGCTGCTGGGACTGGCTTGTACCCTGGGTGTGGGGATGTCCTACCTAGGCAGGTCACAGTGAGGGGTGCAGGGTGAGAGCAGACAATGTGTGGGTGGGGAGATTTATCACTGAGGTTAACTCCTCCGTGGGCCCAAATAGAAAGGACCCTCTCCCCAAAGCCCACCAAGAAGCCATTAGGGTTTTATCCCCCCATGGAGATCTCCCCCATAGCTCAAAGTGGTAGGAAGATGGGAGAGAAGTTTGAGGACCGCACAGAAGTTAAAGAGAGCCCATTAAATAGTAAAGGCTGGGCCAGTAATCCTAGTACCAGACAGATCAGACAAAAACAAGACAGAGCATGGGAAGTCCAGATTAAACATTATTTCAATGCCAGGTGTCTGACAGGCAAGACAGATGAAATCAGAGCATGGATGGGTATGTGGGACTGGGATATTATAGCAATTACTGAAACATGGCTAAGGGAGAGACCAGACAATGTTCCAGAATACAGATGCTACAGGAAAGATGGAACAAGAGGTAAGAAAGGAGGGGGAGTTGCACTTTTTGATAAAGGAAATCATCACAGCTGTACTGAGGTGGGATATATCTGAGGGTTCAGCCATTGAGTCTATATGGGTAGGATTGAGAAATAAGGAGGGGAGAAATCACTTTGATAAGGTTGTACTATAGGCTCCCAAATAGTGGAAAATTGAGGAGCAAATATGTAAGATTACAGACACAAGAAAAATAGAGTGGTAATAGTCAGAGATTTTAACTTTCCCAACATTGACTGGGATCGCCATAGTATTAGAGGGTTGGATAGAGAGAAATTTGTTGAGTGTATTCAGGAGGAATTTTTCATTCAGTAAGTGGATGGCCTGACTAGAGAGGAGGCAAAACCTGACCTCCTGTTGAGAAATAAGGAAGGGCAGGTAACAGAAGTGTTAGTGAGGGATCAGTGAACATAATTCTATTAGTTTTAAGATAGCTAGGGAGAATGATAGGTCTGGCCCAAAAGTTAAAATTCTAAATTGGGGCAAGGCCAATGTTGATGGTATCAGGTAGTAATTTTCAAAAGTTAATTGGGTGAGTCTGTGGGAAGGGAGAGGAACATCTGGTAAATGGGAGACTTTCAAAAGTGTGTTAACCAGGGTTCAGGGTAAACACATTCTGCTTAGAGTGAAGGGCAAGGTTGGTGGAAGTAGAGAACCCTGGATGACTCAGGATATTGAGATCCTGGTCAAGAAGAAGAAAGAGACACAACTCATGCAGAGGCAGCTGGGATCACGGGAATCTCTTAAAGAGTGTAGGGAGTGTAGGAATAGAGTTAAGAGAGAAATCAGGAGGGAAAAAAGGGGACACAAGATTGTTTCAGCAGATAAAGCAAAGGAAAATCCAAAGAGCTTCTACAAATACATAAAGGGCAAAAAAAGTAATAAGGAAGAGAGTAGGGTCTCTTAAGTATTAATGAGATAATCTATAAGAACATACAGAGCAGGAGTAAGCCATCCAGCCCTTCGAGCCTGGTCCCCTATTCATTTTGATCCTGGCTGACCATCAAATTCAATACTTTGATCCCACTTGAGAACATAAGAAATAGGAGCAGGAGTCGGCCATCCAGCCCCTCGAGCCTGTCCCGCCATTCAATAAGATCATGGCTGATCTGAAAGTGGATCAGTTCCACTTTCCCGCTTTCTCTCCATAACCCTTAATTCCCTTATCGGTCAGAAATCTATCTACCTGTGACTTAAATATATTCAATGAGGGAGCCTCCATCACTTCAATGGGCAGAGAATTCCAGGGATTCACCACCTTTGAGTGAAGAAGTTCCTCCTCAACTTTGTTCTAAACTGCGCTTCGCCTCCCCCCCCCCCATTTTGAGGCTGTACTCTCGAGTTCTGGTTTCCTTTCGAAGTGGGAGGAATCTCTCTATCTCTACCCTACCCATTCCCTTCATTATCTTGTAAGTCTCTAAAAGACCCCCCCCCCCCACCTCAGCCTTCTAAGCTCTAATGAGTACAGACCCAGACTATTCAATCTCTCCTCATAAGCTAACCCCCTCATCTCCGGTATCAGCCTGGTAAACGCTCTCTGTATTCAGACAGAGTACAGAGGACAGCGGTAGACAGAGGGGAACCGGTGGATGTGGTGTTTTTAGATTTCCAGAAGGCGTTTAATAAGGTGCCTCACAAAAGGTTGCTGCAAAAAGTTAGGGTACATGGAGTTGGGGGTAGGATGTTAGCATGAATTGAGGATTGGTTGTCTAACAGGAAGCAGAGAGTTGGAATCAATGAGTGCTATTCTGGTTGGCAGTTGGTGACTAGTGGAGTGCCCCAAGGTTTGGTGCTGGGGCCTCAACTGTTTACCATTTACATAGATGATCTGGAGGAAGGGGCTGAGTGCAGGGTGACGAAATTTGCTGATGACATGAAGATGAGTGGAAATGCAAATTGCTGGAGGGTGTGGAAAGCCTGCAGAGGGATCTGGATAGGTTGAGTGAGTGGGTTCACCAGGCTGTTATTGGAGATGAGGGGGTTAGCTTATGAAGACAGATTGAATAGACTGGGTCTGTACTTGTTGGAGTTTAGAAGGGTGAGGGGGGATCTGAGAGACATATAAGATAATGAAGGGGATGGATAGGGTAGAGATAGAGAGATTCTTCCCGCTTAGAAAGGATAGCAGAACTAGTGGGCACAGCCTCAATATAAGGGGGGTTTAGAACAGAGTTGACGAGGAACTTCACTCAAAGGATGGTGAGTCTCTGGAATTCTCTGCACATTGAAGTGGTGGAGGCTTCCTCGCTGAATATATTTAAGTCACAGGTAGATAGGTTTCTGATAGGTAAGGGAATTAAGGGTTATGGGGAGAAAACGGGAAATTGGAACTGATCCATTTCAGATCAGCCATGATCTTATTGAATGGCGGGGCAGGCTCGAGGGGCTGGATGGCCCACTCCTGCTCCTATTTCTTATGTTCTTATGTCCTCCCTCCAAGCTCCTGCTCTGCCCAAGATGCAAGGAACTACAAAAGGTCGTGAATGTAAGATTCATTCAGAGCCTGTGTAAAGGAGAAGGAGAGATGTGATGCCTTTAATAGTTGGACAGAAGCTCAGAGTCATTGTTTGAATTTGTGGACAAAAGAGAACGTTCAGTTTGTTTTTAATCTGTATAAAAATCACAGCACAATTCTTCCTTCTCCAGATCAGATGTTGTGTGTTATTCACAACTTCAAAAGTGAGGGAGACAGTTTGGGTTTTTGTACAAATGGATAAAGTGCTTTTTCTTCATAAACATGAATGACTGTCTTGATTAACGATTGGAGCAGATGAAGGATCAGTCACACAGCACCAAGTCCCCCACAATTAAACAAATCAGCGATGATCTGTTCAGAGGCCAGAGGTAAGGATTAACGATGATTTCGACATTCTCTGGACCTCTCAGTTAATAACCATCTCAGCAATCACTTCAGCTCCATGTCGATTTGTGTACACAACACGATTTGGAATGAAATTCGAACGCTGGACTGTCTCCAAAAGAGCATTTAGAAGTCATTAAACAAAGGAAATAGCTCAACAAATTAGTGACTGATAGAACTGACATTGTTTCCAAATCTTAAGATGAGTGTGTGGCCTTGAGATTGCTTAGTTCCTTCAGAGGATGGGAACGTTGCTGCCAAGGACTGTCCATCCCTAATTACCCTTGAAAAATGCCAAATGTGTCACCTATCTGTCAGTCTTGCTTGGGCCATTTCAGAGGGCAGTTGAGAGTCAAGGGTAACTCTGAAATTACATGTAGGCCAGGCTGGGTAAGGATGGCAGATTTCCTTCCCTAATGGACATGAGTTACCCTGATGGGTTTTTTCCAACAATCTGTCAATGATCACGGTTAGATTTTTGGATCAGATTTAGCTGATTGCATTTAAATTCTCTCAGCTGTCAGAATGGATTCGAACCTTCATCCCTGGATTTTTAATCAAGATCACAATTCCTGTAATCAATATTCCCACAATTCATCCTCCAACATTGAAACAATGAAAAACGTTTTTAAAGATTTTATATTAGTGTCACAAGTAGGCTAACATTAACACTGCGATGAAGTTATAATGAAAATCCCCTACTCGCCACACTCCAGCAGCTGTTTGGATACACCAAGGGAGAACTTAGCACATCTTTCAGACTGTAAGAGGAAACTGGAGCACATCCTCCCCATGTCTGTTTGGGTTTCCTCCGGGTGCTCTGGTTTCCACTCACAGTCTGAAAGACGTGCTGGTTAGCAAGCGGGCGCTGAAGTGTGGTGACTAGGGGAATTACACAGTGACTTCATTGCAATCTTAAGGTAAATCTTACTTGTGACTAATAAATAAACTACCCAAAGGTCGGAGGCCGAATGCCCATGACCGCTGAAGTGTTCGCCCACAGGAAGGGAACTGTTTTGCCTGGTGATTGTCGAGCGATGTTCGTTCATCCGCTGTCGTAGTGTCTGCATGGTCTCCCCAATGTACCGTGCTTCGGGATATCCTTTCTTGCAACGTATCAGGTAGACAACGTTGGCCGAGTTGCAAGAGTATGTACCGTGTACCTGGTGGATGGTGTTTTCAGTGAGGTGGTGGGTATCCATGTCGATGCACATATTGCAAGATTATGATATATATGAAATATGTGAAATATGTAATATGAGATATGATAGAGAGCCCTGAGTCATCATTGCGAAGCAGAAAGGTGTGTTCACAGGGTTGATGAGATTGCCGGCAGGCAGTGTGCCACATTTTTCAGGAATGATTTCCATCTCTACTTCCAGATTGAGGTAAACCGAAGAATTCCTAACCACGCAGGGAGAAGACACTCCTACTGAGTAACACCAGAGAACAGATCACCCTCAACCTCAAAATCAGATCAGGATCAGATCAGGGAGTTTGGCCAAGGCACCACAGGTACAAACCCTGAGAAGAGGCTGTAAGGGCAGATGTAAGGGAATGTATAGAGATAAAGAGCTCAGGGTGGGGGGAGGGGGGAGATGTAAAGGGTTAACATCAGGACACTGTGTAACTACTGATGTAAGATGAGTTTTTAAAGATTCATTTACAGGATGTTGGCATCATCAATTGTCATTGAGAAGGTGGTAGTGAGCTCCCTTCTTGAACCACTGGATTTTATGTGTTGTAGGTACACCCACAGTGCTGTTAGGGATGGAGTACTAAGATTTTGACCCAGCGACAGCAAAGGAACAGTGATATATTTCCAAGTCAGGATGGTGAGTGTCATGGAGGGATATCTCCAGGTGGGGGTGTTCCCAGGTATCCGCTGCCCTTGTCCGTCTAGATGGAAGTGATTGTAGGTTTTGAAGGTGCTGCCTATAGAATCTTGGTGAGTTGCTGCTGTGTATCTTGTAGATGGTACACACTGCTGCTACTGAGTGTCGGTGGTGAGGGAGTGAATGTTTGTGGATGTAATGCCAATCAAAGGTGTTGTTTTGTCCTGGATGGTGTTAAGAGTGTTGTTGGTGCTGCACCCATCCAGACAGCGAGGAGCATTCCATCACACTCCTGACTTGTGCCTTGTAGCTGTTGGATAGATTTTGGGGAATTGTTCTCTGGGACAGAGTGTTTGGAAGTGCTGGTGGCTGAGTGTGAATTTTTCAATTTGCTTTTTTACTCTCTCTCTCTTTTTGAGTGCTTTTTGCTGCTGTAGTTAGGCATGGGGCTAGCTGGGAAAGAACCGGGGAGTATAAAAAGAAAGTGGCAGTAGACAGCGGGCAGCATCGGGAGCAGGCAGGGGAGTGAGTAGGGCAGCAGAGTGAGATATAAGGGCTTTGGCTCGCAGGGCTTGGGCTAGAGCAGGCTTAGAGACAGTGTGCTACTGGTTTTCCATTGGAATTCACACCTCCAACGGTGTCCATGACAATGGCAGGGATTAAGGAAAGACGCCTCACCTGTGTACGGTGTCACGTGTGGGAGTTCCTGGAGGTGAGACCTCTTCCGAAAGTCCACGTATGCGCCAAGTGTTTGGAGCTGCAGCGTCTGAGGGCTCGGATCAAGCAACTAGAGCGCCAGTTGGAAGATGCATTTTTAGTCAGAGAACGAGGCAATCATGGAAGGGAGGCAAAGTAAGGTAGCAGACCCGGAGCCTAAGGGGGGCAAACCTGACCCTTACAGGTGGATTACTGTCAGGAAGGGGAAAAAGGAGAGAGGAGACAGTCCAAAGACTTCCCCAGTGGCAGCCCCCCAAAATATCGAGGGCGGAGGGTTAAAAAAGGCAAGGCACGAGGACCAGAGTACCTCAAAGGGGAGGAAAGGGGCTAAAAGGGAGATGGTGGGGGATGGGAGGGTTAAAGGAATAGATAGGTGATTCTGTGGCCCAAGGCGGGACTCCAGGATGGTAGTTTGCCTCCCTGGAGCAGGGGTGCAAGATGTGTCAGACAGGGTAGAGGGCATTTTGAAGGGTGAGGGGACTCAGGCGGATGTGACTATTCACATAGGAGAGAAGGATGTAGGAAGGATGAGCAGGGAGGATATAAGAAGGCAGTTCAGGGAATTGGGGGGTAGTCTGAAGAGCAGGGCCTCGAGGGTGGCGATCTCAGGGCTGCTTCCAGGTTAGGATAATAGCGGAGCCAGGAGAAATGAGATCCTACAGCTGAATGCGTGGCTGAAGGACTGGTGTAGGGAAGAGGTTTCATATTTGTAGATAACTGGGAAGTCTTTGTGGAAGAAGGGCACCTGTATAGAAGGGACGGGGAACACTTAAATGGGAAGGGTGTGAATATCTTAGCTGGGAGGTTAGCTGGACTGTTTCGGCAGGATTTAAACTAATGCAGAGGCGGGGAGGGGCTGAGACCGATAGCTTGGTAGAGAGCGAGATGGGAGATAGAGTAAGCTTGGACGAGAAGAGATACACCGGGGAGAAGGAGGTTCCGAGTGGTCTTGGAGGTCTGGAGTGTGTCTGTTTCAATGCAAGGAGCGTAACGGGAAAAACGGATGAACTTACGGCCTTAATGTTTGTGAGGAACTTGGATGTGGTTGCAGTGACAGAGACGTGGTTAAAGGA
Source organism: Sphyrna mokarran (assembly GCA_024679065.1). Classification (NCBI taxonomy): domain Eukaryota; kingdom Metazoa; phylum Chordata; class Chondrichthyes; order Carcharhiniformes; family Carcharhinidae; genus Sphyrna; species Sphyrna mokarran. The sequence goes on from JAGIQG010000006.1 coordinate 5,207,416, forward strand.
AGGGGAGCAGTTGCCACTGCTCCTTCTTGGGTATAAGTGTTTCAGGCGTGACAGAGGAGGGTCCAGAAGAGGTGGGGGAGTGGTGTTGTTAGATAGGGAGAGCATCACGGCGGTACAGAGGGAGGACAATACAGAGGAGTTAGGAGTGGAGTCGCTGTGGGTGGAGTTGAGGAATAGAAAGGGGGCGATTACTATGCTAGGGGTGTATTATAGGCCACCCAACAGCCCACGGGCAGTTGAAGAAGGCATATGTAAAGACATTTTGGATAGGTGCAGAAAGAACAGAATCGTTATAGTGGGAGATTTTAATCTCCCTGTGGTGGATTGGAAAGTACCTAGAGCTGGGGGTTTGGATGGGCAGGAATTTGTAAAATGTGTACTGGAAGGATCGTTGGAACAGTATGTGGCTAGCCCGACTAGAGAAGGGGCTATATTGGATTTAGTTCTGAGTAATGAGCCAGGGCAGGTGGTTGATGGTGTAGTAGGGGAACATGTGGCTAACAGTGACCACAATTCTGTCTACTTTAGGATTCAGATGGAAAAGGAAGCTTGTTGCCCTAGGGGCAGGGTGCTGAATTGGGGGAAGGCTAACTACGGTCGAATTAGGCAGGAACTTAGGGAAACTGATTGGGAATGGTTGTTCGAGGGTAAGTCCACGCTAGGCATGTGGGACTCTTTCAAGGGAATACTGAAAATGTTGCAAAATAAGTATGTGCCGGCCAAGAGGAAAGATGGGAAAGGTAGGATTAGAGAGCCGTGGATTACTAGGGATATTGAGGACTTGGTTAGGAAGAAAAGAGAAGTGTATGATAGGTCGAAGCAGCTGGGAACCGAGACAGCATTGAAGGAATATAGAGAGAGTAGGAGGGAGCTCAAACAGGGAGTTAGAAGAGCAAAAAGGGGGCATGAAATGATTTTGGCGGATAGGATTAAGGAAAACCCAAAGGCTTTTTATTCCTATGTTAGGAATAAAAGGGTGGTTAGAGGAAAAATCGGACCTCTTAGGGACAGAGGAGGGGAACTGTGCTTAGAGCCCGAGGGAATGGCAGAGATCCTGAATGAATACTTTGCGTCGGTATTCACGAAGGAGAGGGGCTTGTTGACAGCTCCTGTCTCTGAGGGAGCTGTGGACCAGTTGAGGGAAATATCCATACCGAGGGAGGAAGTGTTAGAGCTTCTAGGTAGCATTAAAACTGATAAATCTCTGGGGCCTGATGGCATTTATCCCAGGCTGCTTAGAGAGGTGCGAGGTGAAATTGCTGGGCCTCTGACGCAAATCTTTGTCTCTTCCTTGGACACAGGTGAGGTCCCAGAGGACTGGAGAATAGCTAATGTTGTACCATTGTTTGAAAAGGGTAGTAGGGATAACCCTGGAAATTATAGGCCGGTGAGTTTGACATCAGTGTAGGGAAGCTGTTGGAGGGGATTCTTAGAGATAGGATGTACAGACACTTAGAGCGTTGCGATCTGATTAGGGATACGCAGCATGGATTTGTTAAGGGGAGGTCGGGCCTTACAAATGTGGTAGAATGTTTTGAGGAGGTGACGAAATCAGTGGATGAAGGGCGAGCCGTTGATGTTGTCTATTTGGATTTTAGTAAGACGTTTGACAAAGTCCCTCATGGGAGGTTAGTCGAGAAGGTCAAGGCAAATGGGATACAAGGACAGGTAGCTAGATGGATAAGTAACTGGCTTGGTAATAGGAGACAGAGAGTAATAGTGGAAGGGTGTTTCTCTAGCTGGAGGTCGGTCACTAGTGGTGTGCCGCAGGGCTCGGTACTGGGACCTCTTCTATTTGTAATATATACAAATGACTTGGAAGAGGGAGTAAGTGGAGTGATCAGCAAGTTTGCAGACGATACAAAGGTGGCTGGACTTGCGGATAGTGAGGAGCATTGTCAGGCGATGCAGCAGAACATAGTTAGGCTGGTAGCTTGGGTAGACAGATGGCAGATGGAATTCAATCCTGATAAATGTGAGGTGATGCATTTTGGGAGAAAGAATGTAGGGGGGAGGTATAAGATAAAGGGTAGACCTATTAAGAGTATAGAAACACAGAGGGACCTGGAGGTGCAGGTGAACAAGTCTCTGAAGGTGGAAGAGCAAGTGGAGAAGGTTGTGAAGAAAGCATATAGTATGTTAGCCTTTATAGGAAGGGGTATAGAGTACAAGAGCTGGCCTTTAATGTTGCAGTTGTATAAAATGCTGGTTAGACCTCATTTGGAATACTGCGTCCAGTTCTGGTCGCCTTACTACCGGAAGGACGTGGAGACTCTGGAGAGAGTGCAGAGGAGGTTTACCAGGATGCTGCCTGGTATGGAAGGTCTGAGTTATGAGGAGAGATTAGGCAAATTGGGACTGTTTTCCTTAGAAAGACGTAGACTTAGAGGAGATCTGATAGAGGTGTACAAGATTTTGAAGGGGATAGATAGAGTAAACAGGGTTAAGCTTTTTCCTAGGATGGACTCAAATAGCACGAGGGGTCACGGGCTTAGGGTGAGGGGGGTAAGGTATAATTTGGATGCTAGAGGGAGTTTTTTCACACAGAGGGTGGTGGGGTATGGAATGTGCTGCCAAGTAAAGTGGTGGAGGCAGGTACTCTGGAGTTATTTAAGAAATACTTAGATGGGCACATGAACAGAATGGGAATGGAGGGGTATAGAAAACTGATTTAAAATAGGGATCATGAGCCTTGGGAGTCCCTGGGAAGTGTGTAAATAGATGATGATATTGATGTACTTGTTTTTATCCTACAGGTGCTTTGGTCCACCTTGTTGTCTAACGAAGGGCAAACACGCGATGGGTCGTGAGAGGGCTGCTCTTGGATTTTTTTCGAGAGTATCCTAGTGCTTCACGTTGTGTGTACGCTTGACCTGGACCATCGATGGGCAACACGACAGCTCAGTGACTATCGCTGTGCTGTGCAGATACATGGATTTGGGCCTGTGTCTGTGGGAGTTTGCGCATTCTCCCCATGCTTGCGTGGGTTTTCTCCGGGTGCTCTGGTTTCCTCCCACATCCCAAAGATGTGCTCTTAGGCTAATTGGCAAAACAAATTCTCCCTAAATTGTCTCAAATTTGGTTTTTAATTCCATAGATCTATAAACATGGACAGGGATCACAGGTAGAGATGGGAACATCGGGGTGGCGGCGCGGGTTCGTTGGGCCGAAGGGCCTGTTTCCTGTGCTGTTTTGTTCTTTGTTCTTTGTTCTTTGAATCAGGAGGTGAGGTACTCCATGCAGGATTCCCAGCCTCTGACCTGCTCTGGGAGCCACAGTGTTTAATGGCTAATCCAGTTCAATTTCCGCTCAATAGTAACCCCCAGGATGTTGATAGTGGGGGATTCAGCGATGGTAACACCATGGGAGTGGTGAACGGCCTCCTCGAGCCTCTACAGTCCGTATAAGTGTGGTGCTGTTAGGGAAGGAATTCCAGGATCTTGCCCCAGCGACAGTGAAGGAACGGCGATATATTTCCAAGTCAGGATGGTGAGTAACTTGGAGGGGAATCTCCAGGTGGTGGTGTTCCAGGTATCTGTTATAGAACATAGAACATAGAACATTACAGCACAGAACAGACCCTTCGGCCTTCGATGTTGCGCCGACCAATATAAAAAGCAATGACCCTCCAAACTAAACCATTCCCTTCTCTTCCATATACTTATCAACTAACCTCTTAAACGCCACCAAACTTGGCGCATCTACAACTGCTGCAGGCAGGGCATTCCACTCCCGAACCACCCTTTGGGTAAAGAACCTACCTCTGATATCCGTCCTATAACTATCACCCCTTAACTTAAAGCTGTGTCCCCTCGTGGTAGCTTTCTCCATCCTAGGAAAAACGGTGGACAGTGATAGCCTATCTAAACCTCTAATCATCTTACATGTTTCGATAAGGTCCCCTCTTAGCCGCCTCCTTTCTAACGAAAACAACCTCAAATCCCTCAGCCTCTCTTCATAAGACCTGCCTTCCATACCAGGCAACATCCTGGTAAACCTCCTCTGTAACCTCTCCAATGCCTCCACATCTTTCTTATAATGCGGGGACCAGAACTGCACACAATACTCCAAGTGCGGCCGCACTAGAGTTTTGTACAGTTGCAACATGACGTTGCGGCTCCGAAATTCAATCCCCCTACCAATAAAAGCTAAGACTCCATATGCCTTCTTAACAACCTTATCGACTTGACTGCCTACTTTCAGGGATCTATGCACAAATACACCAAGATCCCTCTGTTCATCAACACTATTAAGAATCCTACCATTAGCCCTATACTCTACACATTTATTATTCCTGCCAAAGTGCATTACCTCACACTTTTCCACATTAAACTCCATTTGCCACTTCTCGGCCCAGCTCTGCAACTTGTCCAAGTCTCTCTGCAAACTATAACACCCTCTTCACTATCTACCACTCCACCGACTTTAGTGTCATCTGCAAATTTACTAATCCATCCTTCAATACCCTCATCCAGATCATTTATAAAAATTACAAACAGCAGGGGCCCCAAAACAGACCCCTGAGTACACCACTTGTCACCGAACTCCACGATGAATATCTCCCATCAACCACCACCCTCTGTCTTCTATCTGCTAGCCAATTCCTAATCCAATTAGCTAAATCAACCTCAATCCCATACATCTGCATTTTCTGCAGAAGCCTTCCATGGGCCACCTTATTGAACGCCTTACTCAAGTCCATATATACCACATCAACTGCCTTACCCCCATCCACCTCTTTGGTCACTTTTTCAAAAAACTCAATGAGGTTAGTAAGGCACGACTTACCCTTCACAAAACCATGCTGACTATCCCCAATCAATTCATTTCAATTCATTTCTCTCTAATTTCTCTGTTGCCCTTGTCCTTCTAGATGATAGAATAAGGGGTGATAGTTAGACCTCTTCTTGTTGGAGATGGTCATTTCATGGTGTGAATGTTATTTGCCACTTGTAGCCCAAGCCTGGATATTGTCCAGGTCTTGCTGCATTTGAACAGGGACTATTTCAGTATCTGAGGAGTGGTGAATGATGCTGAACATTGTGCAATCATCAGCGAACATCCCCACTTCTGACCTTATGATAGAGGGAAGGTCATTAGTGAAGCAGTTGAAGGTGGTTGGGCCCAGGACACTAACCCTGAGGAACCCCTGCAGAGATGCCCTTGGAGCTGAGATGATCAATCTCCAACCACAACAACCATCTTCCTTTGACCAGGTATGACTCCAACCGGCGGAGGGCTTTCCCTGATTCCCATTGACTCTAGATTTGCCCGAACTCTGAAAGCACACTTGGTCGAATGCAGCCTTGATATGAAGGTTCTCACTCTCACCTCACCTCTCAATGTAACTGTGACGAAGTGAATGTAATCGGGTGGGACGGTGATGTTGAGGCTTGTGGAAATGCACAGAAATCTACAAGGAAATGGTCATGGTTTTGATGAAGAACAGTGTTCGGGGAAACAGGAAAACCCTCCAAAAACCTAGCCAAGACTAAATCCCAGGCAAAACAAGTCAGAGGATCGAATGAGGGAAAAAGAAATTTAATAGATTGAGAAAGTGGACTGGGCTGCTGAGACTGATTTCCATGGTTGGAGAAATTACAGGAACACACAGTTCCTAGACCCTGGGGTTGTGTAAAACAGCTCCAGCTTGCTGTGTAACCTGGACCTTGTACGGATAATGACAGATAGAATGCTATGCCTCATTTTTACCATTCTGGATTACTTCCAGGGAGACAGGGAATGCTTTTAATCAGTGGCAGGAATCTGCCACTGTGGGAAAAGTATAGTGTCATTCTCAAAGAATCCAGCATTCCCAGCAGGTTTCAATTAGTATCGCGGACTTGAGATGTTACCGTGACAAAATAGTAAAACACAAGTTTTAAATAACTCCCATTGGGAGATATAATAGGAGTCTTTGACAGGGGACAGTGAAGAGGGAGTTTTACTGTGAAGAGAGGCTGAGGGATTTGAGGTTGTTTTCGTTAGAAAGGAGGCGGCTAAGGGGGACCTTATCGAAACATATAAGATGATTAGAGGTTTAGATAGGGTGGACAGTGATAGCCTTTTTCCTAGGATGGAGAAAGCTAGCACGAGGGGACACAGCTTTAAATTAAGGGGTGATAGTTATAGGACGGATATCAGAGGTAGGTTCTTTACCCAAAAGGTGGTTCGGGAGTGGAATGCCCTGCCTGCGGCAGTTGTAGATGCGCCAAGTTTGGTGACGTTTAAGAGGTTAGTTGATAAGTATATGGAAGAGAAGGGAATGGTTTAGTTTGGAGGGTCATTGCTTTTCATATTGGTCGGCGCAACATCGAAGGCCGAAGGGCCTGTTCTATGCTGTAATGTTCTATGTTCTATGTTCTACTCTGTATCTAACCCCATGCTGTACCTGCCCTGGGAGTGTTTGATGGGGGGACAGTGTAGAGAGAGCTTTACTCTGTATCTAACCCCGTGCTGTACCTGTCCTGGGAGTGTTTGATGGGGGACAGTGTAGAGGGAGCTTTACTCTGTATCTAACCCCGTGCTGTACCTGTCCTGGGAGTGTTTGACGTGGGGACAGTGTAGAGGGAGCTTTACTCTGTATCTAACCCCGTGCTGTACCTGTCCTGGGAGTGTTTGATGGGAACAGTGTAGAGGGAGCTTTACTCTGTATCTAACCCCGTGCTGTACCTGTCCTGGGAGTGTTTGATGGGGGGAAAGTGTAGAGGGAGCTTTACTCTGTATCTAACCCCGTGCTGTACCTGTCCCGGGAGTGTTTGATGGGGGACAGTGTAGAGGGAGCTTTACTCTGTATCTAACCTCGTGCTGTACCTGTCCTGGGAGTGTTTGATGTGGGACAGTGTAGAGAGAGCTTTACTCTGTATCTAACCTCGTGCTGTACCTGTCCTGGGAGTGTTTGATGTACACTGCATTTGCCTGATGAAGACGAAAAGTCGAAAGCTCGCTGATTTATTATCAAATAAATTGGTTGGATTTAAAATTGATGTTGTCAAACTTTACAGTGTTTGTGGACAGTGTAGAAGGTGATTCACTCAATATGTAAGTCTGTGCTGAATATATCTTGATTGTATTTGGCCTTCATAATTTCTTTGTGTAAATTATATTTCTACTTTATAGAATCATAGAACCTTACAGTGCAGAAAGAGCCCTTCAGCCCATTGATTCTGCACTGATCACAATCCCACCCAGACCCTACCTCCATATCCCTACATATTATACCCACTAATCTCTCTAACCTACACACCCCTGGACACTAATGGGCAATTTCTTAGCATGGCCAATCAACCTAACCCCGCACATCTATGGACTGTGGCAGGAAACCGGAGCACTCGGAGGAAATCCACGCAGACACGAGGAGAATGTGCAAACTCCACACAGACAGTGACCCGAGCCAGGAATTGAACCCAGCACCCTGGAGCTGTGAAGCAGCAGTGCTAACCCACTGTGCTACCGTGCTGCCCATACTTTTAGGCACATGAACAGATGGGGAACAGAAGGATACAGGCGATTGGTCTTGTCAAGCGTTGTAAACAGTTGAAAATTTGAACCCATTGACCGTGTTGCATCAATATCTGAAATCCAATTATCCTCGGCTGAGTTGATCTGAACCAGATGTGTGACGATGTCGCAGCATCTGTCACAAACAATCCCTTTTATCAGGGGAAGAAACCATAAAACCACTGGAAGCGGGAAATCCATCCTGTCTTTCTGTGTACAATCAGCATTCCCTATTTGGATTTTAGAACATTCGGTTGTTAGAACTTTGACTGGGGCTCTTGTAATGTTGGTTGCAAAATAACTCAAGTTGAATCTAGTGCCCAGATGTGTCCAGACAATGACAATATTGCGCTTTTACAAACACCCTCACTACCCCTGACTGAACAGGAGTCATCTCAAATCCTGGGCTTTCTACATTGAAGACACGGTCTGAGATTCTCTTATGGAGTAAGGCTGTTGGGCCAGGGGATAAGCCAATGCAGTTAGGGTTAGCTTGGGGACAGACTGATCATAAAGTCTAATAACTCCAGGAAGAGATCCTGAGAATTGGTGTCCTTGAGCAAGATGCTGGACAAGGATCTGATTGACTGATGAAAGACAAGTTAATGGCTGGTAACTATGGATGTTCTATCTCCCGCCTCCGGGATTACACATACCCTCTCTCAAAAACAGGTCCTCCAATGTCTTGATCCCCTCCTGGAGTCAACATAACAGGGCAGGAGTGAAAATATTGCGGAAAGAGGGAATTGGTGATCGATATCCGGATCCCACTTTAGGATCAATCAGGGATGGAAGACTGTTTTACTCGGTTAATGGGATATGAGGGTTACTGGCTCAGTCAACTGTATGTCCAAATGTTACAGAATCTGGCACTGGATTGAAGGAAAAGCCCTCAGAGTGGTAAACCCGAGAACTGCATCACGAATCACTTACTGAACAGGTTAAAAAATACACATACTGCTGAAACTTTCTATCTTGCACTCATCAGAACAAACACAAGAGTACCAAATTTCAAACAATTGCAATTTATACTACAGGGGACAAGGGTGCTGATTGGTTACAAGTCGTTGGCCAAATATTTTTGTGAATTAGCCAACATGGGGAGTCTAACTAGTTTCCTGTTGTTGCTTAAACATCCAAACATAGAAACATAGAAGATAGGAGCAGGAGGAGGCTATTCGACCCTTTGAGTCTTCTCTGCTATTCATCACAATCATGGCTGATCATCCAACTCAATCGCCTAATCCTGCTTCCTCCCCATAACCTTTATTCCCATTCACCCCAAGTGCAATATCCATCCACCCCTTTAATATATTCAATGTTTTGGCATCAACTACTTCCTGTGGGAATGAATTCCACAGACTCAGCACTCTCTGGGTGAAGAAATGTCTCCTCATCCCCATCCTAAATCCTCAGACTGTGACCCCTAGTTCTGGACTCCCCCACCATCGGGAACATCATCCCTGCATCTACTCTGTAGAGTCATAGAGAACATAGAACATAGAAAAATTACAGCACAAGCAGGTCCTTTGGCCCGCAAGTTGCACTGAACAAGTCCCTACCAACTAGGCTTATCTGTAACCCTCTTTCTTACTAAGTCCCATGTACTTATCCAAAAGTCTCTTAAAAGATCCTGTCAAGTCCTGTTAGAATTTTATAATTCTGTATGAGATTCCCCCTCATTCATTTGAACTCCAGTGAAAACAATCCTAAACTGGTCAATCTCTCCTCATACATCAGTCCCTCCATCCCCGGAATCAGCCTGGTAAACCTTCACTGCACTCCCCTGAGAACAAGAACATTCTTCCTCAGAAAAGGAGACCAAAATTATTTGATGGTTATGCCTTGGCCATTCAGAGTGGATATAGAGAGGATGCTTTCTCTGGCAGGGAAGGTTATCATTATGAGATAGTCACCAAAAAATCCAGTAATAGATTCACAGGAACTTCACCCAGGGAGTGGAGAGAATGTAGACTTCACTATCAGATGGAAGCAAAATAGTATGAATTCATTAAAGGAGGAAGATTATGAGGGAGAAGAGAATAGAGGGTGACGATCAGGGCTGATTCGGGTTCACTGATTGCCAATTCCATTTCCCACCCATTCCCCAGATCCCTTTATTCTGGAGAGACCAAAAACCAGTCTCCCCAGTTTTAAATATATTCAAATATGGAGCCCCCCACAATGCACTGGGAGAGAGAGTTCTAAAGATTCACAACCCTGTGAGTGAAGAAATGTCTTCTCATCTCAGTCCCAAATATTCATCCCCTTATCCTGAGACTGTGCCCTGGGTTTTCAATTCCCCGACCTTAAAACATAGAACATAGAAAAACTACAGCACAAACAGGCCCTTTGGCCCACAAGTTGTGCTGATCATATCCCTACCTACCGGGTCTATCTATAGCCCTCAATCCCATTAAGTCCCATGTACTCATCCAGAAGTCTCTTAAAAGACCCCAGCGAGTTCACCTCTATCACCACTGACGGCAGCCGATTCCATTCACTCACCACCCTCTGAGTGAAAAACTTACCTCTTACATCTCCTCTGTACTTGCCCCCCAGCACATTAAACCTGTGTCCTCTCGTAGCGACCATTTCAGCCCTGGGAAATAGCCTCTGAGAATCCACTCGATCTATTCCTCTCAACATCTTATAAACCTCTATCAGGTCGCCTCTCAACCTTTGTCTCTCCAGGGAGAAAAGACCTATCTCCTCAATCTATCTTCATAAGACATGCCACCCAATCCAGGCAACATTCTTGTAAATCTCCTCTGCACCCTCTCAATAGCTTCCACATCCTTCCGATAGTGAGGCGACCAGAACTGCACACAGTACTCCAAGTGGGGTCTGGCAAGGGTCTTATAAGTGGAAACAATCCTCAGTGCCCACCCTATCAAACCCTTTCAGAATCTAATAAATTTCATTGAGATTACCTCTCATTCTTCTAAACTCCAGAGAATAAAACATAATTTTCTCAGTCTCTAATCACAGGTATCCAACTGCTGGGAGAAGGCCCAACTTGGTTCCCAATTGGTCAGCCTGGGTCATGTGCCACTGCCAGACAATGACCCTGGACAGCACAGAAAGAAAATATGGCTTTGACTCAGAAACATGGAAACTAATAACAGGAAGAGACCATTCAGCCCTTCGAGCCTGCTCCGCCATTCATTTTGATCATGACTAATCAATGAATTCAATATCCTGATTCCCCCTACCCCCATACCTCTCAATCCCTCTAGCACCAAGATCTATATCAAATTCCTTCTTGAAATCACACAACGTTTTGGCCACTTTCTGTGGGAGTGAATTCCACACATTCTCCATCCTCTGGGTGAAGAAATTTCTCCTCACCTCAGTTCTAAAAGGTTTATCTTAATGCACAATACTCCAGAAGTGGCCTCACCAACACCTTGTACAATTGCAGCAAAATATCCCTATCCCTACATTCAAATCCTCTCACTATGAAGGCCAATATACCATTTGCCTTATTTACTGCCTGCTGTACCTGCGCGCTTACCTTCAGTAACTGATGCACGAGGACTTCAAGGTCTCGCTGAGTATCTACCTCTCTCAATTTACACCCATCCCAGTAATAATCTCTCTCCCTATTATTGCTACCCAAGTGGATAACCTCACATTTATCCACATTACCCTGCATCTGCCATGCAGATACCCACACACTCAGCCTGTCCAAATCACACTCAGGCATCTCTACATCCTCCTCACAGCTCCCCCTCCCCCCAACTCTGTATCATCTGCAGATTTGGAGATAATACATTCAGTTCCCTCTTCCAAATCATTAATATATAATGTGAACAGTTTGTGTTCCAGCATAGATTCCTGTAGAACCCTACTAGTCACTGACTGCCAATCAAAAAAAGATCCATTTATGCCAACTCTTTGCTTCCTATCTGCTAACCAGCTTTCTATCCATCTCAAGACATTACCTGCAATCCCATGTGTTTTAACTTTACACTTTAGCCTTTTATGTGAAACCTTGTCAAAAAGCCTTCTGTAAGTCTAAATAAACCACATTCACTGGTTCTCCTCGGTCAACTCTCCCGGTTACATCCTCAAAAAATTTCAGTAGATTTGTCAAGCATACTTTCCCATTTTGTAAATCCACGTTGACTTTATCTGATTACATCGCTGCTTTCCAAATGTCGAGTTATGAAATCCTTGATAATAGACTCCAGCACCTTCCCCATTACCGATACCAGGCTCACTGGTCTATAGCTCCCTGTTTTCTCTCTACCTCCTTTTTTCAATAGCTTACATTAGGACCCTCCAATCTGTAGGAACTATTCCAGAGACCAAAGAATTTTGAAAAATAACCACCAATGGATCTACTATTTCCAGAGCCATTTCCTTCAGTACTCTGGGATGAAGATTATCAAAACCTGGAGATTTATCCATCTTCAATCCCATCAATTTCCCCAAAAATATTTCTCTCTGAATGCTGGTTTCCTTCAGTTCCTCACTAAACATGTTTCTCTCAGCACTTCTGACACATTATTCATATCTTCCTTTGTGAAGACTGAAGCCCGATACAAATTTAATTCCTCGGCCATTTCTTTCCTCTATTATCTGGGAAAACTGCACCTGTTCCTTCTTTAACCACTTGGATTCTGTGGTTAAATCCTTCCCTACCCTCCATCTCATTCCCTCAGTTCCCTTCCGCAGGAAGATGTTCCAACCAGGAATATTAAACTTCACAATCTGTTTGAATGGGACTGGGTGTTGTGCCATTGATGAGAAAGGATTAGTTGGCAATCTAATTGTGAGAGAGTTCTTGGTGGTCAGTGGCTGTACTGGGATCACTCTGTGATCAGATCCATGGTTCAACGAGAGTCAGTCAACATTACCTTCCCTCTGTTCACAGCTGGCAGAATGACAGAGTTTAGTGGGAATCCCACTCTCTGTCAAATCCCAGAGGAATGAGGTTGAGGAGTTGAAATGAGAGACGGGACGGCCGGACTCTCTGACCTTGCTCACAGCCAGGATTCTCCAGTCCTGCTGCAGTGAATGGAGATTTGACTGAGCAGCGTGGGCGAGGCGAGAGAATTCCAGCTACACTCTCAGCAAAATACTGACACCAGGTGTCTGGGTGCACTGTGAAACTGAAGGAGAAAACACTGGAAAATCTCAGCAGGTCTGGCAGCATCTGTAAGGAGAGAAAAGAGCTGCTCCAGAAATCTAAGTTTAAGTTTATTTATTAGTGTCACAAGTAGGCTTGCATTAACACTGCAATGAAGTTACTGTGAAAATCCTTGAGTCACCACACTCTAGCACCTATTCGGGTACAGTGAGGGACAATTTAGTATGGCCAATGCACCGTAACCAGCACGTCTTTCAGACTGTGGGAGGAAACCAGAGAACCTAGAGGAAACCCACACAGACACAGGAAAACATGCAGACTCTGCACAGACAGTGACTCAAGCCAGGAATCGAACCTGGGTCCCGGGCGCTTTGAGGCAGCAGTGCTAACCACCCAGATTGTACATACTCCAGCAATTCATCATCCACAAGCTTTCATACTGACGAGGTTACCCAGTCTATATATAAATTCAAATTGTCTATTATTACTCTCTCTCAGGGGAGTGCAGTGAAGGTTTACCAGGCTGATTCCGGGGATGGAGGGACTGATGTATGAGGAGAGATTGAGGAGGTTAGGATTGTTTACACCGGAGTTCAGACAAATGTGGGGGGAATCTCAGAGAGACTCATAAAATTCCAATAGGACTAGACAGGGTAGATGCAGAGAAGATATTCCTGATGGTGGGGGGAATCCAAAACCAGGGGTCACAGTCTGAAGATTCAGGGTAGACCATTTAGGATGGAAATGAGGAGACATTTCTTTACCCAGAGAGTGCTGAGCCTGGGGAATTTATTACCACAGGAAGTAGTCGATGCTAAAACATTGAATGTATTCAAGAGGTGGCTGGATATAGCACTTGGTGTTAAATGGGACTCACCTGATGAAGGAGCAGCATTCTGAAAACTCATGATTCCAGTTAACCTGTTGGACTTTAACCTGGTATTGGGAGACTTTGTACTGTTTCCAGTTGCGAAATGACTTTTTCAGTCTTTTTCTTCCTTGTTGCTGGGCCTTTTGCTTCCATTTGCCCCATATCCCTCTATTCCCATCTTACCCATGTAACTGTCTAAATGCTTTTTAAAAGACAAAATTGTACCTACCTCTACTACTACCTCTGGCAGCTTGTTCCAGACACTCACCACCCTGTGCGTGAAAAAATTGTTCCCTGGACACTTTTGCATCTCTCCCCTCTCACCTTAAACCAATGCTCTCTAGTTTTAGACTGCCCTACCTTTGGGAAAAGATATTGACTATCTAGCTGATCTGTGCCCCTCATTATTTTAGAGATCTCTATAAGATCACTCCTTAGCCTCCTACGCTCCAGAGAAAAAAATCCTAGTCTACCCAACCTCTCCTTATAAATCATCCATCAAGTCCCAGTAGCATCCTTATAAATCTTTTCTGCACTCTTTCCTGTTTAATAATATCCTTTCTATAATAGGGTGACCAGAACTGTACACAGTATTCTAAGTGTATTCTAAGACATCCCAACTCCTGTATTCAATGTTCTGACCAATGAAACCAAGCATGCCGAATGCCTTCTTCACCACTCTGTCCACCTGTGACTCCACTTTCAAGGAGCTATGAACCTGTACCCCGAGATCTCTTTGTTCTGTAACTCTCCCAGTGCCCCACCATTAACTGAGCAAATCCTGCCCTAGTTCAATCTACCAAAATGCATCACCTTGCATTTGTCTAATTAAACTCCATCTGCCATTCGTCAGCCCACTGGCCCAATTGATCAAGATCCCGTTGCAATCGGAGATAACTTTCTTCACTGTCCACAATGCCATCAATCTTGCTGTCATCTACAAACTTACTAACCATGTCTCCTATATTCTCATCCAAATCATTAATATAAATGACAAATAACAGTGAACCCAGCACTGATCCCTGAGGCACACCGCTGGTCACAGGCCTCCAGTTTGAAAAACAACTATCTACAACCACCCTCTGGCTTCTGTCATCAAGCAATTTTTTTTTTATCCATTTGAAACCTCATCCTGGATCCCATGAGAATTAATTTTATTCATCAACCCACCACGTGGTACCTTGTCAAAGGCCTTGCTGAGGTCCATGAAGACAACATCAACTGCACTGCCCTCATCTACCCTCTTGGTTACCCCTTCATTTTTCTTCTTATTTGTAATTGGTTAAAGTTATTGCTAATTGTCTTTCTGTACATATTAACTGTATACTCAAATAAACTTTGTTTTATGAGGGAAAGTAAAGGTTTATTTAATAGTGTCACAAGTAGGCTGACATTAACATTGCAATGAAGTTACTGTGAAATTCCCTTGGTCACTACACTCCAGTGTCTGTTCAGGTATATTGAGGAAGAATTTAGCATGACCAATGCACCTACCCAGTAACCCATGCAGATACGGGGAGAACGTGCAGACTCCGAAACTGCAACAAGCCAGGAATTGAACCCTGTTGCTGTGAGGCAGCAGTGCTAACCACTGTGCTACCGTGCGTCCTTTAGTGGGTCAGTTAAGTCACACCCGAAGTAAAACATCACATGCTCACCCCATCCAAATTCAAACCACTAAACCTGTGATCCAGGTGCACTTCATGCAATACTGCGGAGTTTCTGTCTGGAATTATAACAGAAGAACCGAGAGATTCTTCTGGGGATGTGCTGGAACAAATCCCAGTCATTGGCAGATGAATGAAGTAAACCACGAATAAGCAGCCACTTGTTGACACACCCTCACCTCATTGACCTGTTGGTCAGAAACAGACCCCTTGCTTCAACGCAGAATCATTTTCTCCTGTTCTTTTCTCCAGACTAGAATGGAGCTTCCACAGTTACAAACTTATCTGAAATGGAAAAACCCATTCCAGAAACACTGAGTTGTCAGTGATTAGGAGCTGATGGACTCCAGATGTTTGAAATCTATCTCAAGCTAGCCTGTAAACCTACTAGAATGGATACATGTTCCAATTCTGAATGCAAATCTCTCAATGACCGCTCCATCTGGAGATAATACAGCAGCATCGAATGGTAGCGTAATCCTACAAATTATTGAAGCAGGATTGCCTCGAATCTGCAAATGGAGCTTTGCTCTTGTTTGGCTCAAGCTAATGAATGATGATGGGCCCAGCACGCAGACTGAGTATTACAGGTAGAACAGGCCTGTGCTAATGACAAAGATAAGAAAGCAGTAGATTTGAAATCAGGGATAGTTAGCAATCTGGGATGTGTCTTTTAATGGTTTTGACTGGAGGGCAAACAGCAGCAGTGGAACAAGTATTAAAACAACACTCAGTAGACCTGGACTGAACCCAACCTGGATTCATGGGGATTCCAGCAAATTTATAGAGGGGCAGGGAGAGGAGGGAACCTCAGGGCAAATTTAACTGCTGGCACTCCCCAAGTCCAACTGGAAATCCCAGCTCCTTGTCAGCTATAGGCACACAATTGGCTCACATTTTACACAGACATCTGACCCACACCAGCACTGAGTGAAATGCTGTTCCAAACCAGACAACTATTAACACAGAAAATGCAGCAAATGTGTCTGAGTCGAGGAACAGCGCGGAGCGAGTTTTATTCCATATCTAACCCCGCTGTACCTGTCCTGGGAGTGTTTGATGGGGGACAGTGTAGAGGGAGCTTTACTCTGTATCTAACCCCGTGCTGTACCTATCCTGGGAGTGTTTGATGGGGGACAGTGTAGTGGGAGCTTTACTCTGTATCTAACCCCCTGCTGTACCTATCCTGGGAGTGTTTGATGGGGTTCAGTGTAGAGGAAGCTTTACTCTGTATTTAACCCCGTGCTGTACCTGTCCTGGGAGTGTTCGATAGGGACGGTGTAGAGGGAGCTTTACTCTGTATTTAACCCCGTGCTGTACCTGTCCTGGGAGTGTTTGATCGGGACGTTGTGGTGTTTTAGGATTCCAATTTTCTTCCCACACCTAATGGTGCACTAAGGCAAACTTTTGTCTGATTCCATGGCGAGTAATTGCCAGAACAGGTCTGTCGCTAGGGGGCGCCACTTGACATAAAGCATGGCTGACCAGGAGTCTCTCCGACGGTTACCGTTTTCCATTGGTGGGTTTGAAAGGATTTGCAGATTATTAGTTGATTTGACGGTGTTTTGAAGGTACACTCCTTGACCATTACCTCCTGTGGTGGGACCCAAAGCCAGATCTTCTGGTTCAGAGACAGGGACAGCACGCAACACCAGACGGAACTTAATGGAGGGTAAGGTACACCTTTGGCTCCCACTCCTAACCAAACAAAGTTAAAGTTTATTCATTAATCACAAGTTGGTTTACGTTAACACTTCAATGAAGTTACTGTGAAAATCCCCTAGTTGCCACACTCCAGCACCTGTTCAGCTACACTGAGGGAGAACTTAGCACAGCCAATCTACCTAACCAGCACATCTTTCAGACTGTGGGAGGAACCCAGAACACCCAGAGGAAACCCACGCAGACATAGGGAGAATGTGCAAACTCCACACAGAGGACCCAAGCTGGGAATCGAACCCAGATCCCTAGCGCTGAGAGGCAGCAGTACAAACCACTGTGCCACAGTGCCAGTCCCACATAGAACATAGAACAATACAGCACAGAACAGGCCCTTCGGCCTTCGATGTTGTGCCGACCAAAATAAAAAGCAATGCCCCTCCAAACTAAACCATCCCCTTCTCTTCCATATACTTATCAATTAACCTCTTAAACGCCACCAAACTTGGTGCATCTACAACAGCTGCAGGCAGGGCATTCCACTCCCTAATCACTCTTTGAGTAAAGAACTACCTCTGATATCCGTCCTATAACTCATACCCCTTAATTTAAAGCTGTGTCCCCTCGTGCTAGCTTTCTCCATCCTAGGAAAAAGGCTATCACTGTCCACCCTATCTAAACCTCTAATCATCTAAAGGGAAACATGTTTCCCTTTTTAAAGTGTTGGTGTGATTTAGCAAGTTCAGCACTGACTGGGAGATAAATGATGATTAACCAGCTGATTACACTCAATGCCCGTAGGTAACTTCAACACGGATTAGTGAACAATATTCGGAAAGCAGTGTTAGTTACAGATATCTACTCACGCTTGAAGCACTGCCTGAAAACCACAGCATCCACTTAAAATTCTAATCAATAGTTACCTGAGTGGTTAGCACTGCTGCTTTACGGCGCCGGAGACTCAGGTTGACTCAGGTAGGTCGTGCCTTACTAACCTCATTGAGTTTTTTGAAAAAGTGACTAAGGAGGTGGATGGGGGTAAGGCGGTTGATGTGGTATATATGGACTTTAGTAAGGCGTTTGATAAGGTGGCCCATGGAAGACTTCTGCAGAAAATGCAGATGTATGGGATAGAGGTGATTTAGCTAATTGGGTTAGGAATTGGCTAGCAGATAGAAGACAGAGGGTGGTGGTTGATGGAGATATTCATCGTGGAGTTCGGTGACAAGTGGTGTACCTCAGGGGTCTGTTTTGGGGCCCCTGCTGTTTGTAATTTTTATAAATGATCTGGATGAGGGTATTGAAGGATGGATTAGTATATTTGCAGATGACACTAAAGTCGGTGGAGTGGTAGATAGTGAAGAGGGGTGTTATAGTTTGCAGATGGACTTGGACAAGTTGCAGAGCTGGGCCGAGAGGTGGCAAATGGAGTTTAATGTGGAAAAGTGTGAGGTAATGCACTAATGCAGAAATAATAAATGTGTAGAGTATAGGGCAAATGGTAGGATTCTTAGTAGTCTAGATGAACAGAGGGATCTTGGTGTGTATGTGCATAGATCCCTGAAAGTAGGCAGTCAAGTTGAGAAGGTTGTTAGGAAGGCATATGGAGTCTTAGCTTTTATTGGTAGGGGGATTGAATTTCGGAGCCGCAACGTCATGTTGCAACTGTACAAAACTCTAGTGCGGCCGCACTTGAGTATTGTGTGCAGTTCTGGTCCCCACATTATAAGAAAGATGTGGAGGCATTGGAGAGGGTACAGAGGAGGTTTACCATGATGTTGCCTGGTATGGAGGGCAGGTCCTATGAAGAGAGGTTGAAGGATTTGAGGTTGTTTTTCGTTAGAAAGGAGGCGGCTAAGAGGGGATCTTATTGAAGCATATAAGATGATTAGAGGTTTAGATAGGGTGGACAGTGATAGCCTTTTTCCTATGATGGAAAAAGCTAGCACGAGGGGACACAGCTTTAAATTAAGGGGTGATAGTTATAGGACGGATATCAGAGGTAGGTTCTTTACCCAAAGGGTGGTTCGTGAGTGGAATGCCCTGCCTGCAGCAGTTGTAGATGCGCCAAGTTTGGTGGCGTTTAAGAGGTTAGTTGATAAGTATATGGAAAAGAAGGGAATGGTTTAGTTTGGAGGGTCATTGCTTTTTATATTGGTCGGCGCAACATCGAAGGCCGAAGGGCCTGTTCTGTGCTGTAATGTTCTATGATCTACGTTCTATGAATTCTGGCCTCGGGTCACTGTCTGTTCTCCCCATGTCTGCCTGGGTTTCCTCCAGGTGCTCCTGTTTCCTCCCACATGTCAAAGATGTGCGGGTTAGGTGGATTGGCCTCTGCAAATGTTCAGGGTAGGATAGGACAGAGGGTTTAGCTCAGGCAGATGCTCTTTCAGAAAGTCCGTTCATGGGCCAAGTGACCTCCTTCTCCATGGTAACTCTCAAGGTGATGAGATCATGGGAGTCGGAGTGGTAACCTTCTCTCTGTTGATGGTGATAGTTATTGTTTTAAACTTCTGGAGCATGAATGTTATTGAATGATACGGATTGAATTAATATATAACCAGACAGAGGGATTGGGCTTCCAGGTCCATAATTCCCTAAAAGTGACAACACAAGTAGTCAAGGTGATTAAGAAGGCATATGGCAGCTTGCTTCCATCAACTGGGACATTGAGTACAAGAGCTGGGAAAATGTGATTGTGATTCTCCCATCGCGATGGGAAACGCACGTTGCTATCCTTGAACTGGGATTTGCACATGCACCGGGAACACTTGCACATCTCCCAGAGCTGGAGACCAAGTCGCTGGTCAGACCTCATCGGAAACAGACGGGAAGGCAGGTAAATCATTTGAATCTTTTTAAAAAGTATTTTAAATATGTTTATTAATTCATTATCAGGAATCTTCCCGATTCTATCTCCCACCCCAGCCTGTACAAAAGAATAAAGAACAAAGAACAAAACAGCACGGGAAACAGGCCCTTCGGCCCAACGAGCCCATGCTGCCACCCCGATGTTCCCACCTCTACCCGTGATCCCTCTCTATATTTATAGATCTATGCATTGGAACCAAATTTGCGAGACAATTTAAGGAGAATTTGTTTTGCCAATTAGCCTAAGAGCACATCTTTGGGATGTGGCAGGAAACCAGAGAACCCAGAGAAAACCCACGCAAGCACGGGGAGAATGCGCAAACTCCCACAGACACAGGCCCAAATCCATGTATCTGCACAGCACAGCGATAGTCACTGAGCTGTCGTGTTGCCCATCAAATGGTCCAGGTCAAGTGTACAGTAATGATGTGAAGCACTAGGATACTCTCAAAAAAAATCCAAGAGCAGCCCTCGCGTGTATGCCCCTTGTTAGACAACAAGGTGGACCAAAGCACCTGTAGGATAAAAACAAGTACATCAATATCATCATCTATTTACACGCTTCCCAGGGACTTCCAAGGCTCATGATCCCTATTTTAAATCAGTTTTCTATATCCCTCCATTCCCATTCTGTTCATGTGCCCATCTAAGTATCTCTTAAATAACTTCAGTGCTTCATTCCAGCGGGGGGGGGGTCTGACTAACTCCCACATTCGGGGAACTGGAGACACAGCTGGAATGAAGAGGGGAGGGCAATTGAAGCCCCCCTCTGGTGGGTCGGACAGGAGGTTGGTGCATCCTAAGCGTGGACACCCAGGCCGTACCAGCCTGTGCCACCTGGCAGTGTCCAAAGGACAAAGTGCCCACGTCCAGAGGACACCTTGGCAGTGCCAAGGGGTGGGGCCTATTGTGTTGGGCTTGGCATTGGGGGCAGGGAGAGGCGGGGTCAGGGCTGGTCGGGGGATTGCCATGATTGGGCCATGGGGATGGAGAGGGGGCTGGAGGGCCAGCACTGCGGGGGTCCCGGGCTGGTCAGTGATCGGGGACACGTGCAGATTTTCAGGACTGTCAGACTCCGGCACCACATAGGCCCGGCATACATCCCTCCCCAGGATTTTAAATGAGATTTAGGATTCATCGACCCCCAAAATGTAGGAAGAGGCTCTTTGGCCCATCGAGTCATTTTTGGGATGTGGGAGGAAACCGGAGCACCCAGAGAAAACCCACACAACCAAGGGGAGAACTCGCAAACTCCTGCAGACACAGGCCCAAATCCATGTGTCTGCACAGCAACAGCGATAGTCTCTGAGCTGTCATGTTGCCCATCTGATAGTCCAGTTTAAGCACACACTAACGACATGAAGCACTAGGCCACTCCTGAAGTAACCTCTAGGAGCAGCCCTCGCACGACTTGCCGAATGCTTGCACCTTGTTGGTCAACAAGGTGGACCGAATAGCCTGTGGAAACAATTGAAGTATTTAAACAGTCCTCCTATATCCCTCTATCTGCAGACCGCTCATGTGGCTGTCCAAGAGACCCTTAAACAACCCTAGCGTGCCTGCTCCCACCACCTTACTCGGTCGTGCATTCCACACCCCCACTACCCTTTGTGTGAAAAAATGCCCTCTAATATTAGTCTTATACATAGCCCCCCTCACCTTAAGGCCGTGACCCCTCGTTCTATCCAAATCTAATGGTGGAAAAAGCTTACCACCATTTACTCTATCTATACCCCTCATAATCTTATATACCTCTAATAGATCCCCTCTCAGCTGACGTCTTTCAAGGGAAAACAACCCCACCCAGGGACTGTGTCTCCTGCATTGCACAGAGTGAGGAGATTCGAGTGTGAAGCTGAACTGAGATAAAGGCTGGGATTTAGAATACTTTTCCCACCAACCGTGGCCCACACTGCAGTTATATAAAACCTTGGTTTCGGCTGCATTTGGAGCATGGCTTGCAGTTCAGGTCATCACTGGAATGAGATGGATGTTTTGGAGAGAGTGCAAGGAAAGTTCACCAGGATGTTGCCTGGTTTTGAGGGTGTTGGCCATGAGGAGAGGTTGAATAAACTAGGATTGTTTTCACTGGAAAGACAGAGGCTGAGGGGAGACTCTGATAGAGCTCTACAAAATTGAGAGGCTTAGACAGGGTGGATAGTCAGGCTTTTTCCAAAGGTGGAAGAGTCAATTACTAGGAGGTGCAGGTTCAAGATGAGAGGGGGAGAGTTTAAGGGAGATGTAAGGGGGATGTTTTTCTTGTAGAGAGTGGTGGATGCCTGGAACGCACTGCCAACGGAGATAGTGGAAACAGGCACATTAACAACATTTAAGAGACATCTGGATGGGTGCAGGAATAGGGAGGGAATAGAAGGATAAGGACTGAGTGAAGGGAGTTTAGTTCAGTTATGGCATCATGATAGGGACAGGCAGGAAGGGCCAAAGGGCCTGTTCCAATGCTGTACTTCTCTTTGAACTGAACGATCCCAGTTTACCATGAACTGCTGTGGGAATTATGTTTCTATGATGACGTCAGAGAGAGATTTACAGTTTGGAATCTCTACTCCTTCAGTCAAAATACAACTCAAATTCCTTACAAACAGAATGTGAAAAATGGGATAATGTGATATATCCCGAGAGGTCTCGTTCACTGCTAATTGATCAGAATTGGGAAGAGATTTATTGAAGGAGAGAGACAGAAAGTTACTGTTGGCTCACTCGGCAAAGCAAACACCATCATCACAAGATATCTGTTACCACAGGCGGGTTATTGGGATAATGTGTTACCTCATGATCACCGCTCTCTCCAAGAGATTTATTCTACTCTGACTAAATATGATTTCAATGCAGATTTCTATAAACATAGACAGGGATCATGGATGGAAGTAGGAACATCGAGATGGCGGCGTGGGCTCGTTGGGCCGAAGGGCCTGTTTCCCATGTTTTGTTCTTTCTTCTTTGTTCTTAAATATGTCTTTCCCAAACAACCTCATTACCTTTGGTTACTAAGAGCAACCTTGTAAGGACACGTTAGACAGCGAAGTGGAAAAATGTTGTACCCCATAGGGAGCAGATTAGATTAGGTAAGGTGATGGTTAACCTCACTGCAGGAAACCACCCCCCCACCCCCCACCACTCCCACCTGATACATTGAACTGGCTCCAATATACAACCTGAATAGAAATCAGAGCTGGAATCAAAACTAGATCCAAAAACTGCTCCTGTCCTGAGTAACACCTATATATTTATTAGTCACAAGTAGGCTGGCATTAACACTGCAATGAAGTTACTGTGAAAATCCCTCAGTTGCCACATTCCGGCATCTATTTGGGTATACTGAGGGAGAATTTAGCATGGCCAATACACCTAACTAGCACATCTTCCAAACTTCTTTATCCTTAAACCAGTTTCCCTGAAATCATTTCATTTCTCTTTTCTTTATTTATTTCTGGGTATCGCTGGCTAAGCCATCATTTATTGACCATCTCTAATTACTCTGCGGAAGGTGGTGGTGAGCTGCCTCCTTGAAATGCAGCAATCCATGTGGTGTAGGTACACCCACTGTGCTGTTAGGGAGGGAGTTCTCGGGTTTTGAATCAGTGACAGTGAAGGAACGGCGATATAGTTCCTGCAGTGAGGTCCTGCTGTACATCTTGTAGATGTCAAGGGGCAGCAATCAAGTGGGCTGCTTTTCCCTGGATGGCCATAGGGTCATAGAGGTTTACAGCATGGAAACAGGCCTTTCAGCCCAACTTGTCCCCGCTGCTGTTTTTTTTTAAACACCTAAACTAATCCCAATTGCCCACTTTTAGCCCATATTCCTCTATACCCCTTGTTCCCATGTAACTGTCTAAATGCTTTTTAAAAGATCAAATTGTATTCGCCTCCACTACTATCTCTGACAGCTTGTTCTAAACACTCACTATGAAAATTTTGTATCTTGTCTGCACACTTTTGTATTTCTCCCCTCTCACCATAAACCTATGCCCTCGAGTTTTAGACTCCCCTCTATTTGGGAAAAATATTGATTATCTAGCTGATCTATGCCAGTGATCTATGCCAGTTTGGTCAGTGCAGGATTGGTGGGCCGAAGGGCCTATTCCCCGTGCTGTAATTTTCTTTATTTTTTTCTTTGTTCTTTATGCCTTCATTGTTTTATAGATCTCTATAAGATCACCTCTCAGCCTTCTATGCTCCAGAGAAAAAAGTCTCTGTTTATCCAGCTTCTCCTTGTAACTCAAAACTATCAAGTCTCGGTAGCATCCTAGTAAATCTCTTCTGCATTCTTTCTAGTTTAATAATACCCTTTCTATAATAGGGTGACCAGAACTGTACACAGTATTCCAAGTGTGGCCTTACCAATGTCTCGTACGACTTCAACAAGACGTCCCAACTCCTGTATTCAACGTTCTGACTAATGAAACCAAGCATGCTGAATGCCTTCTTCATCACTCTGTCCACTTGTAGCTCCACTTTCAAGGAGCTATGAACCTGTACCCCTAAATCTCTTTGTTCTGTAACTCTCCCCAATGCCCTACCATTAACTGAGTAAGTCCTGCCCTGGTTCAATCTAACAAAATGCATCTCCTCGTGTTTATCTAAATTAAACTCCATCTGCCATTCATCAGCCCATTGGCCCAATTGATCAAGATCCCGTTACAATTGGAGATAATATTCTTCACTATCCACTATGCCACCAATCTTGGTATCATCTGCAAACTTACTAACCATGTCTCCTATATTCTCATCCAAATCATTAATATAAATGACAAATAACAGTGGACCCAGCACTGATCCCTGAGGGACACCGCTGGTCACAGGCCTCCAGTTTGAAAAACAACCATCTACAACCACCCTTTGGCTATTGTCATCAAAAGGTTTTTTATCCATTTAACTACTTCACCCTGGATTCTGTGAGATTTAACCTTATGCAATAACCTACCATGCAGCACCTTGTCAAAGGCCTTGTTAAAGTCCATGTAAACAACATCAACCGCACTGCCCTCATCTACCTTCTTGGTTACCCCTTCAAAAAACTCAATCAAATTTGTGAGATCTTGGAGTGCCTTGGAGGGGAATCTTGCGATGGTGGTGTTCCCAGGTATCTGCTGCTGCTCGTATCCTTCTAGGTAGTGGTAGTTGTGGGTTTGGATGGTGCTATCTAAGAGAATCTTGGTGAATTCCTACAATACATCTGTCTGGAAGACAGACACGAGCAGAGTTAAAATGGGAAAATTGGGATGTAGCTGATGAAGAATATTGGGGTTTATCTCTAGCTGCTTGTCCGATTTTCCTGCGATAATGGATCGAGGAAATTGGCACTCCCGGATATTTAACAGAGATGGGAATCGGAGTAACTTGCACACTCTTCATGAATCCATTGTCCCGCTATCAGCCTTCAATCAGTAATCGTACAACACCCATGATCAAATAACAAAGCCTGTCTCACTGTATTGATCAGATAGATATCTGAGCTAGAGAATCTCTCAGAAATACTGTCAGGATTTTTTCAAGCAGTGCGCAAGATCTTGCAACAGGACAACCGTCCTCAGATCATTCTGCTAAAAAATAACAAGGAAAATGGCTCAGACTGATCTTATTTCCGTGTTAGTCCCCTGCTTTGTAAAGCATTCGGGTTAGGAGCAGGAGGAGGCCATTCAGCCCCTCAACCCTGCTCCACCATTCAATAAGATCGTGACTGATTTGACCGTAGTTTCAACCCCACATTCCTCCAACCTCTGATAACCCTTCACTCCCTTATCAGCCGAAAGTATATCTACCTTTGCCTGGAGGCGGCACGGTGACACGGTGATTAGCACTGCTGCCTCACAGTGCCAGAGAGCTGGGTCCGATTCCCGGCTTGTGTCACTGTTTGTGCAGAGTCTGCACGTTCTCCCCGTGTCTGCGTGGGTTTCCTCTGGGTGCTCCGGTTTCCTCTCACAGTCTGAAAGATGTGCTGGTTAGGGGGCATTGACCTGAACAGGTGCTGGAATGTGGCAACTAGGGGATTTTCACAGTAACCTCATTGTAGTGTTAATGTGAACCTTACTTGTGACTAATAAATTAACTTCCAACTATGTAAAGATCCTTGCTCTGGGGAACAGAGTTTCAAAGGTTCACAACCCTCTTAAAGAAAATATTTATTCCCATCTCTGTCTTAAATGGGATTATTTTTAATCAGCGCCTTTTCCCCCACAGTTCCAGTATCGGCTGTAAGGGAATATATCCACTCAGCATCCACTCTGTCTAATTCCCTTGGGATTTAGGGATAGGTGGTGGCCTAGGGATATAATGACTAGATTATTAATCTAGAAACTCAGCTAATGTTCTGGGAACCTGGGTTCGAATCTCACTGCAGCAGATGGTGGAATTTGAATTCAATAAAGGAAAATCTGGAGTTACAAATCTACTGATGATCATATCAGCTGAGGTAAAAACCCATTTGGTTCAATAATGTCCTTTAGGGAAGGAAATCTGCCATCCTCATCCGATCTGGCCTACATGTGGCTCCAGAGCCACAGCAATGTGGCTGATTTCTCATCTGCTCCCTGAATAAAGGGCAATAAATACTGGCTAGCTGGTGACACCTACGTCCCATTAACAAATAAAAAGAAATTTAGCTTTCTGTGAGAACGAGTCCACCCTAAAATCAGGATTTTACACAAAGGGTCGTGGAAATCTCAATGCCTCCCCCTGCTGACAGTGAAGGTTCCAAGAGTGAGCCGGCTGATTCTTCTTGGCTGAGGGAATCGGGGCGGGGGGGGGGGAAGGTGGATCTGAAGGGAAGGTCAGCCAGGATGGAAGTGAGTGTGATGATGGACCAGGCTGAATGGCCTCTTCCTACAGAACACTTGTTTAAATAAAGGAAAAATCTGCTCTCAAAATAAACAGAATGAATCGAGGGACATCTACATTGAAATATCAATTGCTGAGTTTGAGGTAGTCGCTGTAATCCTTACCTAGAATTTCTAGAAGCCCACACCCAGCTGTAGATTGAATGGTAGCACAGTGGTTAGCACTGCTGCCTCACAGCGCCAGGGACCCGGGTTCAATTCTGGCCTCAGGTCACTGTATGTTCCTTGTGTATCTGTGGGTTTCCTCTGGATACACTGGTTTCCTCCCACAATCCGAAAATATATAGATTAGGTGGATAGGCCACGCTAAATTGCCCCTTAGTGTCCCATGGCGTATGTGGGTTAGATGGATTAGCCATGGGAAATGATGTTATAGGGATAGGGTGGGGGGAGAGGGTGTGGGTAAGATACGCTTTCAGAGAATCGGTGCAGACTCGATGGGCCGAATGGCCTCTTCTGTACTGTCGGGATTCTAGATAGGTTTTGATAAGGTGCATTTGAATAACTCTTCAGAAGGTGAATCAGGTACAAAGTGCGGTGACATTTATCTCTGCGTGTCAGTCAATGTTTGTGATCTAGTTGCTGCTAGCACCAGGGGTCAGTTAGCTCTCTTGGCTGGGTGGCTAGTTCACAGCACAGAATGATGCCAACATTGCAGATTCAGTTCTCGTACCGGCTATGCCAGTGCAGTTACCTTGCCCCACTACTTGCTATGGAGTGATGCCCAGGAAGCTTTTTGCCTGTGTCTCACAGAGAGATACCTATGCTCCCATGTCAACTATAGTTAATTTAATACAATAACTCTGTACCGTAAACTAAAAATACAAATCTTTCACAGCACCCCATCTAGCCAATCCATAAATATTCAAATCAAGTGTTTTCACCAACTTAACTCCCTTACAAATGTTCAAATATTCATTTGATGATACAGAATATTGCTGTAAGAAAGGCCCGTTAAAGCTTTACGTGTTCAGGACAATCTCAATAACAATGTCAGGTAAACAGGAACCTTATAGTCTATGAGTAGAGGGTGCTGATTTACTGGCAAGTGGACTCTGATTGGTAGAGCCATTGCCCTGGGAAATGCACCAGTTGATAATGATTGACAGTTAACTGCCAAACGTTGTTTGGAAATTTTAAACCAGGCAGTTTGACTCTAATTGTCAGAGAAAGGAGGAATGAACTAGTGAATGGCGTCACTTATTTTGTTTAGCTGAAACAGGTGCAATGTGTGTATATGTTCCTTCTGAATGCAAAGAACACAGCTGTGTGTTAAAGTGGGTGGATTCCACAAGCCCATCCATGCCTGTCCTGGTGCAATTGGGAACAGAGAACTCAGTGTTCCAGCCCAAAACTCCACTAATGTCAGCTGCTCCGGAGAAACCCAACCACCAGCAATGATCAAGGTTTTCAATCAACTTGCCTACTCCAGTTTACACAAATGCACCTCACTGAGAGCCTAACCGATCATTTTGAGTTGATTTTTCAGTGTCAAGTTTAGCACACTGGCCATTCTTTTCTTTGATTTGATTTATTATTGTCACATATATTAACATACAGCGAAAAGTATTGCTCCTTGCATACTAAACAGACAAAACATAGAGAAGAGAAGGAGAGAGTGCAAAACGTAGTGTTACAGTCATAGGTAGGGTGTAGAGAAAGATCAACTTAATGCAAGGTAGGTCCATTCAAAAGTCTGGCAGCAACAGGGAAGAAGCTGTTCTTGAGTTGGCTGGTACATGACCTCAGACTTTAGTATCTTTTTCCTGATGGAATAAGGCGGAAGAGAGAATGTCCGAGATGCGTGAGGTCCTTGATTATGCTGGCTGCTTTGCAGTAGACAGAGTCATTGGAAGGAAGGCTGATTTGAGTGATGGACTGGGCTTCATTCACTACCCAAGAATGATCCCTGGAATGAAGAGCTTGTCGTATGAGGAGAGATTGAATATTTGTGGATGGGGTAGCAGTCAGGTATTGCTTTGTCCTGGATGGTGTTGAGCTTCTTGAGGCAAGTGGGCACTCCCTCATCACTCCACTATAACATTATAAATTCTGATCTCACACTGAACCATTGAAAAAGATGTTTGCCTAAATGACCAAAAATTAAGATTATTCAGACTGTCTTTAAGGAGGAAAGCGAGGGTAGAAAAGTGTGCAAAGGCAATTGTAGAGCTTGGGACCCACACATTGGTGCAATGATATTCGGGAATGTACAAGAGACTAGGATGACAGGGTCACAGGTATCTGAGATGATTACAGGGATGGAACAAATTACAGAGATAGGAAGAGGTGCAAACTCTCAGGGCACAATCAACCCATCCCACCCGCCACAGGTGGGTATGAACCATGAAAAATCTATTGACCTCGCGTGGGATTTTCCGATCTTGGGGGGGGGAGAGTGGCGAGCACAGCCGGAAAACCAACCGTCTGTTGTTCTGAAAACAAGGACGAGAATTTTAAAAGCAAGGTGCTGTTTAACTGGAGGTCAATGTTGGTCAGCAAGTAGGGCAATGATCTGTGATGGTGACTTGGTGCAACTGAAGACACAGGGAACAGAATTATAGAAGGCCTCACACTCACTCAGGATGGAATGTGAGCTGTGGGTGGCACAGTGGCACAGTGGTTAGCACTGCTGCCTCACAACACCAGGGACCCAGGTTCGATTCCTGGCTAAGAGGAGTTCTCCCTGCGTGGGCTTCCTCCACGTACTCTGATTTCCTCTTACAGTCTGAAGGGTGTACTGGTTAGGGTGCATTGGCTGTTCTAAATTCTCCCTCAGGCGCCAGAGTGTAGCGACTGGGGGATTTTTGCAATAACTTCATTACAGTGTTAATGTAAGCCTACTTGTGACTAATAAGTAAACTTTTTACAAGAGGGTTTGGGCTGCTGATTAGCTGGAACTGGGGTGTGGTCAGTGGGCTCCAAGGCACTAAGGAACAGGAAGAGGATGGTCCCTGATGTTCTGGTCAATATTTATCCTTCAATCACTAAAAGCAGCTTATCTATTCATTATCACCTTGTTTTTTGGGCGGGGATCTTGCTATCTACCTTGACTGTTCCATTTCCAACATTACAACAGTGACTTTATTTAAAAACCATTTCAGGTGACTCTTTGAGATTGTGAAATATCTTCTCCAAAGAGAATTCCTCCTTTGTGAGTGTCTTTAATTTTGCCCATTATTCTTCCTGTGTGGTCTTGCATGTGTCAACTTAATATTTAACCAGTGCCACTTCCCATCCAGTTTACAGGTCAGTGGATAGATTTTCCTGTTTAATTGCCCAGCATCCTCTCATTCCCACATTCCCTTGTTCTCACTGGGTTTTAAAACTCTTTGGTTTTGTGAACCCTCGCTAATTCCACTGGGCCAGCTTAAGCGTTTCCGATCATTTTCTGTTTTTAATTCCGATTCCCATTAACTGTGTGATTTTATTTTACACACAGGGTCAGGCTATTAAACTCCGGAAGCTCATCCAGTCAATCTGTGTTACAGACATACTTATGTTTAAATTATTTCACATTTGAGTGATGCGCTAAGCCAGAGTACCGGTCACATGGTTTCACTAATTTATCAGCAGGTTTTTATATATTTGCAGCATTTCCTGATTTTATAATTCTGCTCATTAATTTCCGCTCTTTAAAACACAGGTCTGAGACCTGCCTGAGATACAGACAATGATACTGACCTACTCCTGGCAGAACTTGAGGCATCACTGAGAGATTATCACACTCCTTCTGGCTATCTCTGGGTGCGATTTTCCAGTAAGAAGTCTGACAACATCAGGTTTAAATCCAACCAATTTATTTGATAGTAAACTCGCAACCTTTCAACTCTATGGCCTTCGTCAGGTGAATGAGGTGTTCCAACAACACACATATCAGCACAGATAGTTTACAGATTGCTGATTAGAATGCGAATCCTTACACCTAACCTGCTGTTCAAGTCTTAAAGTGGCTAACAATGTGAGTGGAAGGAGCACCGAGCACTGAGGTTAGAGAGACGTGTATTGTCTCCAGACAGCACATTAAGTGAGGTTTTTTGCTAACCCAGGCAAGTCACGGGGGTTACAGATAGTGTGACATGAACTCAAGATCCCTGTTAAGACCGTCCTCAAGTGTGCAGAACTTGGCTATCAGTTTCTGCTCAGCGACTCTGCGCTGTCGTGTGTCGTGAAGGCCCCCTTGAAGAACATTTACCCGAAGGTCGGAGGCCCAATGCCAGTGACTGCTGAAGTGTTCGCCCACAGGAAGGGAACAGTTTTGCCTGGTGATTGTCAAGTGATGTTCATTCATCCACTGTCATAGTGTCTGCATGGTCTCCCCAATGTACCATGGTTCGAGACATCCTTTCTTGTAATGTATTAGATAAATAACATTGGCCAAGTTGCAAGAGTATGTACCTGTACCTGGTGAATGGTATTCTCACGTTTGATGATGTCGTCCATGTCTATGATCTGGCATGTCTTGCAGAGGTTGCTGTGGCAGGATTGTGTGGTATTGTGGTCCCTGTTCTCCTGAAGGTTGGGTAGTTTGCTGCAAACAATGATCTGTTTGAGGTTGTGCGGTTGTCTGAAAGCAAGAAGTGGAGGGGGTGGGGATGGCCCTGGTGAGATGTTCATCATCATCAATGATATGTTGAAGACTCCGGAGAAGATGTTGTAGCTTCTCCGCTATGACATCTATGAAGCTAGAGTGACCCGAGCCGGGAATCGAACCCAGGTCCGTGGAGCTGTGAAGCAGCAGGGCTAACTACAGTGCTACCATACTGCCCGTTTTTTTAAAACTGCTTCGTAGAATCCCTACAGTGCAGAAAGCGGCCATTCAGCTCATCAACTCTATACCAAACACAATCCCATCCAGGCCTTCTCTTTATAACCCCGTTCATTTACCCTAGCTAGTACCCTGACACTAAGGGGCAATTTAGTATAGATTATAGAACTATAGTTATAAGGAGAGGCTGGGTAGACTGGGACTTTTTTCTCTCAAGTGTAGGAGGCTGAGGGGTCACCTTATAGAGGTCTATAAAATAATGAGGGGCACAGATCAGCTAGATAGTCAATATCTTTTCCCAAAGATAGGGGCATCTAAAATTAAAGGGCATCGGTTTAAGGTGAGAGGGGAGAGATACAAAAGTGTCCAGAGGGGCAATTTTTTCACACAGAGGATGCTGAGCGTCTGGAAAAAGCTGCCAGAAGCAATAGTAAAGGCGGCACAATTTTGTCTTTTAAAAAGCATTCAGACAGTGCCCTGGGTACAATGTGTATAGAGGGATACAGGCCAAATGGGGGCACCTGGGATTAGCTGGCGGTTAAAAAAAAGATGGCATGGACAAGTTGGGCTGAGCCTGTTTCCAAGCTGGAAACCTCTATGACTCTTTGATTCTATCTCTGTTTTAAAGGATCGTCCCTTTAGCCTGAGGCTGTGCCCTCTCTAGTTCCAGTTTTTCCTATTAGTGGAAACATCCTCTCCACATTCACTCTATCCAGGCCTTGCAGTAACCTGTAAGTTTCAATAAGATTCCCCCTCATCTTTCTAACTCCCAATGAGTACAGACCCAGAGTCCTCAACCATTCCTTGAACAACACCTGTGTGTGTCCCATGACCCTACATTCCTGATGTAAAGATGCCGGCGTTGGATTGGAGTGGTAAGAACTCAGTAAGAATTTAGCAACACCAATTATTAATCCAACCGATTTATTTGATAGTAAAAAAGCGAGCTTTCAACACTCCCGTGTCTTCCTCAGGCAAGTGCAGTGTTCTGGTCTGCAATAGCACACATCAGCACAGACAGTCAGAGATTGCTGATTAGAATGCGAATCCTTACATCTAACCTGCTATTCAAGTGTTAAAGTGGCTAACAATGTGTGTGAAGGGGATCCTGAGCATTGGTTACAGAATTGTGTATTTCCTCCAGACAGCACAGTAAGTGAGGTTTTTTGCTAACCCAGGCAAGTTACGGGGGTTACAGATAGTGTGTCATGAAGCCAAGATCCCTGTTAAGACCGTCCTCATGTGTGCGGAGCTTGGCTATCAGTCTCTGTTCAGCGACTCTGCGCTGTCGTGTATCACGAAAGCCCCCTTGAAGAACATTTACCCGCAGGTCGGAGGCCGAATGCCCATGACTGCTGAAGTGTTCGCCCACAGGAAGGGAACTGTTTTGCCTGGTGATTGTTGAGCGATGCTCATTCATCCGCTGTCGTAGTGTTTGCATGGTCTCCCCAATATACCATGCTTCGGGACATCCTTTCTTGCAACGTATTAGGTAGACAACGTTGGCCGAGTTGCAAGAGTATGTACCGTGCACCTGGTGAATGGTATCCTCACGTTTGATGATGTCGTCCATGTCTATGATCTGGCATGTCTTGCAGAGGTTGCTGTGGCAGGTTGTGTGGTATTGTGGTCACTGTTCTCCTGAAGGTTGGGTAGTTTGCTGCGAACAATGATCTGTTTGAGGTTGTGCGGTTGTCTGAAAGCAAGAAGTGGGGGGTGGGGATGGCCCTAGCAAGATGTTCATCGTCATCAATGATATGTTGAAGACTCCGGAGAAGATGTCGTAGCTTCTCTGCTCCGGGGAAGTACTGGACAACAAAGGGTACTCTGTCCACCGTGTCCCGTGTTCGTCTTCTGAGGAGATCAGTGCGGTTTATCGTTGTGGCACGTTGGAACTGTCGATCGATGAGTCGAGCGCCATATCCTGTTCTCACGAGTGCATCCTTCAGTGTCTGGAGGTGTCTGTCACGATCCTCCTCATCTGAGCAAATTCTGTGTATACGGAGGGCTTGTCCATAGGGAATGGCTTCTTTAACGTGTCTAGGGTGGAAGCTGGAGAAGTGGAGCATTGTGAGGTTGTCTGTCAGTTTGCGGTACAGTGAGGTGCTGAGGTGACCGTCCTTGATGGAGATGCGTGTGTCCAAGAATGCAACTGATTCTGGAGAATAGTCCATGGTGAGTCTGATGGTGGGATGGAACTTGTTGATATCATCATACAGTTGTTTCAATGATTGTTCACCATGAGTCCAAAGGAAAAAGATGTCATCAATGTACCTAGTATATAACCTTGGTTGGAGATCTTGTGTGGTGAAGAAGTCTTGTTCGAACCTGTGCATGAAGATGTTGGCATACTGAGG
Source organism: Sphyrna mokarran (assembly GCA_024679065.1). Lineage (NCBI taxonomy): Eukaryota > Metazoa > Chordata > Chondrichthyes > Carcharhiniformes > Carcharhinidae > Sphyrna > Sphyrna mokarran. The sequence continues at coordinate 5,241,061 of JAGIQG010000006.1, forward strand.
TGCGAATTTGGTCCCCATGGCTGTTCCGTGTGTCTGGATGAAAAGCTGATTGTTGATTCCTGCCCAAGCTCAATGGACTGTAAATAGTCCACTGGATCTTCCGTCTCCGGCCTGGAAGCAATTCCGGCCTGTGTTTCTCAATGAGTCATGTTTAATCGATTACTTTTCTCTGATTGGAAGCCAGTATCCAATGGTGTATCACAGGGATCTGTGCCTGGGCCCCCTATTATTCATCATTTATATAAATGACATTGATAACTATGTGGGGTGTAGCATTAGTAAGTTTGTAAATGAGACAGAGATCGGCCGGGTGGGTAACCGTGAGGTAGGCCTACAAAAAGATAGAAACAGAATGGGGGATAAATGGCAAATGGAATTAAAAAGTGTGAGGTGATACACTTTGGAAGGAGTAATTTGGTAAGGAAAGTATTCAATGAATGACAGGACACCAGGAAGTTCTGTGGAACAAAGGGACCTTGGTGTGTTTGTTCACAGATCCCTGAAAGCAGAAAAGCAGGTTAGTAAGGTGGTGAAAAAGATGGTAAAAAAGGGAGCTCATCAAATGGTTACACCGCAGGCTCAGTCTCCCCAGGCAGGAAGTGAATGGGTGATTAACCAGGCAGAGTAAGGGAGCTAGGCAGATAATGCAGGAATCTCCTGTGGCTATTCGCCTGCAAAAACAGAGACACCACTTTGGATACTGTCAGGGGAATGGCCTCTTAGGGGAAAGCAGCAGCAACCATGGTTGGTTGTGCTGCAGGGAAAGAGGAGAAAGTATTGGAATGCGATAGTTATCGGGATTCAATTACACAGGGAATAGGCATTTCTGTGGCTGTAAATGGGTCTGAAGGCTGGTGTGTTGCCTCCTGGTGCGAGGGTTAAGGATGTCACTGAGCGGCTATTGGGAATTCTGGAGAGGGGAGGGTGAACAGCCAGTGGTCGTGGTATACATCAATAGAAATGACCTTGCTAAAAAAAAAGGATGAGGTCCTAAAAGCAGAATTCTATTTTTAATTTATTAATGGATGTGGGTGTTGCTGGACCAGCATTTATCGCCCATCCCAGTGTGCATGTTAAAACCAGTCACATTGCTGCGGCTCTGGAGTCACGTGTAGGTCAGAACAGCAGATTTCCTTCCCTAAAGGGACATTAGTGAACCAGATGGGTTTTTCAGCAATGGTTTCATGGCCATCGGTAGATTCTTAATTCTAGATATTTTTATTCAATTCAATTTTCACTGCCTGCCGCGGTGGGGTTCAAACCCAGGTACCCAGAGCATTACTCTGGCTCTCTGGATTACCAGCCCAGCAGGAACACTGCTGCTTCAGTTTACCTAGGCTCTGCCTAAGCAGCTGACCCAGGAACCACTGCCCCTAAACCCACACAATTCAGTGCTTGTGGAACTTTCTAAATGGCATCATTAATGACCCGAGGCAGGCACAGACCCTATCAAAAACTGCATCATTGTAAATGGATTTGGGCCTTAGCCAGCTGGCATCTCCTCCTGGTTCTACTCTCTTTGTGACGTGTGCTGTTCTCTACCTCTCTATCTCTGCCTTGCAGTCGGATATCGCTCAGTCCTGGGGACGTGGTGGTGGGAGAATAACAGGTGTCTGATCCAATATCTCCCGCTTTCCAAAGATTATCCTGTAATCTCTTCGGCGTTGCCGGTGTTTTTCTTTTTGTGCCATCATTAATTGCCCTTCAGAAGGTGTTACTGAACTTTAACTACAGCTGAGTAGCTTCCTCAACGAGTTCTGAGGCAGTTCAAAGGCTTCCTCATTACCGCATAACCTGGAGTCACCCACCAATGACAGATTCCTTCCCAGAAAAGAGATCATTCAACCAGATGGATTTTTACAATAATCCAATAGCTTCATGATGACTGTTTATGATATTATCTCTTTATTCCTGACTTATTTAATTAATCGGATTTAAATTTCTGGCTGTTGGGATTTGGTTGTGGATCATAAGCCCGGGTACCCAGGTTATGTCTCCAGTGAGTTAACCAATACCATCCTGTACGCCAAGAGTACATTAACTTCCTAAACCAACACTTCACAGCAGAACGACGACAAGACTCTTGGATCATTGCCTGTTATCTGATTGTCTGTAAGATGCTATAAACCACAATTTAATAGCTTCGTTCCATCAGAGGTTTAATCATGAGAGCTTTGAACATGTTTTCAGATTGTCTGCACTGAGAGTGAGTCAACACGCTACAGCTAACCTTCTGTACCGCTCAGTCCTGGGGGAATATAATGGGCGTCTGATCCAATATCTCCTGTTTCACAAAGATTATCTTGTATTCTTTTCAGCATGTGGACATTTCTGGTGAATTTTTTTGGGCCATCATTCCTGTTTCCTGTTTTTATGTCAGATCTCCAACATCTAAAGTGTTTTGCTTTGTTCAGAGAAACACCTTTAACCACGAGGCCATCAGATAGTAATCTGCACAGAATGTCCTCCAGCCCCTGCGAGAAAGAGAGACGGTGGATCCTGTTCTCTGAACAGACTGTCAGTGCTCATCTGGCAGAATGCCTCATCACCAGAACTTTCAATCAAGCTGCAAGACCTGGCTTGATTGGTGGTGAGATGTGCCCTCTGATCAGATCCTCAAGCATGCCTGAAGTCTCAGCATCTCCACACTGTGCCCTTGAAGCAGTTACAGGGGGTTTGAGACAGTCAAACACTTCCTTGTGGAGTGTGCCTTTGCAAAGAAGGTCTAGAGATAATGCAGTGGTATTTGTCGAGACTCATCCTGAGTCAAAGGTACATTTATTTTGACACCATTTTCTATCTGTTAACCAATCCTCGATCCATGTCACTGACCCCAGATTTTGTGTAATAACCTCTTGCGTGACACATTATGGGATACTTTTTGAGAATCTAAATATACTACATCTACTAGTTCCCCAATATCCATCTCCAAATTACACCCTCACATAAAAGTCTGACAGATTTATCAAACCTGGTTGCCCTTCGTAAATCCACATTGATGTCTCATCAGTTAATGATTTTTTACAACACTCTTTTCATGCACCCTTTAATAATAGATTCTAGCATTTATTGTACTGCTGATGTCAGGCTAATTGACCTAACATTCCCCATTTTCTATCTGCCTCCTTTCTCAAACACTAGGATTACACTTAGTAATCCAATGCTTGGGAATTTTGAGATTCTGAGGAGTTGTGGAGATTCAATAGCTATGCATCCATTCTCTCTGCAGCTCCCACTATTAAAAGCGGCAGGGTCACCAAATCCAGGAGGTTTGTAATAACTTAATCCTCGTCATACCTCCATAGTATTTCCTTAAGGCCTTCAATCTGGCTTCACCCCTGTCTCCCCATTATTTCCAGAATGATTCTTTATATATCTATAATGAAAACAGATAGAAAGAGATTATTTGGTGTCTGTTATTCCCCATTGAAATGTTCCCTATTTCTAGCTCTTTAATGGACCCACAATCACTTTTAGTCACCTCCTGCTGTTTACAAACCTGGGTGGCACAATGGTTAACCTCACGGCATCAGGGACCCAGATTCAATTCCTGGCTTGGGTCACTGTCTGTGTAGAGTCCCCACATTCTCCCTGTATCTGTGTGGGTTTTCTCTGCGTGTTCTGTTTCCTCCCACAGTCTGAAAGATGTCCTGGTTAGGTCATGTGGGTCATAAACATTTACATCATGGAAACAGGCCCTTCAGCCAAACTTGGCCATGCCATCTTTTTTTAAACCCCTAAGCTACTCCCAATTGCCCGTATTTGGCCCATATCCCTCTATACCCATCTTACCCATGTAACTATCTAATTGCTTTTTAAAAAACAAAATTGTACCCACCTCTACTACTACCTCTGGCAACTTGTTCCAGACACTCACCACTCTCTGTGTGAAAAGAATTGTCCCTCTGGACCCTTTTGTATCTTTCCCCTCTCACCTTAAACCCATGCCCTCCAGTTTTAGACTCTCCTATTTTTGGGAAAAGATATTGACTATCTGGTTGATCTGTGCCCCTCATTGTTTTTGTAGACCTCTAAAAGATCACCCCTCAGCTCCTACGCTCCAGGGAAAGAAGTCCCAGTCTATCCAATCTCTCCTTATAACTCAATCCATCAAGTCCCAGTAGCATCCTAGTAAATTTCTGTTAGATGCATTAGCCATGCTAAAATCTCCCTTCAGTATACCCAAACAGGTGATTAGATGATTTTCACAGTAACTTCATTGCAGTGTTAATGTAAGCCTTACTTGTGACACTGATGAATAAACTTTACTCTAGAAATCCTTACAAGCTACCTCGATGTCTGGATGAAAAGCGATCTTCACCTGAAACGTTCCCTCTCTCAGGATGCTGCCGGATCTGCTGAGTATTTCCAGCATTTCCTGTTTTCATTCCAGATGTCCAGAAATCCTAGAATTATGACAAAGAACTGCTGCTGGCAGACTTTTGAATAGACTTACTTTGCATTAAATTGATCTTTCTTTACGCCCTAGCTCTGACTGTAACATTACATTCTGCACTCTCTCCTTTCCTTCTCCATGAATTGTATGCTTTGTCTGTATAGCGTGCAAGAAACAATATTTTTCACTGTCAGCAAATGCATGTGACAATAATAAATCAAATCAAACCTAATGAAAGAAAATTACAGCGCAGGAACAGGCCCTTTGACCCTCCAACCCTGCACTGACCATACTGCCTGACTGAACTAAAATCCCCTACCCCTCCAGGGACCATACCCCCTTTATTCCCATCCTATTCATGGATTTGTCCGGACGCCTCTTAAAAGTCACTACCCTGTCCGCTTTCACTATCTCCTCCGGCAGTGAGTTCCAGGCACCCACCATCTTCTGTGTAAAAGTTTACCTGGTATATCTATTTTGAGTTAACTCTCAGATTCTCGTTTCACTTTCTTTATCAATTGTTTTGCGGAATTCTAACATTCTCCCAGTCTGTGAGTTTAATATTCTGTCTGACCACTTTGGAAATACCACCTCAGATTCAATATTATCTTTTGTTGTTCTTAATAAGTACAAACAAAGCAGATGATTTGCGAGTGGGTTTTTTTCAACCTATCAGCAGAATAACAGATTCTTTTAAAGATTTTAAATTGCAATGGGGTTTTTTTTGAAAGCTTACTTATTTTAAAAGCCAAGAATTGCGAAGTGCACAGAATCTTCCTGTTAATCCATCCCCTTTGCTGTAATCTCCGGCTCTCTAAGTTTCTCAAGACGTCAATATTTGTCTGTATCTTCATAGCGAGCTGTGTGTACAGACTGAGTATTGTACTTGTGAGGACATTCACCCTGATGTCAGCAAACAAACCTGGCATAACCTTCTTGACGAGGCTTGAGTGGTTACTGGATTGGGACCTGGAGCAGGAATCCGAGCAAAATGGTTCCCGCTCTATTGTAAGGGCTCCAAGCCAAGATCAATGAACTCAGCACAGATCTGCTGGAGATGTGGGGTTTTGCTGGCCTGGGCAATCCATTGCAGCACTGGACACAGTGTTTACCCAGGGGAGAAAGAGCCAGTTAATAGTTTGACTGGAGCTGACTTGCATCAGCCCCTGCCAGTTGGTACGAACTGCGTCTTTGCTATTTTGGCAGGTTTGGCAGGGAAAGAATTTGAATTGGAACAAGAATGTTACCTACTCTGTCAAAAGTACGAAACATGTCAGCTGCAGTTTTATTCATGTTTGTACAAAGCAGCAGAGAAATTCTCATGATCTGGAAAGGTCTGGGTTGAGGAAAGGTTGAGCAACTGAACGATTAAAAATATAACTCCTTCCAAGAAGACAGAGAGAAAACATGAGAGAGAGAGAAGGGGGGAAGTGGTAGAGAGTGAGAAGAAAAGAAAGAGAAGGGAGTGGGAGAATAACTCTTGTTCACCATTTAAGGGAAAAAACAGAGAAAAGGAATGAAACCAGACAGATCCTTCATCATTCATCAGAAAGGATAACGCTAAACGCAGCCCTGTCAACCCTGCAAAGATCTTGCTAACATCTGGGAGCTTGTGCCAAGGTTGGCCCACAGATTACTGAGCAACTGCGTGACATGGTCACCCTCATAGGTAACACCCCAGATATCACCAATACCATTCCTGGATAGGTCCTGTCCCACCAGCAGGACAGATCCAACAGAGGTGGCAGCAACTTCTGAATCATAGTTAAAGAATGATAATAACAAACTGGAGTGTTTTATCCCATGTGCTTTAATGATGGAATAGTCTGCACTGTGGAAAGGACTGGAATCCCACCATGGTCAATGTAGAAACTTGAATTCAATAAAAATCATTGGTGCAATCACTTCCTTCCTATAATGTGGCGATCAGAACTGCACACAGTACTCCAGCTGTGGCCTAACAAGTGTTTTATACAGCTCCATCGTAATCTCACTGCTCTTATATTCTATATCTTGGCTGCTAAAGATAAAATTTTCATATGTTTTCTCATTTATTGACCTATCCTGCTGCTTCATGCAAATGCACAAGATCCCTTTGGTCCTCTGTACTTTCTAGCATCCTAATCTTTGTTATGTATTCCCTTGCCTTGTTAATCTTCTCAAAATGCATCATCTCGCATTTTTCAGAGGTAAATACGATTTGCCACTGTTTAATACACTTCCAATTTTCAGGTAATGGGTGAATTTACTGATCATACTCCCTACACTCACGCTTAAATCAGTACAAACAGCAAGTACCCCAGCACCAAACCCCGTGGAACACACAGACAATTAAACAACCTTCCGCTCTCTGTCTCCTCCCATTAAATCAATTGTGGATCCAATTTGCAAAATTGTTCTGGATCCATGGGTTCTTACCTCCTTGATCAGAGTCATAGAACACAGAACACTACAGCACAAACAGGCCCTTCAGCCCACAAGTTGTGCCGATCATATCCATACCTACCAGGCCTATCTATCACTCTCAATCCCATTAAATCCCATGTAATCATCCAGAAGTCTTTTAAAAGATCCCAACGAGTTCGCCTCCACCACCACCAATGGCAGCCGATTCTACTCACTCACCACCCTCTGCGTGAAAAACTTACCCCATGCTGGAACTTGTCAGAAGCCTTACTGAGGTTCACCAAGACTAGGTCAAGCGCACCGCCCTCACCTACAGCCCAATCACCTCCTCGGAAAATTCATTCCAATATGTGAGATATCGTCTCCCCCTAACAAAGCCAAACCGTCCAAGACTGTGCTCCAGACCCTGGGCTGAGTATTGACGCTATTATCATGGTGAGGGGTAAGATTCAGAGCAGCCATAGCTGTGGGCATAGGCTGGCACAGCAGCTTCACTGAATATCTGTGAGTTCTTACACATGCTGTCCCATCGCAAAGCTGCAAAAACTGAAAGCAGATTAGCATAGAAATTCCTCTTCACGGCTGATTGGTTTTGTTTAGATTCAGAGAGCGATGTGTAAACTTGTCACAAAGACAATCACATACACTGCGGAACAGTCAAATAGACCACTTCGTGGCCGATAGCATTCAAAATTCTTGACTCACATCCTCAGATATACTAAACTGACATTCATCATGCAGTGCTGAGGGAGCGCCGCACTGTCAGAGGGTCAGTGCTGAGGGGGTGCCGCACTGTCAGAGGGTCAGTGTTGAGGGAGTGCCGCACTGTCAGAGGGTCAGTGCTGAGGGAGTGCCGCACTGTCAGAGGGTCAGTACTGAGGGAGTGCCGCACTGTCAGAGGGTCAGTGCTGAGGGAGTGCCGCACTGTCAGAGGGTCAGTGCTGAGGGAGTGCCGCACTGTCAGAGGGTCAGTGCTGAGGGAGTGCCGCACTGTCAGAGGGTCAGTGCTGAGGGAGTGCCGCACTGTCAGAGGGTCAGTGCTGAGGGAGTGCCGCACTGTCAGAGGGTCAGTGCTGAGGGAGTGCCGCCCTGTCAGAGGGTCAGTGCTGAGGGAGTGCCGCACTGTCAGAGGGTCAGTGCTGAGGGAGTGCCGCACTGTCAGAGGGTCAGTGCTGAGGGAGTGCCGCACTGTCAGAGGGTCAGTGCTGAGGGAGTGCCGCACTGTCAGAGGGTCAGTGCTGAGGGAGTGCCGCACTGTCAGAGGGTCAGTGCTGAGGGAGTGCCGCACTGTCAGAGGGTCAGTGCTGAGGGAGTGCCGCACTGTCAGAGGGTCAGTGCTGAGGGAATGCCGCACTGTCAGAGGTCAGTGCTGAGGGAGTGCCGCACTGTCAGAAGGGTCAGTGCTGAGGGAGTGCCGCACTGTCAGAGGGTCAGTGCTGAGGGAGTGCCGCACTGTCAGAGGGTCAGTGCTGAGGAGTGCCGCACTGTCAGAGGGTCAGTGCTGAGGAGTGCCGCACTGTCAGAGGGTCAGTGCTGAGGGAGTGCCGCACTGTCAGAGGGTCAGTGCTGAGGGAGTGCCGCACTGTCAGAGGGTCAGGCTGAGGGAGTGCCGCACTGTCAGAGGTCAGTGCTGAGGGAGTGCCGCACTGTCAGAGGGTCAGTGCTGAGGGAGTCGCCACTGTCAGAGGGTCAGTGCTGAGGGAGTGCCGCACTGTCAGAGGGTCAGTGCTGAGGGAGTGCCGCACTGTCAGAGGGTCAGTGCTGAGGGAGCGCCGCACTGTCAGAGGGTCAGTGCTGAGGGAGTGCCGCACTGTCAGAGGGTCAGTGCTGAGGGAGTGCCGCACTGTCAGAGGGTCAGTGCTGAGGGAGTGCCGCACTGTCAGAGGGTCAGTGCTGAGGGAGGGCCGCACTGTCAGAGGGTCAGTGCTGAGGGAGTGCCGCACTGTCAGAGGGTCAGTGCTGAGGGAGTGCCGCACTGTCAGAGGGTCAGTGCTGAGGGAGTGCCGCACTGTCAGAGGGTCAGTGCTGAGGGAGTGCCGCACTGTCAGAGGGTCAGTGCTGAGGGAGTGCCGCACTGTCAGAGGTCAGTGCTGAGGGAGTGCCGCACTGTCAGAGGGTCAGTGCTGAGGGAGTGCCGCACTGTCAGAGGGTCATGCTGAGAGTGCCGCATGTCAGAGGGTCAGTGCTGAGGGACGCCGCCTGTCAGAGGTCAATGCTGAGGAGCGCCGCACTGTCAGAGGGTCAGTGCTGAGGGAGTGCCGCACTGTCAGAGGGTCAGTGCTGAGGGAGTGCCGCACTGTCAGAGGGTCAGTACTGAGGGAGCGCCGCACTGTCAGAGGGTCAGTGCTGAGGGAGTGCCGCACTGTCAGAGGGTCAGTGCTGAGGGAGTGCCGCACTGTCAGAGGGTCAGTGCTGAGGGAGTGCCGCACTGTCAGAGGGTCAGTGCTGAGGGAGTGCCGCACTGTCAGAGGGTCAGTACTGAGGGAGTGCCGCACTGTCAGAGGGTCAGTACTGAGGGAGTGCCGCACTGTCAGAGGGTCAGTGCTGAGGGAGTGCCGCACTGTCAGAGGGTCAGTGCTGAGGGAGTGCCGCACTGTCAGAGGGTCAGTGCTGAGGGAGTGCCGCACTGTCAGAGGGTCAGTGCTGAGGGAGTGCCGCACTGTCAGAGGGTCAGTGCTGAGGGAGTGCCGCACTGTCAGAGGGTCAGTGCTGAGGGAGTGCCGCACTGTCAGAGGGTCAGTGCTGAGGGAGTGCCGCACTGTCAGAGGGTCAGTGCTGAGGGAGCGCCGCACTGTCAGAGGGTCAGTGCTGAGGGAGCGCCGCACTGTCAGAGGGTCAGTGCTGAGGGAGCGCCGCACTGTCAGAGGGTCAGTGCTGAGGGAGCGCCGCACTGTCAGAGGGTCAGTGCTGAGGGAGCGCCGCACTGTCAGAGGGTCAGTGCTGAGGGAGTGCCGCACTGTCAGAGGGTCAGTGCTGAGGGAGTGCCGCACTGTCAGAGGGTCAGTGCTGAGGGAGTGCCGCACTGTCAGAGGGTCAGTGCTGAGGGAGTGCCGCACTGTCAGAGGGTCAGTGCTGAGGGAGTGCCGCACTGTCAGAGGGTCAGTGCTGAGGGAGTGCCGCACTGTCAGAGGGTCAGTGCTGAGGGAGTGCCGCACTGTCAGAGGGTCAGTGCTGAGGGAGTGCCTCACTGTCAGAGGGTCAGTGCTGAGGGAGTGCCACACTGTCAGAGGGTCAGTGCTGAGGGAGTGCCGCACTGTCAGAGGGTCAGTGCTGAGGGAGTGCCACACAGGAAACTTGTCAACTGTCAAACTGACCCCCATCCCCGCTCCTCTCCACACTGTGGCTCCATGTTCATCCCTACAAAATCTCCAATCACCCTGTTTAAATTCCATTCAAAACAGAAAATGTTGAAAGTAGTGAGCTACCACCTCAGTGCCTGGGGAGAGAGGAGCAGAGTGAGTGCAGACCTAATCCTGCCTTTAGCTTCTATGTTTTTATGAGTAAAGAGGTTTCTCTCTCCGTAGATACTGTTAAATAAAGTTGATTTGTTAAAAACAAGTAGATTTACATTAACACTCAATAAAATTACTGTGAAAATCCCCAGTCGCCACACTCCAGAGTCTGTTTGGATATACTGAGGGAGAATTTAGCACAGCCAATGCACTTTAACCAGCACGTCTTTCAGACTGTGGGAGGAAACCCATGCAGACATGAGGAGAATGTGCAGATTCCACACAGACAGTGACCCTGGCTGGGAATCGAGCCTGGATCCCTGGCGCTATGAGGCAACAGTACTAACCCACTGTGCCACCACTGCGGGAGTAGCTGAGAGTTTGCCTCAGTTTCCGCTGCAATTTGAGATATTTCTGAGCAAATTTCGTTCTTTGCATCGGGTTTTTGCCGCAGGGGTGGAGAGGCTGGCTGGTACTATGATTATCTGGTGTCAAAAACTTGTTCAAACACCAGGGTGGACACTAGATGTTCCACTGGGGACACTGTGGGAGGTGCTAAGAAGTCTTGCTCTCCCTGGCACTCTGTCTGGCCTTAGTCCACTTTGATTTACTGTCAAAGCGAGTCGGAGCGAGTTTCCGATGCTGCCCGCTTTCAGAGCTGAAACATTTCCAGAGTGTTCATTCAGCCCAGAAACTTCCTTAATGAGCCAATTCAATGGTGTTTGGCAAATGGTACCCCACGCTGATTGCAATCTTTCCGGGAGATGAGAAAGAAACCATCGCCTGGGACTTAAACCCATTGATTCAATTCCGAGTAATAGACAACAGGAGTTTTTTATAAAGGGGACATGAGTCCCTCTTCATGTTTACTCACTGCAGCCAGCACATTCCTTTTGGATATTCCAAGAAGCAGAAATTTTCAATAAAACCCAGAGTAGAATAATTTATGAGTGGGAGATATAGCGAAAATGTCAGATAGGGACACAGTAACAATACCAGATAGGAATACTGTCACAATGGCAGAGGAGTGTCTGTCATTCCCATGTGTTGACTTGCTGATCAGTTTCACAGGCTTGTTGTCTCCTTTCCAGTTATCAGTATTGTTCCAATTATGATGTGCTGTCTTTATCGCTAGAGATTCCTGTCTCAGGCTGGGGTGTTCGGACCTGGCTGGGGTGTTCGGACCTGACTGGGGCGATCAGACCTGACTGGGGTGGTCGGACCTGGCTGGGATGGTCAGACCTGGCTGGGGTGGTCAGACCTGGCTGGGATGGTCAGACCTGGCTGGGATGGTCGGACCTGGCTGGGATGGTCAGACCTGGCTGGGATGGTGGACCTGGCTGGGATGGTCAGACCTGGCTGGGATGGTCAGACCTGGCTGGGATGGTCGACCTGGCTGGGATGGTCGGACCTGGCTGGGATGGTCAGACCTGGCTGGGATGGTCGGACCTGGCGGATGGTCGGACCTGACTGGGGTGTTCGGACCTGACTGGGGTGTTCGGACCTGGCTGGGATGGTCGGACCTGGCTGGGATGGTCGGACCTGGCTGGGATGGTCAGACCTGGCTGGGATGGTCAGACCTGGCTGGGATGGTCGGACCTGGCTGGGATGGTCGGACCTGGCTGGGATGGTCGGACCTGGCTGGGATGGTCGGACCTGGCTGGGATGGTCAGACCTGGCTGGGATGGTCGGACCTGGCTGGGATGATGGGACTTGGCTGCTTTTTAATCACAGGCCTTGCAGTGAGAGGAATGTGAAGCAATACGCAAATATCTGCAAAGTCATTTCATTGCTGGAAGGGAGTTTCCCCTGGTTGATCCAGTGGTCAATGGGCAAACCAGTTCTATAAATAAACTGTGTTCCTTTTCTATCTCGACCTCCTTCCTATTCCGCACTGAATTGGAAATATAAGTCATCACAGGATGTCACAATCTAATTCATTCTCTCTCTGGAGAATTCCTCCACTCCCAGAACATTCCACGATGTTGACATCAACGCTGCATTCCTCATTCTGAATCACAAGATATGGCTTCATTACACCTGAAATTATCTCACACCTTTGACTATTTGAACCCATTCTTTGCAGCAAATGTAGTCACTGCTGCAACATGGGGAATGCAACAGCCAGATTGTGCACAGCACGCTCCCACTAATGGCACTGCAATCGCAGCCAGATAATCAGTGAGAGCCTTTTTCCATGGATGGTGATGGCTAACACAAGGGGATATAGCTTTAAATTAAGGGGTGATAATTATCGGACGGATGTTAGAGGTAGGTTCTTTACTCAGAGGGTAGTAAGGTGTGGAATGCCCTGCCTGCAGCAGTTGTAAACTCGCCAACTTTAAGAGCGTTCAAATAGTCAGTGGATGGGCATATGGATAACATTGGAATAATTTATGTTAGAGGATCATTATATTGGTTCCACTGGTCAGCACAACATCGAGGGCCAAAGGGCCTGTACTGCGCTGTTATGTTCTATGTTCTATGATCTCTTTCTCTTTCGCGGTAAAGTTGGTTGAGGGAGAAATATTGGTCAGAAGTCCGCTTTCACTCTGAGACAGCACGCTCACAGTGCAGCTCTCCCTCAGCACTGCACTCTAACACTCAGCTGGGATTTTGGGGTCAATGGGATTTGAACCAATGATCTTCAAATTCAAATCCCACCTCTACCAGGTGTTTCAGACCATCACCAGTCTCTGAGTTAAAAGGTTTTTCCTCAAATCCCCCCCTAAACCCTCCACCCCTCATTTTTAACTTGTGTCCCCTCGTAACTGACCCTTCAACTAAGGGGAACAGCTGCTCCCTATCCACTCTGTGTCCCTCATAACCTTGTACACCTCAATCAGATCACTCCTCAGTCTTCTCTGCTCCAGTAAAAACAGTCCAAGCCTATCCAATCTCTCTTTATAATTTAAACTCTCCATCCCAGGCAGCATCCTGGTGAGTCTCCTCTGCTCCCCCTCCAGTGCAATCACATCCTTCCGATAATGCAGCGACCCAAACTGCACACAGAACTCCAGCTGTGGCCTCACCAAAGTTCAACACAACTCCACCATGACCTGTCTGCTGTTGTAATCTATACCCCGATCGATAAAGGTCCCATGTGCCTTTTTCACCACCCTATTAACCTGTCTTTCCGCTTTCAGAGATTTATGGACAAACACACCAAGGTCCCTTTGTTCTTTGGGAAGACCTTTCATAGTATACTTCCTTGTCTAATTACTCCTTCCAAAGTGTATCACCTCACACTTTTCAGGGTTAAATTCCACCTGCCACTTATCCGCCCATTTGACCATCTCATCTCTATCTTCCTGTAACCCAAGACACTCACCCTCACTGTTAACCACCCGGCCAATCTTTGTGTCATCCACAAACTCACTAATCTTATACCCAGACATTCATCGATGTTATTTATATAAATGATGAACAACAGGGGGCCCAGCACAGATCTCTGTGGTACGTCACTGGTCACTGGTCACTAAAGCAGCTTTCTGTCACCACCCTCTGTCTCCTATCACTAAATCAATTATGAATCCACCTTATCAGATCACCCGGTATCCCATGTGGTCAAAATTCTGATCTCTTACTGATCAAAAATCTATCTCAGCCTTAAACATTCAGAAGCACTCTGACCCACAGTTCTCCGTAGCAAGATGTTCCACAGACTCACCACCCTCTGAGAGAAGAAATTCCTCCTCACCTCAATGTTAAACTGGTCCCTCTTCATTCTGAGACGTTGTTCTCTGGTCCTAGGCTCTCACATGAGGGGGAAACATCCTCTCAGCATTTCCCCTGTCAAACCCCTTCAGAACCCTCTATGTTTCAATGAGATTCATCCTCCCAATCTTATACCCTGGGTTCATTTACCCCACATGTGTCAGTATTGCCCCATTTACTCACCAGATCACTGTTTAGTGTCTCCAATCTGTTTAAAAGCAGGACAGCTTTCCCTCGAGAGTTTTGTGTCTTTAAGTTTCTTTAATTTTATTTATTAGTCACAGGTAGGCTTACATTAACACTGCAACGAAGTTACTGTGAAATCCCCCCAGTCGCCACACTCCAGCATCTGTTCAGGTCAATGCATCCTAAACCAGCACGTCTTTCATACTGTGGGAGGAAACCAGAGCACAGGGAGGGAACCCACACAGACATGGGGAGAATGTGCAAACTCCACAGAGACAGTGACTCAAGCCGGGAATCGAACATGGGGCTGGTGCTGTGAAGCAGCAATGCTAACCACTGTGCTGCCGTGCTGCACCCCCCTCACACTGACCCCCACAACCTGCGTCTGCTCACTGTCCTTGGTGTGGAGAGGGACCCAGTGCCACAGGAGGAGAGTGTTTGGTGCCTTGAAGAGAATGTAAGAGAAGGCAGGGTGGCACAGTGGTTAGCACTGCTGCCTCACAGCACCAGAGTCCCGGCTTGGCTTACTGTCTGTGCAGAGTCAGCACATTCTCCCCGTGTCTGTGTGGGTTTCCTCTGGGTGCTCCGGTTTCCTCCCATAGTCTGAAAGATGTGTTGGTTAAGGTACATTGGCCATGCTAAATTCTTCCTCAGTGTAACCAGTAGCAGAGTGTGGCGATTATGGGAATTTCGCAGTAACTTCATTGCAGTGTTAATGTAAGCCTGACTTGTAACACTTAAAAAAATCCTTAGATTATCAGAGCTAACAGAAGCCGGGGGGGGTGGAATCCCTGTGGTAACAACCATCAAACTAAACAGGGCACCCTGCTTTCTACCAGCAACTGGTTCTGCTGCACCCACTGACCATTACCCACTGACTGTTACCCACTGACCATTACCCATTGACTGTTACCCACTGACCATTACCCACTGACTGTTAACCACTGACCATTACCCACTGACCATTACCCACTGACCGTTAACCACTGACCATTACCCACTGACCATTACCCACTGACCGTTAAACACTGACCGTTAACCACTACCGTTACCCATTGACTGTTACCCACTGACCATTACCCACTGACCATTACCTACTGACCATTAGCCATTGACCATTACCCACTGACCATTACCCACTGACCGTTACCCACTGACCGTTAACCACTGTCCGTTACCCACTGACCGTTACCCATTGACCGTTACCCACTGACCATTACCCACTGACCGTTAACCACTGACCGTTAACCACTGACCGTTACCCATTGACTGTTACCCTGACCATTACCCACTGACCATTACCTACTGACCATTAGCCATTGACCATTACCCACTGACCATTACCCACTGACCATTACCTACTGACCATTAGCCATTGACTGTTACCCACTGACCATTACACATAGACCATTACCCACTGCCCGTTACCCATTGACCATTACCCACTGACTGTTACCCACTGACCATTACCCACTGACCATTACCCACTGACCATTAGCCATTGACCATTACCCACTGACCATTACCTACTGACCATTAGCCATTGACCGTTACCCACTGACCATTACACATAGACCATTACCCACTGCCCGTTTACCCATTGACCATTACCCACTGACCATTACACATGACCATTACCCACTGCCCGTTACCCATTGACCATTACCCACTGACTGTTACCCATTGACTGTTACCCACTGACCATTACCCACTGACCATTACCTACTGACCATTATCCATTGACCATTACCCACTGACCATTACCCACTGACCATTACCCTTGCCGTTACCCACTGACCATTACACATAGACCATTACCCACTGACCGTTACCCATTGACCATTACCCACTGACCATTACACATAGACCATTACCCACTGCCCGTTACCCATTGACCATTACCCACTGACTGTTACCCATTGACTGTTACCCACTGACCATTACCCACTGACCATTACCTACTGACCATTATCCATTGACCATTACCCACTGACCATTACCTACTGACCATTACCCATTGACCGTTACCCACTGACCATTACACATAGACCATTACCCACTGCCCGTTACCCATTGACCATTACCCACTGACTGTTACCCACTGACTGTTACCCACTGACCGTTACCCACTGACCATTACACATAGACCATTACCCACTGCCCGTTACCCACTGACCATTACCCACCTACCGTTACCCACTGACTGTTACCCATTGACCGTTACCCACTGACCGTTACCCACTGAGTGTTACCCACTGACCGTTACCCCGTCACCCCTGCTGCACCACTGGGGCACCCATTGGTGTTATTTCTGCTGCACCCGCTGGGTATCAGCCTGCCACCCCTGCTGCACCCACTGGGTATCAGCCTGCCACCCCTGCTGCACCCACTGGGTATCAGCCTGCCACCCCTGCTGCACCCGCTGGGTATCAGCCTGCCACCCCTGCTGCACCCGCTGGGTATCAGCCTGCCACCCCTGCTGCACCCACTGGGTATCAGCCTGCCACCCCTGCTGCACCCACTGGGTATCAGCCTGCCACCCCTGCTGCACCCGCTGGGTGTCACCCTCCCTTTCCCAGTTGTTATTGCTTGGTTGCTGACACAGATTCTGATTCTCTCTCAATGGTTAATAATTGCAGATGAAATCAGTCTTAGCTCTGAGTTGTCACTGTACCAGCTGAAGGAATTGACTGTCCGTTTGTGTCAGGGCAGAAGGCAATGTAACCAGTTTGGAATTTAAGCAATACAGTTAAATACACTCTGCCAAAGGCAATGTCAAAGTTACTGCCAATTAGACACTTGACCTGTGAGCTGGTGACTGGGGGCCTGACATCTGGATTAACCTCAGAGTAAAGACTGTCTGTATTTCTCGGTAATTACGACTATAGAACCACGTGAAGTTGCTGATTCTCACCGGAACATGAAGCTTGTCCACCAGACAACTCTCTCTTTCCAATCCCTCCAGGAACCCATTTGGTCATTTAATTGGACTATTACTCACACATTAGGCAAATCCTCAGTGCTTATCTTTATTCTTTCAAAGAATCATAGAATCCCGACTTACAGAAGGAGGCCATTGAGCCTCTGACTTCAGTCAGAGAGACAGTCAAGCTTGCACTGACTCTCTGATAGAACATTTCTCCTCGTAACATTACCCGGGGTGACAGGAAGCTTCTAAAAGAGGGTTAAATATATAAAGGTCAGCTCTGCCAGGAGGGGAGGGGGGCTGGGTTATAACCAGGAACTATAGGATCACACAGCTGCTTGTGGGATCTTGCTGTGCATAAACCAAATGCTGTATTTCCCCTTCATCAGAGCTGTGCTCTGCGTCAAAAGAATAACAAGTTAATTGGTTTTGAGACAGCCCGAGGTTCTAAAAGGCACTATCTAAACTCAAATCCTTTCTCCCGAGTGGGAGTCAGTGATCTCCCCAGTATTGGACATTGAGCTGGGTGCCAACTGGTCAGAGTGACACCACCTCACGGATGCTCACAGCCAAGCGACTGGTTCCGTGGAGAACGAGAACCATCTCCCTCGAGGAAGATGGAACTTTGTGAAGACGGTTTTTGTTCATTTTTATGGGATATGGGCACTACTGGCCAGCCCAGCATTTATCCTCCATCCCCAGTTACCCCTTCAGAAGGTGGTGGTGAGCTGCCTTCTTGAATCACTGCAGCCCCTGAGGTGTAGGTACACCCACGGTGCTGGTAGGGAGGGAGTTCCAGGATTCTGACCCAGTGACGGTGAAGGAATGTTGATATATTCCCAACTCAGCCCTTGGAGCAACTGGATTTTTTTGGCAATCTGACACACACATACAGGAATAACGTCTTGATGCCAGCTCCCAAACGGCGAGATTGACGGGGGTTTGCTTTAGAACTCACTGGAACTTTCATTGATGGCGGACAGTCCACTGAGCAATAATCACACTCACTGACCCGTGGAAAATCTGGGCATGTCTGCTCCCATGGAAACCTAACCCAGCTTGGGCGAAAAAAGGATTAATTCTTTACTTTGGAAACATACTTTCTCAGGATTTAAACGTCACTGGGAAGGCTATGTTGATTACCCTTCGCTTCTCACCTTACGAAGCTGATACTTTTAAAACACTGCAGTAGATCATTACAGAGCCGCAGAGTTACAAAACTGTTATGGTGCAGAAGGAGACCATTCGGCCCATCATGTCTGTACTGGCTCTCGAAGTGAGCATCCTAGCTGAGTATCATTCTCCTGCCTTTTCCCTGTATTCCTGCACATTGATCCTATTCCAGCAAACCTCCAATATCCTCTCTAATACCTCAATTGAAGTTGCCTCCATCACATTTCCAGGCAGAACACCCCGGACCCCCAACAACTCACTGAGTGAATATTTTCTTTCTCATATCATATTTGTTTCTTTTGTTAAGCACTTTAAATCCGTGCCCTCTTGTTCTTGATCCTTCTGCGAGCGGGAACAGTTTTTTCCTGATCTACTCTGTCCATGACTTTGAACATCTCTAACAAATCTTAGCTTTCTTGTTGCCAAGGAGGACAGTTCAAACCTCTCCAATCTATCTTTATAACTGAAGTTTTCATCCCTGGGACTATTCTTGTAAACCTTACTGCCCTCTCTCCAATGCATCCACATCCTTCCTGTAGTGTGATATCCAGGACTGTACACAGCATTCCAGCTGAGGTCTAACTAGTGTCATGTATAAGTTCAGCGTCACCTCCTTGCTCCTATACTCTTTGCTCCTATTGATCAAGCCCAGAATACTATATGCTTCATTAAATGTTCTCTCCAACTGGCTTGCCACCTTCAATGATCTATGCACAAGTACACCTAGTTCTTGAACTGAATTTCCCTGTATTTTATGTTGTCTCTCCACGTTCCTCCAACCAATATGCATCACCTCACATTTCTCCACATTGAACACCATTTACCACCTATCTGCCCACTCCACCAATCCCTTTCGCAGTTCTATCATCCTCACAGTTTACAATACTTCTGAATTTGTGACATCCACAAACTTTGAAATTGTCCCCTTCACACCAAGTTCTATGTCATTAATATTTATCAGGAAAAGGAAGGGTCTCAATACTGACCCCTGGGGAACACCAATACAAACCTTCCTCCAGCCTGAAAAATATCCACTGTCCATTACTCTCTGCTTCCTGTAAGTCAGCCTATTGCATTTCCTCATTGCTACTGTCCCTTTTATTCAATGAGTTATAAATTTTCTCACAAGTCTGTTGTGGAGAAAGATTCTCTGACCGGTCCCCAGTGTTTTTCTCAGCAGTGAGGGGGACGTGCCATTTACTGGCAGCAGGAACAGAGAATTCTGCAGTATGAGTGACCAGAGAATTCCAGCCTCTATTAAATGCCCTTGGAAAGGGGTGACATGATGGCACAGTGGGTTAGCACTGCTGCCTCACAACACAAGGGACCCAGGTTCAAGCCTTGGTTCAGGTCAGTGTCTGCGTGGAGTCTGCACATTCTCCCCGTGTCTGAGTGAGCCTGAAGAGATTGGAGAGGCACTGAACAAATATTTCTCTTCGGTATTCACGCAGGGAGATGTAAATGTAGTTGTGGAAAACACTGGGATACAGGGTTGCAAACTGGAAAGTATTGAAGTAGATAAGGAGGATGTGCTAGATATTCTTGAGGGTTTGAAGTTAGATAAGTCCCCTGGGCCGGACGGGATTTACCCTAGGCTTCTCTGGGAGGCAAGAGAGGCGATTGCAGAGCCTCTGGCTCTGATCTTCAGGTCATCGTTGGTTACGGGTGTGGTTCCGGAGGACTGGAGGATAGCGAATGTGGTCCCATTGTTCAAGAAGGGGAAGAGAGACCTTCCAGGGAATTATAGGCCAGTGAGTCTTACTTCTGTTTGTGGGCAAAGTATTGGAGAGAATTATTAGGGATAGGATTTATAGTTATTTAGAGAGAAATGAATTGATTGGGGATAGTCAGCATGGTTTTGTGAAGGGTAGGTTGTGCCTTACTGACCTTATTGAGTTTTTTGAAAAAGTGACCAAAGAGGTGGATGGGGGTAAGGCGGTTGATGTGGTATATATGGACTTTAGTAAGGCGTTTGATAAGGTGGCCCATGGAAGACTTCTGCAGAAAATGCAGATGTATGGGATAGAGGGTGATTTTAGCTAATTGGGTTAGGAATTGGCTAGCAGATAGAAGACAGAGGGTGGTGGTTGATGGGAGATATTCATCGTGGAGTTCGGTGACAAATGGTGTACCTCAGGGGTCTGTTTTGGGGCCCCTGCTGTTTGTAATTTTTATAAATGATCTGGATGAGGTTATTGAAGGATGGATTAGTAAATTTGCGGATGACACCAAAGTCGGAGGAGTGGTAGATAGTGAAGAGGGGTGTTATAGTTTGCAGAGAGACTTGGACAAGTTGCAGAGCTGGGCCAAGAGGTGGCAAATGGGGTTTAATGCGGAAAAGTGTGAGGTAATTCATTTTGAACATAGAACATAGAACATAGAACATTACAGCACAGAACAGGCCCTTCGGCCTTCGATGTTGTGCCGACCAAAATAAAAAGCAATGCCCCTCCAAACTAAACCATTCCATTCTCTTCCATATACTTATCAATTAACCTCTTAAACGCCACCAAACTTGGCGCATCTACAACAGCTGCAGGCAGGGCATTCCACTCCCTAATCACTCTTTGAGTAAAGAACCTACCTCTGATATCCGTCCTATAACTCATACCCCTTAATTGAAAGCTGTGTCCCCTCGTGCTAGCTTTCTCCATCCTAGGAAAAAGGCTATCACTGTCCCCCCTATCTAAACCTCTAATCATCTTATATGCTTCAATAAGATCCCCTCTTAGCTGCCTCCTTTCTAACGAAAACAACCTCAAATCCTTCAACCTCTCTTCATAGGACCTGCCATCCATACCAGGCAACATCCTGGTAAACCTCCTCTGTACCCTCTCCAATGCCTCCACATCTTTCTTATAATGTGGGACCAGAACTGCACACAATACTCCAAGTGCGGCCGCACTAGAGTTTTGTACAGTTGCAACATGATGCTGCGGCTCCTAAATTCAATCCCCCTACCAATAAAGCTAAGACTCCATATGCCTTCTTAACAACTTTATCCACTTGACTGCCTACTTTCAGGGATCTATTGACACATACACCAAGATCCTTCTGTTCCTCAACACTATTAAGAGCCCTACCATTAGCCCTATACTCTACACATTTATGGTTCCTGCCAAAGTGCATTACCTCACACTTTTCCACATTAAACTCCATTTGCCACCTCTCGGCCCAGCTCTGCAACTTGTCCAAGTCACTCTGTAAACTATAACACCCCTCTTCACTATCTACCACTCCACCGACTTTAGTGTCATCTGCAAATTTACTGATCCATCCCTCAATACCCTCATCCAGATCACTTATAAAAATTACAAACAGCAGGGGCCCCAAAACAGACCCCTGAGGCACACCACTCGTCACCGAACTCCACGATGAATATCTCCCATCAACCACCACGCTCTGTCTTCTATCTGCCAGCCAATTCCTAATCCAATTAGCTAAATCACCCTCTATTCCACACATCTGCATTTTCTGTAGAAGTCTTCCATGGACCACCTTATCAAACGCCTTACTAAAGTCCATATATACTACATCAACCGCCTTACCCCCATCCACCTCTTTGGTCACTTTCTCAAAAAACTCAATGAGGTTAGTAAGGCATGACCTACCCTTCACGAAACCACGCTGACTATCCCCAATCAATTCATTTCTCTCTAAATAACTATAAATCCTATCCCTAATAATTCTCTCCAATACCTTGCCCACAACAGAAGTAGGACTCACTGGCCTATAATTCCCTGGAAGGTCTCTCTTCCCCTTCTTAAACAATGGGACCACATTCGCTATCCTCCAGTCCTCCGGAACCACACCCGTAACCAACGAGGACCTGAAGATCAGAGCCAGAGGCTCTGCAATCTCCTCTCTTGCCTCCCAGAGAATCCTAGGGTAAATCCCGTCCGGCCCAGGGGACTTATCCAACTTCAAACCCTCGAGAATTTCTAACACATCCTCCCTATCTACTACAATACTTCCCAATTTGCAACCCTGTACCTCAGTGTTCTCCATAGCTACATTTCCAGCACTCTGCGTGAATACCGAAGAGAAATATTTATTCAGTGCCTCACCAATCTCTTCAGGCTCCACGCACAACTTCCCACTACTGGCTATTTGGCAGGAATAACAAATGTGTAGAGTATAGGGCTAATGGTAGGACTCTTAATAGTGTTGAAGAACAGAGGGATCTTGGTGTATATGTGCGTAGATCCCTGAAAGTTGGCAATCAAGTCGATAAGGTTGTTAAGAAGGCATATGGAGTCTTAGCTTTTATTGGTAGGGGGATTGAATTTCGGAGCCGCAACGTTATGTTGCAACTGTACAAAACTCTAGTGCGGCCGTACTTGGAGTATTGTGTATAGTTCTGGTCCCCGCATTATAAGAAAGATGTGGAGGCATTGGAGAGGAGGTTTGTCAGGATGTTGCCTGGTATGGAAGGCAGATCTTATGAGGAGAGGCTGAGGGATTTGAGGTTGTTTTCGTTAGAAAGAAGGCGGCTAAGAGGAGACCTTATTGAAACATATAAGATGATTAGAGGTTACAGGTTAGATGATTAGAGGTCACCAGTGGAGTGCCCCAGGGATCTGTTCTAGGACCCTTGCTGTTTGTCATTTTCATAAATGACCTGGATGAGGAAGTGGAGGGATGGGTGAGTAAGTTCGCCGATGACACGAAGGTCGGTGGTATTGTGGATGGTCTGGAGGGATGTCAGAATTTGCAGCATGACATTGACAGGATGCAAGACTGGGCGGAGAAGTAGCAGATGGACTTCAATGCGGATAAATGTGTTGTGGTCCATTTTGGCAGATCCAATGGGATGAATGAGTACACTATCAAAGGTAGGAGTCTTAGCTGTGTGGAAGAGCAGAGGCATCTTGGGGTCCGGGTCCATAAGACTCTCAAATCGGCCTCCCAGGTGGAGGATGTGGTTAAGAAAGCTTACGGTGTACTGGCCTTCATTCATCGAGGGATTGAGTTCAGGAGTCAGGAGGTAATGCTGCAGCTTTATAGGACCCTTGTCAGACCACACTTGGAGTACTGTGCGCAGTTCTGGTCGCCTCACTATAGGAAGGACGTGGAAGCTATTGAAAGGGTGCAGAGGAGATTTACAAGGATGTTGCCTGGATTGGGAGGCATGCCTTATGAAGACAGGTTGAGGGAGCTGGGACTGTTCTCCCTGGAGAGACGAAGGTTGAGAGGCGACCTGATAGAGGTTTACAAGATGTTGAGAGGAATAGATAGGGTGGACTCTCAGAGACTATTTCCCAGGGCTGAAATGGTCGCGACGAGAGGGCACAGATTTAAGGTGCAGGGAAGCAAGTACAGAGGGGATGCTAGGGGAAAGTTTTTCACTCAGAGGGTGGTGAGTGAATGGAATCGGCTGCCGTCGGTGGTGGTCGAGGCGAACTCGCTGGGGTCTTTTAAAAGACTTCTGGATGAGTATATAGGATCCAATGGGATTGGGGGTTATAGATAGGTCTATGGCTGGATAGGTTTTGATGTGTTCGGCGCAACTTGTGGGCCGAAGGGCCTGTTTGTGCTGTAGTGTTCTATGATCTATGTTTTATGTTTAGATAGGGTGGACGGTGATAGCCTTTTTCCTAGGATGGAGAAGGCTAGCACGAGGGAACATAACTTTAAATTAAGGGATGTTAGTTATAGGATGGATATCAGAGGTAGGTTCTTTACCCAGAGGGTGGTTAGGGTATGGAATGCCCTGCCTGCTGTAGTTGTAGATGCGCCAAGTTTGGTGGCGTTTAAGACGTTAGTAGATAAGTTTATGGATGAAAAGGGAATGGTTTAGGTTGGAGGGTCATTGCTTTTTCCTAATTGGTCGGCGCAACATCGAGGGCCGAAGGGCCTGTTCTGCGTTGTAATGTTCTATGTTCTATGTTCTATAAGTGGGTTTCCTCCGGGTGCTGCAGTTTCCTCTGAAAGGCGTGCTGGTTAGGGTGCATTGGCCTTGCTAAATTCTCCCTTACTGTACCCGAACAGGCACCAGTGTGGCAACTGGGGGATTTTCACAGTAACTTCACTGCAGCGTTAATATAAGCCTGCTTGTGAGATTAATAAATAAACTTTAAATGAAATATGTGCAAGGTGATTCATTTTGGTAGGACAAATTTGAATGCTGATTACAGAGTCAATGGCAAGGTTTTGAGAACGTGGAGGAACAGAGAGACCTTGGGGTTCATATCCACAGATCTCTGAAGGTTGTCACTCAAGTGGATAGAGCCGTGAAGAAGGCTGATAGTGTGTTAGCATTTATTAACAGGGGGGTGTGAGTTTAAGAGCCGT
Source organism: Sphyrna mokarran (assembly GCA_024679065.1). Classification (NCBI taxonomy): domain Eukaryota; kingdom Metazoa; phylum Chordata; class Chondrichthyes; order Carcharhiniformes; family Carcharhinidae; genus Sphyrna; species Sphyrna mokarran. The sequence continues at coordinate 5,265,611 of JAGIQG010000006.1, forward strand.
GGGTTATGCTGCAACTATACAAGACTTTGGTGAGACCACATTTGGAATATTGTGTTCAGTTCTGGTCACGTCATTATAAGAAGGATGTGGAAGCTTTGGAGAGAGTGCAGATTTACTAGGATGCTGTCTGGTTTGAAGAGTAGGTCTTATGAGGAAAGGTTGAGGGAGCTGAGGCTTTTCTCTTTACAGCAGAGGAGGATGAGAGGTGACTTAATAAAGATTTATCAGATGATGAGAGGGATTGATAGAGTGAATGTTCAGAGACTATTTCCTCTGGTGGATGTAGCTGTTACTAGGGGGCATAGCTATAAGGTTCATGGTGGGAGATATAGGAGGGATGTCCGAGGTAGATACTTCACTCAGAGAATGACTGGGGTGTGGAATGCACTGCCTGCTGTGACAGTGGAGTCGGACACTTTAGGAATTTTCAAGCGGTTATTGGATAGGCACATGGAGCACACCAGGATGATAGGGAGTGGGATAGCTTGATCTTGGTTTCGAACAAAGTTCGGCACAACATTGAGGGCTGAACCGTGCTGTACTGTTCTATGTTCCATGAATACCGATCACCAGCATTCCCTTCATCAATCTCTCTGTTGCCTCTTCAAAAAAGTGCAGCAAGTTAATTAAACATGGGGTGAATTCTTGGGCAATTAGCTTGTAAGGGAGTATCTGCACCCCACCCCCAGGTTTCATGGTGACATCAATGGAAATTCCCACTGACAGCAGTGGGACTGGAGAATCCACTGCAGTTGAACAGCACGCCGCCTCCCATCACCAAGAAACAGCCGACTGGGAGGCTGGAGAACACCCCCCCCCATGATTCCCCTGTTGAAATCCATGCTGACTCTCACTAATCAATCCACATTATCCTGTGTGACTACTAATCTCATTTTCGTCTCTAGAATCTTCCCCACCACTAATATTAAGCTGACGGGTTTGTAATTACTGGATTATCCTTACAACCTATTTTGAACAAGGGCATAACCTCCACTCCGAGACCTCCTCTAAGTCTTGAGAAGACTTGGTGTGTCGATGTCAGTGCTGAACTGGGGTTGGCACAGCGAGAAGTTTCACAACATCAGGCTAGGGTCCAACTGGTTATTTGAAATCATGAGCTCTTAGAACAGTGTCCATAGAACATAGAACATAGAACATTACAGCGCAGAACAGGCCCTTCGGCCCTCGATATTGCGCCGACCAATTAAGAAAAAGTAATGACCCTCTAACCTAAACCATTCCTTTTTCATCCATAAACCTATCCATGGACCTCTTAAACGCCCCCAAATTTGGCCCATCTACAACTGCAGCAGGCAGGACATTCCACACCCTTACCACCCTCTCGGTAAAGAACCTACCTCTGACATCCGTCTTATAACTACCACCCCTTAATTTAAAGCTATGTCCCCATTTTTAGGTTGGTGATTCACCTCATGATTCCAAATAAACCTGTTGGATTTTAACCCGATGTTGTGAAAGTTCTCACTAGCGAAGACTGGAGATTATAACCAGCACTCCTGCAATTTCCATTTTCACTTCTCTCAATATCAATAATCCCTGCGCCTTGTCAACTTTCATACGGACAGTCTTTACAACACTTCCTCCCTGGTACGGCATGGTGGCACAGTGGTTAGCACTGCTGCCTCACAGCACCAGGGATCCAGATTTGATTCCTGGCTTGGGTCACTGCCTGTACAGAGTTTGCATGTCCTCCCTGTGTCTGCGTGGGTTTCCTCCGGGTGCTCTGGTTCCCTCCCACATTCCAGAGATGTGCTGGTTGGGTGCATTGGCTGCGCTAAATTCTCTCTCAGTGTACCCAGAGTGTGGCAACTGGGGGACTTTAACAGTAACTTCATTGCAGTGTTAATGTAAGCCAACTTGTGACTAATAAATAAAGTTTACCAGTTTCGAACCTTTCTGGGTAAAGAATTTCCTTATGTGTCACCATGTCTGGGTAGCACCTATCCTCTTGGAGGCCACCTTAAAGCGTACTAAGAATTACCCATGTTCCTGGGGACCTGGAGTTATTCACAGACTAGAATTGGTCCAATCTGGACACCAGTTGTGTTTTCATCATGATGCAGAAAGCTTCATTTCCAGATTTAAAAAAAACACAATGTTAAACTTCTCAAATAGCTAAGGTGGAATTTGAACTCAATGCTCTGTATTACTGAGCCACTGACCACAACATCCCCCCCCTCCACTCCCCGAAACTACATTCTCCTGGATCTCTCCAATCAGACAGTAGATTTCTCCCGCTGGAAGGGTTGAGTATTGTTTACATGGACTTTTGAATCATTCTTGGCGTGATTTAGTCACTGAGAGCTCATGGACCCAGTGCTAGCAAAGATTTCCCAGAAAGTCAAGCCAAGAGAAACATATCAATCAACTGGAAACACTGAAGGGCTAAGATCCAGTGGAGATGCTGCTTTCTGAACCCTCACTGCGGAGGATACAAATAAAAAGTAAAAATAAAGTTTATTTATTAGCCACAAGTAGGCTAATATAATACATTAACACTGCTATGAAGTTACTGCAAAAGCCCCCAAGTCTCCATACTCTGACATCTGTTGGGATACACTGAAGGGGAGTCTCACCCCCCTCATCTTTCATAACACCGAAGGATCATGTGTTTGAACTGTGGGAGGAAACCCACGCAGACACAGTGAGAACATGCACACTCCACACAGATAGTAAGCCAAGCCAGGAATCGAACCCAGACCCCTGGCACTGTGAGACAGCAGCGCTAAACCACTGCGCCACATAGGGGTATTCAGAAAGGCTGATAACATACCTTGACTCTCAGTGATAGAGAGTAGTAAGTAGCACACTGCAGGAGAGAGTCACTGTGAAATAGTGCGGTATAGTGAATGGCACAGAGTGAGGATGTCAGTCCTGCTTTTAGATCTCCATATGTCTGAGGGGGAAAGGAGATTAGAGATGGGGAGAAATCTGCACGTGGAGTGTCTGGGAGAAGGGCAGGCAGCGCACTGAGTACACAGTGAGCAATGTGACTGATCACTGACCCCACTGAGCAATGGTCACTCAATCCACAGCAATGATTGGATTGGATTCTCTCTCCCTACCACACGCTGATTGGCTTCTCACAATCTGGAAAATGTTCCACTGGCAAAAAAAAGGACAAAACACTGACTGTGAGACAGATCCCCCTCACCCCCACTCATTGAGATCCCCCTCACCCCCTTCATACTCCTCACTGCAGCCCTCTCACACCTTCAGAGGCCTCACTGAGATCCCCTTCACACCCTCACCCCTCACTGAGATCCCCCTCACCCCCTCACCCCTCACTGAGATCCCCCTCACCCCGCCCCAACTGAGATAGAACATAGAACATACAACACTACAGCACAAACAGGCCCTTCGGCCCACAGGTTGCGCCGATCACAGCTATACCTACCTGGCCATAGACCTATCTATAACCCCCTATCCCATTAGTTCCCATATACTCATCCAGAAGTCTTTTAAAAGACTCCAGCGAGTTTGCCCCTACCACCACTGACGGCAGCCGATTCCATTCACTCACCACCCTCTGAGTGAAAAACCTACCCCTAACATCTCCTCTGTATTTGCTTCCCTGCACCTTAAATCTGTGTCCTCTCTTAGTGACCATTTCAGCTCGGGGAAATAGTCTCTGAGAGTCCACCCTATCTATTCCTCTCAACATTTTATAAACCTCTATCAGAATCCTCCTCATCACCTCACTCCCTCACTGAGATACCCCTCACCCCCTCACTCCCTCACCCTCTCACTGAGATTCCCCTCACTCCTTCACACTGCACACCCTCTCTCACTCCATCCCCTCACTGATTTCTCATCACTCCCTCGCTGTTAGACTGAAATATTCATCATTCCCTCATACCCCTCACACTGACTTAATTGAGACATATAAGATGATCAGAGGGTTAGATAGGGTGGATAGTGAGAACCTTTTTCCTCAGATGGAGATGGATAACACGAGGGGACGTAGCTTTAAATTAAGGGGTGGTAGTTATAGGACAGATGCTAGAGGTGGATTCTTTACTCAGAGGGTACTAAGGGCGTGGAATGCCCTGCCTGCAGCAGTTGTGGACTCGTCAAGTTTAAGGCCGTTCAAATGGTCAGTGAATAGGCATATGGATAGCACTGGAATAGTTTAGGTTAGAGGGTCATAAAATTGGTTCCATTGGTCAGCGCAACATTGAGGGCCGAAGGGCCTGTACTGCGCTGTAATGTTCTATGTTCTATGCACCCATCCTCGCACACCTTCCCTCACGCACCCTCCCTCCCACACCCTACTCAAACACTATCCCTCAAACACCATCCCTCACACTGTGCACCCTCCCTCAGTGTACACTCTCCCTCACACATCCTCCCTCACACACCCTCCCTCACACTGTGGCCCTCTGGACACACAGCAGATTTGCTAAAGGTCTGTTTTTGCAATTGTGCTCACACGGAGCCAGTCTGTGTTAATGTCACACACACACACACACACACCCTGAGTGGTCTCGGGGTGGGAGGGGACACTGCCGGAGCTGGGACCAGCAGGAAACCATCATTCCAGCACACAGTGTGGGGTCAGTGTGTCCCAGCAGGTCAGTGAGTATCCGGGAGTACAAACTGCCCACCCCCACGCATCACTGTGGGTGCTCTTTAATGTGTGTGGGGTGTGAATGTGGCAGGGGTTAGAATCACATATGAAATAATAATTGGTGGTAAATAGTGAGGAGGAAAACCTGCAGAGAGTGAGATGATGCATTTGGGGAAGATTAACAAGGCAAGGGAACAGGTAACAAACATTATGATGCTAGAAATTACAGAGGACCAAAGGGATCTTGTGTGAAACAGCAGGACAGGTCCATAAATGAGGTGGTTAAGAAAACATATGGAATTTTTATCTTTATTAGCCAAGATAAAGAATATAAGAGCAGTGAGGTTATGATGGAGCTGTATAAAACACTTGTTAGGCCACAGAGAGAGTACACATTATCGGAAGGATGTGATTGCTCTGGAGGGACTGCAGAGGAGATTCACCAGGATGCTGCCTGGGATGGAGCGTTCCAGCTATGGGTGTAGGGAGTGATGAAGGGTGGGGTGGGGGAGTGAGCCGGAGGGGATGGGTGTGGGGGTGGGGAAGGGGTGGGAAGGGGTGGGAGTGTGATGGGGGTGAGGTGAGGAAGGTTGGGGCTGGGGAGGGGTGGCAGTAGGGAAGATAGTGGGGGGGGCGCGGGGGAGGGTGGAGCTGTGAAAGGGTGAAGATGGGGAAGGGTGGGGAGGGTTGTGGAGGGTGAGGAGGGTTAGAGGTGGGGAAGGGGTGGGGGCTGGGGGAGAGGGGTTTGGGGTAGGGCGAGGTGGTGGGGTGGGTGTGGGGGTGATGAGAGCAGGGAGAGTTGGGGCTGGTGGAAGGTGAAGTGGGGAAGGGTGGAGAGGGTTGTGTGGGGTGAGGGAGGGTTAGAGGTGAGGGAGGAGTAGGGGCTGGGGGAGGATGGAGGTTGGGGGCAGGATGGGGGAATTAGGATGGGGGTGAGCTGGAGGAGGAGTGTGGTTCTGATGAGCCCGAGGGATGATGAAGTATATTTTTATTGAGATGGTAGCAATCTAATTCAGGGATCTCCAAACTGCGGCCCACACAGCCAATGGGGTGGGATGGGATTCCCGCTGCCAAAAATGACATTCACTAACATCCCAGTTACCTCCTCCTGTCCATCCAGCCTCCTAATGTTCGAGACATTAAACTCTGCGCCAGCTATGGACAAATAGACAGCATTCACAAATGAAGTATCTTTGCAATGTGAAGCTGTGGGACAGTGAGAATACCAGCAAGTTCTTCTCTGTACCCACTGAGACACAGTTAGTGTAACTCTCCCGCTGCCTCTTTCCGCAGATACACTCAGTATCCCCTACATTCCAGAGAGTGGGATCCAGGCCGATGTGTCTGAGATTCCCGCTATCCCTGCATTACTGATCGATCCAGTTTGACTTGGCCTTGGCGCTGATCCTGAGCTGTTGTAATTCACCATGTGGTTAAGTTCCCGTCACCACAATGTGAGTCACTGACAACATGTCCCCAGTACAGAGTTCTCCCCATGGAGTCTCAGTACTTACTCAACCCCGTTCATTGCTCCAATGACTCAAATTAGTAAATAGAGCTTATAAAACACAACACCACAAACTGAGCCAGAATCCATAAAGCTTTCTCTCTCCAAACAAACACTGGCTTTGTTATAACCTTTTACAGGATGTTCGTATCACTAATTAGACCAGCATTTATTGCCCATCCTTAATATTCCTCCAGAAGGTGGTGGTGAGCGGTCTTCTTGGTCTTGCTACAGTCCCTGTGATGTAGGTACATCCACAGTGCTGTTAGGGAGGGAGTTCAAGGATTTCAATCTAGCAACAGTGAAGGAACGGTGATATGTTTCCAAGTCAGGTTGATGGTGTTCTCAGGTATCTTTTGGGTTTGTCCTTCCAGATGGAACAAAGAACAAAGAACAAAACAGCATGGGAAACAGGCCCTTTGGCCCAACGAGCCCGCGTCGCCACCTCGATGTCCCCACTTCTACACGCGATCCCTGTCCATGTTTGGTCATAGGTTTGGAAGGTGCTGCCTTGTGAGTTGCTGTAGTGCATTTTGTAGATGGTTCACCCTGTTGCCAGTGTGTGCCAGTGGTGGAGGGATTGAATGTTTGTAGATGGGGTGCTAATCATGCGGGGCTGCTTTGTCCTGGATGGTGTCGAGCTTCTTGAGTGTTGTTGGAGCTGCACCCATCCAGGCAAGTGGGGAGTATTTATTCCATCACACTCCTGACTTGTGTCTCGCAATTGGTGGACAGGCTTTGGGGAGTCAGGAGGTAAGTTACTCACTGCAGGATTCCCAGCCTCCGACCTGCTCATGTAGCCACAGTATTTAATGGCTAATCCAGTTCAGTTTCTGGTCAATGGTAACCCCCAGGATGTGGATAGTGGGGAATTCAGTGATGGTAACGCCATTGAATGCCAAGGGGTGATGGTTAGATCCTCTCCTGTCGGAGATGGTCAGTGCCTGGCACTTGTGTGGTGTGAATGTTATTTGCCACTTGTCAGCCCGGGACTGGATATTGTACAATTCTTGCTGCATTTGAACAGGGACTGTTTCAGTATCTGAGGAGTGACGAATGATGCTGAACATTGTGCAATCATCAGCGAACATCCCCACTTCTGACCTTATGATAGAGGAAAGGTCATTGATGAAACAGCTAAAGATTGTTGATTCCTAGGTTCCAAGAATCCTTATTGTTCAGGAGACCATTCGGCCCATCAATGCTATACCGACCACAATCCCACCCAGAGTCATTTCCTGCAATGCCACATATTTACCCCAATAACCCCCTGACAATAGGGGCAACTTAGCATGGCCAATCAACCTAGCCCACACACCTTTTGGACTGTGAGAGGAAACCCACGCAGACACAGACACAAACTCCACACAGTGAGCTGACGCCGGAATTGAACCCTGGATACCCGGAGCTGTGAGGCAGCGTGCCGCCCTAAGATTCTTGGACGCTATCCTGAGAGAGTCCTTTAGAGATATTCCAGAGCTGAAGTGGGGGATTTTGAAGTCAGATTTTAAATGTCTTTGAAGTGGTGAGTTACTTAGAATTGAATCCATCAGCATTTCTTTGGTAATGCAGAATCTATTGCCACCATGGGATTATAAATGTTGACCTCATGTGCTCAGCTAATGGAGACTACTTAAGGAAGTATGCAATGTGCCATTGAGTGCTTTGTATTAAATAATTTTGTAATCACTGACTCATCAGTTAGAAAGGCTTAAATGAATGGTCAGCATGGAGCTGTGAGGAGGACAGCACAGAATGGAATTCTTTGAGGAGAGATAGGGGAGGATTGCACGTTTGATGGATTTCAGCAGGAATTTTGATAAGCTCCCATCTAGCAGATTGATGGGAAATGATGGAAGGAGAGAGAGGGAGCAGGGGTCCTTTGGAACAGACAGCAGCTGAGGGAAGATTTCAGCAATGAAGGACAGAGATAGAGTGGGTAGGAAGGATTTATTCCTATTGGCAGACAGGTCAGTCCCCCAACGGGCAAAGCTTTAAAGTTATTGATTAACATGGAGTTTGAGGAATAATTATTTCACCCGAGGATTTGGGGGTGTCTCGATATCACAGGGTGTTGCCAACAGAAACTCTCATGGCATTGGCAAGCTATTTGAATATGCAGCCGAAACTCTGTAAGCGACAGAGATTGGGAGTTGGACACTCAGATTAACCTGCCTTTCTCTTCTATGGGTCATACAGATATAATGAGCTGAATTCCCACAGGACACTTCTGCTTCTAAGCATCTATCTCAGCCCTGGATTCACAACACGAGCATCACACAGCCCTGAACAGAAACAGGAAGACGTGCAGATATATATTCTTTCCTAGAATCCCTACAGTGCAGAAGGAGGCCATTCAGCCCATCAAGCCTGCTGCAAAAACAATCCCACCCAGGTAGAACCTCATGTATTTACCCTGGTAATCCTCCTGACACTAAGGGGCAATTTAGCATGGCCAACTCGCCTAACCAGCACATCTTTGGACTGTGGGAGGAAGCTGGAGTACCCAGAGGAAACCCACACAGACACGGGGAGAATGTGCAAACTCCACTCAGACAGTGACCAAAGGCCAGAATTGAACCTGGGTTCCTGGCATTGTGAGGCAGCAGTGCTAACTACTGTGCCACTGTGCCATCTTAACCTTCCAAAGCCACATGATTTCCCAAAAGCTTCATCCTCGTTTTGAAGCATAGTCACTGTTATAATATTGGAACATAGAATAGAAACAAAGAACAAAGATCAAAGAACAAAACAGCACGGGAAACAGGCCCTTCGGCCCAACGAGCCCGCGCCACCACCCCAATGTTCCCACCTCTACCCGTGATCCCTGTCTATGTTTATAGATCTATGGATTAAAAACCAAATTTGAGACAATTTAGGAGAATTTGTTTTGCCAATTAGCCTAAGAGCACATCTTTGGGATGTGGGAGGAAACCGGAGCTCCCAGAGAAAACCCACGCAAGCACGGGGAGAATGCGCAAACTCCCACAGACACAGGCCCAAATCCATGTATCTGACAGCACAGCGATAGTCACTGAGCTGTCGTGTTGTCCTTCAAATGGTCCAGGTCAAGCGTACACTAACAATGTGAAGCACGAGGATACTCTCAAAAAAACAATCCAACAGCAGCCCTCTCGCGACCCATCGCGTGTATGCCCCTTGTTAGACAACAAGGTGGACCAAAGCACCTGTAGGATAAAAACAAGTACATCAATATCATCATCTATTTACACACTTCACAGGGACTCCCAAGGCTCATGATCCCTATTTTAAATCAGTTTTCTATACCCCTCCATTCCCATTCTGTTCATGTGCCCATCTAAGTAATTCTTAAATAACTCCAGAGTGCCTGCCTCCACCACTTTACTTGGCAGCGCATTCCATACCCCCACCACCCTCTGTGTGAAAAAAAACTCCCTCTAGCATCCAAATTATACCTTACTCTCCTCACCCTAAGCCCGTGACCCCTGGTGCTACTCGAGTCCACCCTAGGAAAAAGCTTAACCCTGTTTACTCTATCTATACCCCTCAATCTTGTACACCTCTATTAGATGTCCTCTAAGTCTACGTCTTTTTAAGGAAAACAGTCCCAATTTGCCTAACCTCTCCTCGTAACTCAGACCTTCCATACCAGGCAGCATCCTGGTAAACCTCCTCTGCACTCTCTCCAGAGTCTCCACGTCCTTCCGGTAGTAAGGCGACCAGAACTGGACACAGTGTTCCGAATGAGGTCTAACCAACGTTTTATACAACTGCAACATTAAAGGCCAGCTCTTGTTCTAACACGAGAGATATTCCAGTGCAATGTCTCCACCGTACCCTCTGGATGCAATAGTTTGTGTAGATACTAATGTCCTTCTTTAAGGTAACTTTGCAGGAATTCTGGCCAAAACCTGTAAAATCTACTGCCTGAAAAGTGTCTCCCAGATCAGCTCCTGTTTTCACAACTCTCAAATGGTCAATATTGCAGGAAAAGACAAAAGGAATAGTTTCAAACACACACCAAGGCTCCATGGGAAATCCCCTGTACAGTGGAATTGATGTAAGTGACAAGAGGAGGTTACAGCCAATCATTCAGCATGGGGCCAATTTCTCCATCACATTGCAGCATGTTTTGAATCAAAGTCATTTATTGATGATGTAGAGAAGACGAGGAAATCCCTGCAGATCCCATTACTTTGTGTTATGTCCTATCCTGTATTTCCAAAGGTTGGGAATAGTCATGTTCAGTCACCATAAAAATTCCTGGCAGGAACTCTCAATCCTGAGAGGGAATTCACTTTGAATTGAAGCGTTGGCGCCCATATATCTGAGGTTTAACATTTTCAGTTAATTGGGCTGTGCTTTGTATGAAAAGTTTTCCAGCATGGTTTCGTATGGAGAAGCGTATCCTCACCTCTCACCTGAATGGCTTCATTCTGGTTTTAAATTCAATTCCTAGGATCTGGCATCATTACATTTCTCCATATTCAGGCCAGTAATTCCTTGGCAAAATGCAAAGTACCTCATTGCAATCCCCCTATTAGCCTGCAAGCTTGCAATAGTCTAGGAAGTACAAGCCTAGCTTGTATAATCTCAGTTTATACAAAGATGGCTGGACTTGCGGATAGTGAGGAGCATTGTCAGGCAATGCAGCAGGACATAGATAGGCTGGTAGCTTGGGCAGATAGATGGCAGATGGAATTCAATCCTGATAAATGTGAGGTGATGCATTTCAGGAAAAAGAATGTAGTGGGGAGGTATATGATAAAGGGTAGACCTATTAAGAGTATAGAAATGCAGAGAGACCTGGGGGTGCAGGTGAACAAGTCTCTGAAGGTGGCAGAGCAGGTGGGAAGATTGTGAAGAAAGCATATGGTATGCTAGCCTTTATAGGAAGGGGTATAGAGTACAAGAGCTGGCCTTTAATGTTGCATAAAACATTGGTTAGACCTCATTTTGAATACTGCGTCCAGTTCTGGTCACCTTACCACCGGAAGGACGTGGAGACTCTGGAGAGAGTGCAGAGGAGGTTTACAGGATGCTGCCTGGTATGGAAGGTCTGAGTTACGAGGAGAGGTTAGGCAAATTGGGACTGTTTTCCTTAGAAAGACGTAGACTTAGAGGAGATCTAATAGAGGTGTACAAGATTATGAGGGGTATAGATAGAGTAAACAGGGTTAAGCTTTTTCCTAGGATGGACTCGAATAGCACAAGGGGTCACGGGCTTAGGGTGAGGGGGATAAGGTATAATTTGGATGCTAGAGGGAGTTTTTTCACACAGAGGGTGGTGGGGGTGTGGAATGCGCTGCCAAGTAAAGTGGTGGAGGCAGGTACTCTGGAGTTATTTAAGAAATACTTAGATGGGCAAATGAACAGAATGGGAATGGAGTGGTATAGAAAACTGATTTAAAATAGGGATCATGAGCCTTGGGAGTCCCTGGGAAGTGTGTAAATAGATGATGATATTGATGTACTTGTTTTTATCCTAAAGGTGCTTTGGTCCACCTTGTTGTCTAACGCGGGGCGTACACGCGATGGGTCGTGAGAGGGCTGCTCTTGGATGTTTTTCGAGAGTATCCTAGTGCTTCACGTCGTTAGTGTACGCTTGACCTGGACCATGTGATGGGCAACACGACAGCTCAGTGACTATCGCTGTGCTGTGCAGATACATGGATTTGGGCCTGTGTCTGTGGGAGTTTGTGCATTCTCCCCGTGCTTGCGTGGGTTTTCTCTGGGTGCTCCGGTTTCCTCCCGCATCCCAAAGATGTGCTCTTAGGCTAATTAACAAAACAAATTCTCCTTAAATTGTCTCAAATTTGGTTTTTAATCCATAGATCTATAAGCATGGACAGGGATCACGGGTAGAAGTGGGAACATTGGGGTGGCGGCGCGAGCTCGTTGGGCCGAAGGGCCTGTTTCCTGTGCTGTTTTGTTCTTTGTTCTTTGTGTTCTTATGTGTTGCTAATATGAGTAGTAGAAGGATGTGGTACATTAAGGGTTGAATTGGGATTGAGTACAACAGCTCTCCTGTTTATCGTTATTCATTCCTGGGACATGGGTGTTGCTGGTTGGCCAACATTTGGGAAACTGGTGGTGAGCTGCCTTCTTGAATGGCTGCAGTCCATCTCTGTGGGTTGATCCACAATGCCAATAGGGAGGGAATTCCAGGATTCTGACCCAGTGACAGTGAAGGAACAGCGATATATTTCTAAGTCAGGATAGTGAGTGTCTTAGAACATAGAACATAGAACAATACAGCACAAACAGGCCCTTCGGCCCACGAGTTGCGCCGATCACATCTACCAATCCACAGACCTATCTATAACCCCTATCCTATTCTTTTCCACATACTCATCCAGAAGTCTCTTAAAAGACCCCAGTGTGTTTGCCTCAACAACCTCCGACGGCAGTCGGTTCCATTCACTCACCACCCTCTGAGTGAAAAACCTACCCCTGACATCTCCTTTGTATTTGCTTCCTTGCACCTTAAATCTGTGTCCTCTCGTAGTGACCATTTCAGCTCGGGGAAATAGTCTCTGAGAGTCCACCCTATCTATTCCTCTCAACATTTTATAAACCTCTATCAGGTCGACTCTCAACCTACGTCTCTCCAGTGAGAAGAGTCCCAGCTCCCTCAACCTATCTTCATAAGGCCTGCCTCCCAATCCAGGCAGCATCCTTGTAAATCTCCTCTGAACCCTCTCAATAACCTCTACATCCTTCCTATAATGAGGTGACCAGAACTGCGCACAATACTCCAACTGGGGTCTGACAAGAGTCTTATAGAGCTGCATCGTTACCTCCTGACTCCTAAACTCTATTCCTCAATTAATGAAGGCCAGTACACCGTACGCCTTCTTGACCACTTCCTCCACCTGCAAGGCCAATTTAAGAGTCCTATGGACCCGGACCCCGAGATCCTTCTGCTCTACAACACAGCTAAGACTCCTACCCCTTATATTGTACTCCTTCATCCCATTATTCCTGCCAAAATGGACCACTACACATTTATCTACGTTGAAGTCCATCTGCCACTTCTCCGCCCAGTCTTGCATCCTGTCTATGTCCCGCTGCAACTTTTGGCATCCCTCCAGACCATCCACAACACCACCGACCTTTGTATCGTCGGCGAACTTACTAACCCATCCCTCCACTTCCTCATCCAGGTCATTTGTGAAAATGACAAACAGCAGGGGTCCCAGAACAGATCCCTGGGGCACTCCACTGGTTACCGACCTCCATGCAGAACAAGACCCATCCACAATCATTCTCTGCCTTCTGCCGGTAAGCCAGTCCTGGATCCACGAGGCCAAAGCCCCTTGGATCCCATGGCCTCTCACCTTCTCCAGAAGCCTTGCATGTGGGACCTTATCAAACACTTACTAAAGTCCATGTACACTACAATGTACAGTCTTGGAGGGGAATCTCCAGGTGATGGTGTTTCCGTTTATCTGCTGCTCTTGTCCTTGTAGATGGAAGTGGCCATGAGTTTGGAAGGTGCTGTCTAAAGAACTTTGATGAATTGCTGCAGTGTATCTTGTAGATAGTTCACATTGCTGATACTGAGCATCAGTGGAGAGTTTGAACGTTTGTGGATTTAGTGCCAATCAAGCTGACTGCTTGTCCTGGATGGTGTTGAGTTGTTGGAGCTGCACCCATCCAGGCACTGGGGAGTATTCCATCACACTCCTAACTTGTGCCTTGTAGATGGTGGACAGGCTTTGGGAGTCAGGAGGTGAATTATCCATCGCAGGATTCCTAGTCTCTGACCTGCTCTTGTAGTTATTGTGTTAATGTGGTGAGTCCAGTTCAGTTTTTGGTCAATGGTAACCCCAGGATATTGACAGTGGGAGATTCAGTGATAGTAACGGCATTGAATGTCAAGGGACAGTGGTTAGACTGTCTCTGATTGATGATGGGCAGTGCCTGGCATTTGTGTGGTGTGAATATTACTCACCACTTGTAGCCCAAACTTGTCAGTTCAGTTCTTGCTGCATTTGAACGTGGACTGTTTCAGTATCTGAGGAGTTGTGAATGGTACTGGACGTTGAGCAATCATCAGCGAACTTTCCTGCTTCTGACCTTATGATGGAGGGAAGGTCATTGATGAAGCAGCTGCAGATAGTTGGGTCTAGGACATTATCCTGAGAGACTCCTGCAAAAGTGTCCCGGAGCTGAGATGATCAACGTCCAATCACCACAACCATCTTCCTTTGGAAAAGGCACCTGACCCAGAGCTTAACTCAGCAGTGTAGAGTTTGGAGCAACATATAGGGCTTGTTATTGAGTTCTCTCCGTATCTGTGTCCTCCACATAGTTCAGTAAAATTGATAAAGACTTGGTAACTTCTCCTGCTTCATTGAATCTAAGATCACCGGAAGCAACAATCCAACAAACCAGACAGAGTCCAGGTCTCACTGCAGACGGGAATATGATGATAATAACTGAGATGTAGGAGTGAATGTAGGTGATTCAGCCCATCGAATCTGCTCTGCCAATCGACAAGATCATGGCTGATCTGATGTGATAATCCATAATTCCACTTTCCAGCTTATCCCCATAACCCCCCCTTCCGATTCTCTGACTGATTAGAAATCTCTCTACCTCAGCTTTGAACATACTGAATGACCCAGCCTCCACAACGCTCTCTGTGGGAAAGAATTCCACAGATTCACTCCTCCCTGAGAGAAGAAATTCCCCCTCATCTCTCTCTAAAGTGGGTGACCCTCTTACTCTGAGACTCTGTTCTCCAGTCCCAGACTCTCCCACAAGGGAAAACAATCTCTCGGTATCAACCCTGTCAACCCGCTGAGAATCCGATATGAATCAATAAGGTGGCCTCTTATTCTTCGGAACTCTGATGAGTACAGAACCAACCTATTCAACATCTCCTCATAAGAAAACCTTCCCTAGTTGGGATTAACCCAATGAATCTTCTCCGCACTGTCTCCAGATAAGGAGATCAAACTGTTGACTGGGGTCTTGTTGTCTTGAGGAGGATTTGTTGTGCTTGGAGATGTTGGGGCTGGATTAGCTGATCCACTGACTCACTCCCTTGTCCTTTTGGAGAGGTGGTGTCACATTACAGGAAATGCTTAATGTGTTCCAGAGTCTGTCTTTGAATGGTATTGGAATAACTGACCAGGATGAGTCACTGTGAGCAATATCGTCCCAAACAAAATGGCATCTGGTTCTGGTGGGAAAACTGGCGTGATCCTCTCCAGATTTTACCACACTGTCCAAAAACCGGCTGGGTGAGTTTCACACCATCATGTAGAGGGGCAGGGGGCTCAACACACTGCAATGTCCAGCTGGACGGAGAGCGGGGTGTCACACTGCAATGTCCAGCTGGACAGAGAGCGGGGTGTCACACTGCAATGTCCAGCTGGATGGAGAGTGGGGTGTCACACTGCAATGTCCAGCTGGATGGAGAGCGGGATGTCACACTGCAATGTCCAGCTGGATGGAGTGCGGGATGTCACACTGCAATGTCCAGCTGGATGGAGAGCGGGATGTCACACTGCAATATCCAGCTGGACGGCGAGAGCGGGGTGCCATGTTAAACAGTGCTCCTGGAACATGAGTGATTCACCTCCCCATCCCCACCCGGATCAAAGTCAGACAGTAAGCTCCTCAATCCCCACCTCCCCCCCCAATCAGAACCATCATTCCTCCCCACATTGCACTCGGCATTCAACCCTCTGACCCCACCCTCCTCCCCCAACACTGCTCTGGGTCAGCATCCTCCCCCCCACACCCCCAACTCCCCACCCCACACAGTCAGTGCCAGCAACACCCCCCCCCCCACCACCACACACACACAAACACTCACACACACACAAACACACGCACACACACACGCACGCACACACGCACGCACAAACACACACACACACACACACACACAAACGCACAAACATCGGGGATTCCACATCCCCAAACCCCTACCCTCAGAGTTAGTGACAGCAACCCTCTCTTTCCCCCACTGACATCACAAGCCACCCCCTCACCCACCCAGACAGCCAATACCAGGCTGGAAGGGCTGAATGGCCTCTGCCTGCTCCTGTTTCATGTGTTTGCCTGTACCCTGGTGGAGGTGAGTACTGAGGGACAGCTGGACACAGGAGAAGCAAAGTGATGCTCCATCTTCTGTCACAGATCCATTGGGATTCTGAGAAACAAGAAGAAATTCTCTCCCAGTTTCAGAACACTTATCTTTTCAAGATTAACACTAATTAGAGCAAAGTAGACATCTGAGATTTTTTTTGTGTAAGATATCGATAATTATGGAAAGGCCTTTCAACAGGACTAATGGCAATGAGATGATGTTCATGGATTCAGTGCGGTGTTAATTGGAGATGAGAGCAATGTGAGTACCCTCAGCATCGAGTCTTTACATTCATGGAGAGAGTGAGGTACAGATAGAAATGGATTTGAACAGGGTAATGGGAGACACTTAGCGCTATCAATTCACACAGTCCTCCCATTAGCTGAAATAAAGGAGATTGTCATCAACTTCAGGAAACCAAACATTTCCCAGTCTACATCAACGGGAATGAATTAGAAATCAAAAGCTTCAAGTTTCTAGGTGTCTAGATCACCATCAACCTGTCCTGGTCCCCTCCATGCTGACGCTATAGTTAAGAAAGCCCCTCTAACGCCTTGACTTTGTCAGGAGACTAAGGAAATTTGGGATGTCAGCTACAACTCTCACCAACTTTTACACATGCACGATAGAAAGCATTCTTTCTGGTTGGATCACAGATTGGTCTGGGCTCCTGCTCTGCTCAAAACTGCAAGAAACTACAAAAGGGTGGTGAATGTAGCCCAATCCATCACACAAACCAGCCTCCCATCTATTTACTCTGTCTGCACTTCCCGCTGCCTCGGTGAAGCAGCCACACACCCTGGACATTCTCTCTTCCACTTTCTTCCGTCAGGAAAAAGATACAAAAGTCTGAGGTCACGTACCAAACAACTCAAGAACAGCTTC
Organism: Sphyrna mokarran; assembly: GCA_024679065.1. NCBI lineage: Eukaryota > Metazoa > Chordata > Chondrichthyes > Carcharhiniformes > Carcharhinidae > Sphyrna > Sphyrna mokarran. Next base: position 5,282,684 of record JAGIQG010000006.1, read on the forward strand.
TTCCCTGCTGCCTTTTGAATTCAGACTTTTGAATGGACCTATCTTGCATTAAGTTGATCTTTCTCTGACTGTAACACTACATTCTGCACTCTCTCCTTTCCTTCTCTATGAACGGTATGTTTTGCCTTATAGTGCACAAGAAACAATACTTTTCACTGTATGCTAATACATGTGACAATAATAAATCGAATCAAATCAAAAAAACAAGAACCAGGCTAATGAGAATCCAATCAGCGTACAGATTAAGTGATGATTTATTTCCCACTGAATCCTTACTTAACACAGAAGCAGCAGGAGAAAAAGTGTCATAGAAGTTTACAGCACGGAAACAGGCCCTTCGGCCCAACTTGTCCATGCCAGCCTTTCTTTAACCACTAAGCTAGTCCCAATTGCCCATATTTAGCCTATACCTTTCTAGAACATAGAACATAAAACATTACAGTGCAGTACAGGCCCTTCGGCCCTCGATGTTGCGCCGGCCAGTGGACCCTCTAACCTAAACTATTCCAATATCATCCATATGCCTATCCACTGAACATTTGAATGCCCCCAAAGTAGGCGAGTCCATAAGTGCTGCAGGCAGGGCATTCCACGCTCTCACCACCCTCTGTGTAAAGAACCTGCCTCTGACATCCATCCTATAATTACCACAATATACCCATCTTATCCATGTAACTGTCTTTTAAAAGATAAAATTGTACCCGCCTCTACTGCTACCTCTGACAGCTCGTTCCAGACACTCACCACCCTCTGTGTGAAAAGATTCCCCTCTGGACACTTTTGTATCTCTCCCCTCTCACCTTAAACCTATGCCCTCTTTAAACTCCCCGACATTTAGGAAAAGATATTGACTATCTCGCTGATCTGTGCCCCTCATTATTTTATAGATCTCTATAAGATCACCCCCTCAGACTCCTACACTCCAGAGAAAAAAATCCTAGTCTACCCAACCTCTCCTTATAACTCAAACCAAGTCCCGGTAGCATCCTAGTAAATCTTTTCTGCAACCTTTCTAATTTAATAACATCCTTTCTATAATAGGGTGACCAGAATTACACACAATATTCCAACTGTGGCCTCAACAATGTTTTGTGCAACTTCAACAAGACGTCCCAACTCCTGTATTCAATGTTCTGACCGATGAAACCAAGCATGCTGAATGTCTTCACTCTGTCCATCTGTGACTCCACTTTCAAGGAGTTATGAACCTATATGACTAAATCTCTTTATTTCTATAATTCTCTCCAATGCCCTACCATTAACTGAGTAAGTCCTACCCTGGTTCAATCTACATCACTTCGCATTTGTCTAAATTAAACTCCATGTGACATTCATCAGCCCACTGACCTAATTGATCAAGATTCCCATTGCAGTCCGAGATACCTTTCTTCACTGTCCACTATGCCACTAATATTGGTGTCATTTGCAAACTTACTAACCATGCCTCCTCAATTCTCATCCAAATCATTAATATAAATGACAAATAGCAGTGGACCCAGCACTGATCCCTGAGACACACCGCTGGTCACAGGCCTCTAGTTTGAAAAATAACTCTCTAGAACCACCTCTGCCTCAAGCAAGGCACTTCAGCAAGGCATTTGACAAGGTCCCACATGCAAGACTTCTTGAGAAGGTGAGAGGCCATGGGATCCAAGGGGCTTTGGCCTTGTGGATCCAGAACTGGCTTGCCTGCAGGAGGCAGAGGGTGGTTGTGGATGGCTCTTTTTCTGCATGGAGGTCGGTCACCAGTGGAGTGCCCCAGGGATCTGTTCTAGGACCCTTGCTGTTTGTCATTTTCATAAATGACCTGGATGAGGAAGTGGAGGGATGGGTGAGTAAGTTCGCCGATGACACGAAGGTCGGTGGTGTTGTGGATGGTCTGGAGGGATGTCAGAAGTTGCAGCATGACATCGACAGGATGCAAGACTGGGCGGAGAAGTGGCAGATGGACTTCAACGCGGATAAATGTGTTGTGGTCCATTTTGGCAGATCCAACGGGATGAATGAGTACACTATCAAAGGTAGGAGTCTTAGCTGTGTGGAAGAGCAGAGGGATCTTGGGGTCCAGGTCCATAAGACTCTGAAATCGGCCTCCCTGGTGGAGGATGTGGTTAAGAAAGCTTACGGTGTACTGGCCTTCAATCATCGAGGGATTGAGTTCAGGAGTCAGGAGATAATGCTGCAGCTTTATAGGACCCTTGTCAGACCACACTTGGAGTACTGTGCGCAGTTCTGGTCGCCTCACTATAGGAAGGACGTGGAAGCTATTGAAAGGGTGCAGAGGAGATTTACAAGGATGTTGCCTGGATTGGGAGGCATGCCTTATGAAGACAGGTTGAGGGAGCTGGGACTGTTCTCCCTGGAGAGACGAAGGTTGAGAGGCGACCTGATAGAGGTTTACAAGATGTTGAGAGGAATAGATAGGGTGGACTCTCAGAGACTATTTCCCAGGGCTGAAATGGTCGTGACGAGAGGGCACAGATTTAAGGTGCAGGGAAGCAAGTACAGAGGGGATGCTAGGGGAAGTTTTTCCACTCAGAGGGTGGTGAGTGAATGGAATCGGCTGCCGTCGGTGGTGGTCGAGGCGAACTCGCTGGGGTCTTTTAAAAGACTTCTGGATGAGTATATGGGATCCAATGGGATTGGGGGTTATAGATAGGTCTATGGCTGGGTAGGTTTTGATGTGTTCAGCACAACTTGTGGGCCGAAGGGCCTGTTTGTGCTGTAGTGTTCTATGTTCTATGTTCTATATTCTATGTTCTATGTTCTATGTTCTATGCCTCTATCATCAAGCCAATTTTGTTTTCATTTGGTTACCTCACCCTGGATCCCTTGAGATTTAACCTTATGCAATAACCTACCTTGCAGTAGGTTATTCAAAGGCCTTGCTAAAGTCCATGTAGACAACATCAACTGTACTGCCCTCATCTACCTTATTGTTACCCTTCAAAAAACTCAAATTTGAGAGATATGATTTTCCACTCACAAAGCCGTGCTGACTGTTCCTAATCAGTCCTTGCGTCTCTAAATGCCTGTAGATCCTGTCTCTCAAAATACCTTCTAACAATTTACCCACCACAGATTGTCATTTCCAAAAATAGGAGCAAGCACGGGGTTAGATAGAGAATAAAACTCCCTCTACACTGTCCCCATCAAACACTCCCAGGACAGGTACAGCACGGGGTTAGATACAGAGTAAAGCTCCCTCTACACTGTCCCCCATCAAACACTCCCAGGACAGGTACAGCACGGGGTTAGATACAGAGTAAAGCTCCCTCTACACTGTCCCCCATCAAACACTCCCAGGACAGGTACAGCACGGGGTTAGATACAGAGTAAAGCTCCCTCTACACTGTCCCCCATCAAACACTCCCAGGACAGGTACAGCACGGGGTTAGATACAGAGTAAAGCTCCCTCTACACTGTCCCCCCATCAAACACTCCCAGGACAGGTACAGCACGGGGTTAGATACAGAGTAAAGCTCCCTCTACACTGTCCCCCCATCAAACACTCCCAGGACAGGTACAGCACGGGGTTAGATACAGAGTAAAGGTCCCTCTACACTGTCCCCATGAAACACTCCCAGGACAGGTACAGCACGGGGTTAGATACAGAGTAAAGCTCCCTCTACACTGCCCCCCATCAAACACTCCCAGGACAGGTACAGCATGGGATTAGATACAGAGTAAAGCTCCCTCTACACTGTCCCCATCAAACTCTCCCAGGACAGGTACAGCACGGGGTTAGATACAGAGTAAAGCTCCCTCTACACTGTCCCCCATCAAACACTCCCAGGACAGGTACAGCCCGGTCTTTGATCAGCAGATGGACCGTGACTACATGCTGTCTGTTGGGTGCACTGTGGAGTGCTAATCCCAGTAAGAGGTATGACAACACCAATTTTAAATCCAACCGATTTATTTGATAGTAAACTTGCTAGCTTTCGTCTTTGTATCCTTTGCCTGACGAATGAGGTACAGAGCAGAACACCTCATTCGCCTGACGAAGGTACAAATGCCGAAAGCTAGCAAGTTTACTATCAAATAAATCGGATGGATTTAAAATTGGTGTTGTCATACCTCTTACTGTGTTTACCCCAGTCCAACGCCGGCATCTCTTCATCATGAGTGCTGATCCTGCACGGAGCTTGGACACACCTTTTGTAAACTCATTCTATGTTAATAAGAGTTAGTAATGTTTACAGGGCTGGTGATGATGGTGAGTCACAAACTTGTGACCTGAGCCATTGGAACAGATGTTGAATTCCCTGAGTTACATCACCAGCAGACACAGCAAGGTTATTGACTAATCCCCTGCCCTGAGGCCAACACCAGGGTCTCAGCAATGATTCGTCCACAATCTATTCCCCACAGCAGCATAACACACATGTTTCAGGACACAAACCAGCTCCCCTTCCCAGAGCAACAGCACCTTGTGTTTACAAAGTGCCTCAGAGCAAAGAAATATCCCCAAGTTGATTCACTGGAAAAACACATGCCCACGCTCTCAACAATACCGATCAAAAAAGCTTTAATTTAACTCACTGTATTGTCCCAATCCTCTCATTCTCCAAACATTGAGTTAGCATTTCTGGGGAGGGAGGGGGCTGAGCTGAGTAACCATCTGCATTTGTAAAAATTGGTGTCAGATCAGCAGGATATTGAGAAGAATCAGGTTTACAATGTGCGGAGAATGTGGGAGCCACTTTACTCACAGCAAGCTCTCGCTCACGGAAATATCCAGGGACTCGGAACATTACTCATGCTGTTAAGAACTTGCTGTGTTTGGAGCCTATATTTAATATCACATATTTGGTTAGGGTGCCACACCTGTAATCGGTATTAAGGAGCTTTCTTTATTGTCAGGAGACCGCAGCTCTGCTCAGTGTGTAACTATTCCAGGAATTGCTGCCGGGGCAATGTGGGACGGGGAGGCAAATTAAATCTCCATTGACCTGAGGCAGGAACTCCCAGTCCTGGCAGGGTGGACGGGTCTGGAAAATCCCCATTGCACAGCTGTGTTGCGTTTGTTTGTCACATCTGTCGTCGGTGTGTCATTTCTCTGAGCTTTTTAGCAGACCTCATCCCACCCCTCCCCAGCACCATTCACTGGCATCCCAATTCCCAGCCCTCCCTAAACCCACCCAGTATCCAGTCTCCAGGAGGGTTGGCAGTGCAGAGACGCTAGCCAAACTGCCCTTTACATGGGTCTGTTAACAATGAACTCTCTTTAGATTCAATCTAAGTGATTTTTTTTTACAAACTCAAGCATGGAAGCTGATGGTAATGTCACTGGATCAGTAATCTAGAGGCCCTGAACACTCTGGGGACATGGATTCAAATCCCAACTTAGAACATTACAGCGCAGCACAGGTCCTTCGGCCTTCGATGTTGCACTGACCAATTAGGAAAAAGCAATGACCTTCCAAACTAAACCATTCCCTTTTCGTCCATAAACTTATCTACTAACCTCTTAAACACCAACAAACTTGGTGCATCTACAACTGCCGCAGGCAGGGCATTCCATAACCTTACCACCCTCTGGGTAAAGAACCTACCTCTGACATCCGTCCTATAACTACCACCCCTTAATTTAAAGCTGTGTCCCCTTGTGCTAGCTTTCTCCATCCTAGGAAAAAGGCTATCACTGTCCACCCTATCTAAACCTCTAATCATCTTATATGTTTCAATAAGGTCCCCTCTTAGCCGCCTCCTTTCTAACGAAAACAACCTCAAATCCCTCAGCCTCTCTTCATAAGACCTGCCCTCCATACCAGGCAACATCCTGGTAAACCTCCTCTGTACCCTCTCCAATGCCTCCACATCTTTCTTATAATGTGGGGACCAGAACTGCACACAATACTCCAAGTGCGGCCGCACTAGAGTTTTGTACAGTTGCAACATGACGTTGCGGCTCCGAAATTCAATCCCCCTACCAATAAAAGCTAAGACTCCGTATGCCTTCTTAACAACCTTATCGACTTGATTGCCAACTTTCAGGGATCTATGCACATATACACCAAGATCCCTCTGTTCATCAACACTATTAAGAGTCCTACCATTAGCCCTATACTCTACACATTTGTTATTCCTGCCAAAGTGAATTACCTCACACTTTTCCACATTAAACTCCATTTGCCACCTCTCGGCCCAGCTCTGCAACTTGTCCAAGTCTCTCTGCAAACTATAACACCCCTCTTCACTATCTACCACTCCACCGACTTTAGTGTCATCTGCAAATTTACTAATCCATCCTTCAATACCCTCATCCAGATCATTTATAAAAATTACAAACAGCAGGGGCCCCAAAACAGACCCCTGAGGTACATCACTTGTCACCGAACTCCACGATGAATAACTTCCATCAACCACCATCCTTTGTCTTCTATCTGCTAGCCAATTCCTAATCCAATTAGCTAAATCACCCTCTATCCCATACATCTGCATTTTCTGCAGAAGTCTTCCATGGGCCACCTTATCAAACGCCTTACTAAAGTCCATATATACCACATCAACCGCCTTACCCCCATCCACCTCTTTAGTCACTTTTTCAAAAAACTCAATAAGGTTAGTAAGGCACGACCTACCCTTCACAAAACCATGCTGACTATCCCCAATCAATTCATTTCTCTCTAAATAACTATAAATCCTATCCCTAATAATTCTCTCCAATACTTTGCCCACAACAGAAGTAAGACTCACCGGCCTATAATTCCCCGGAAAGTCTCTATTCCCCTTCTTGAACAATGGGACCATATTCGCTATCCTCCAGTCTTCCGTAACCAACGACGATCTGAAGATCAGAGCCAGAGGCTCTGCAATCGCCTCTCTCACCTCCCAGAGAATCCTAGGGTAAATCCCGTCCGGCCCAGGGGACTTATCTAAGTTCAAACCCTCAAGAATATCTAGCACATCCTCCTTATCTACTTCAATATTTTCCAGTTTGCAACCCTGTATCCCAGTGTTCTCCACAACTACATTTACATCTCCCTCCCAACATGCCAGTTAATATGATTTAATATTTATTACCCATCCCTGATTGTCCACGAGCAGAGGGCAGATAAGAGACAACCACTGTATTGTGGTTCTGGAGTCACATGGAGGTTGACGGATGAATTAAACTGAACTGAATGGGATACAGTGAAAAATATTGTTTCTTGAGAGTTATACAGGCAAATCATACCATTCACAGAGTACATGGGGGAGAAGGAAAAGGGACTGTGCAGAATATAGAATGGCACTTACAAATAGGGTGAGGAGAAAAATCAGCTTAATATGAGGTAGGTCCACTCAACAGTCTGATGGCAGCAGGGAAGAAGCTGTTCTTGAGTCAGTTGGTACATGACCTCAGACTTTTGTACCTTTTTCCCGATGGAAGAAGGTGGAAGAGAGAATGTTCGGGGTGTTGGGGTCCTTAGTTATGCCGGCTGCTTTGCCAAGGCAGCGGGAAGTGTAGACAGAGTCAAAGGATGGGAGGCTGGTTTGTGTGATGGATTGGGCTACATTCATGACCTTTTGTAGTTCTTTGCAGTCTTGGGTAGAGCAGGAGCCCATACCAAGCTGTGATACAACCAGAAAAAATGCTTTTTATAGTACATCTGTAAACATTTATGAGAGTTGTAGCTGACTTGCCAAATTTCCTTAGCCTTCTGAGAAAGTAGAGGCTTTGGAAATTCCTTTCCTAATTATAGTGTTAGTGTGGAGGGACAGATTCCCTTCCCGATATTAATGAGTCAGATACATCTTTAGAACAATTGATCAGATTAACTCATTTTTCTACCTGATTTTGGAGAGTTTTTTGTGGCTTGAATAGTCAATTTATACACTAGCATCTGTGGTGTATATAGAGATGTATACCTTAAATATTCACGGTTAATTGCTGGAATCTCTGTCTCCTGTCGAGTCTGACTAATCTTTAACATACATTCCACAAATACTTCCGACAACTCGTTCCCACAAAAAACATTTCTCTTTTAAGCTCCTGAGTGATTGAAGTTTCTCGATAGCAGGAGATGATGCATGACCTGATATGCCGGAATGCTTTCTCTGACATAACACGAGAATTAATATTGCTGAGGTTGCTGTTTCTTTTATCCTCCATTATAATTAGAGACTGATAATGCTCTGATATAATGCAGCCCAAACATTAACTCCACAGAATGTACAGCCTGCTTCTGCGGGGCTGTACATCAGAAAGTCTAACTCTTTCTGTTCAGAATTGCTCTGATGGTAAAGACAGATGGAACAACGTAATCAGGAAAGTTAATGGAGTGTTGGGTTTTATTTCTAAGATGCTTGATTGCAAAAGGAGTGGAAGTGATGCTTTAGCCCTGACGAACTCTGATTACATCACCTCTGGAGCTGTCATGTTCCATTCCAGACACTAAGTCACGGTGGAGAAAGTAGTCAAGAAGGCATATGGCACGCTTGCCTTCATTGGCCAGGGCACTGAGTTTAAAAATTGTCAAATCATGTTGCAGCTTTATAGAACTTTAGTTAGGCCGTACTTGGAATATAGTGTTCAATTCTGGTCACCACACTACCGGAAACCATCTAGAAACTGTCAGTATTACAAAAGAGGTAATGTTGGGCAAGTTAATGGGGTAAAGATAAACAAGTCTCCTGATTCTGATGGAATGCACACCAGGGTACTAAAAGAGATGTAGGAGATATAACAAATGCACTAGCGATAATTTGCCAAAATTCACTGGACTCTGGACTGGTTCCTGCAGATTGGAAAACAGCAAATATAATGCCATTCTTTAAAAAAGGAGGTAGACAAAAGGCAGGTAACTATAAGCCGGTTAGCTTAACTTCTATAATAGGGAAAATGCTTGATTCTATCATCAAGGAAGAAATAACAAGACATCTGGATATAAATTGTCCCATTGGTAAGACACAGCATGGGTTCATGAAGGGAAGGTCATTATTGAATAATTTGGTGGAATTCATTGAGAGCATTACATGTGCAGGGGACAATGGGGAATCTGTGGATGTGGTGTATCTGGATTTCCAGAAGGCATTTAACAAGGGGCCGCATCAAAGATTGCTACATATGATAAAGGTGCATTGTGTTATGGGTAATGTATTAGCGTGGATAAAGGATTTGTTAACTAACAGAAAGCAAAGAGTAGGGGTAAATGAGTATTTTTCTGGTTTGTAATCAGTGACTAGTGTCTCAGGGATCAGTGTTGGGACCGCAATTGTTTATCATTTATATAGAAGATTTGGAGTTGGTGACCAAGTGTAGTGTGTCAAAATTCGCAGATGGCACCAAGATGGGTGGAAGAGCAAAGTGTGCAGAGGACACTGAATGTCTACAAAGGGATATAGATAGTCTAACTGAGTAGGCGAAGGTCTGGCAGATGGAGTACAATGTTGGTAAATGTAAGGCCATCAATTTTGGTAGGAATAACAGCAAAATGGATTATTATTTAAATGGTAAAAAATTGCAGCATGCTGCTGTGCAGAGGGATCTGGGTGTCCTTGTGCAGGAATCACAAGGAGTTGGTTTGCAGGTGCAGCAGGTAATTAAGAAGCAAATGGAATTTTGTCCTTCATTGCTAGAGGGATGGAGTTTAAAAACAGCGAGATTATGTTGCAGCTGTATAAGGTGCTGGTGAGGCCACACCTGGAGTTACTGTGTACAGATTTAGTCTCCTTACTTGAGAAAGGATATACTGACACTGGAGGGGATGCAGAGGAGATTCATTAAGTTAACTCTGGAGTTGAGAGGGTTGGCTTATGAGGAGAGACTGAGTAGACTGGAGCTATACTCATTGGAATTCAGAAGAATGAGGGGAGATTTTATAGAAATATATAAGATTATGAAGGGAATCGATAAGATAGAACATAGAACATTACAGCACAGAACAGGCCCTTCGGCCTTCGATGTTGCGCCGACCAATATAAAAAGCAATGACCCTCCAAACTAAACCATTCCCTTCTCTTCCATATAATTATCAACTAACCTCTTAAACGCCACCAAACTTGGCGCATCTACAACTGCTGCAGGCAGGGCATTCCACTCCCGAACCACCCTTTGGGTAAAGAAAAAGATAGAAGTAGGGAAGTTGTTTCCACTGGCAGGTGAAACTAGAACTAGGGAGCATAGCCTCAAAATAAAGGGGAGCAGATTTAGGACTGAGTTGAGGAGGAACTTCTTCACACAAAGGGTTGTGAATCTGTGGGATTCCCTGCCCAGTGAAGCAGTTGAGAATGCCTCATTGAATGTTTTTAAGGGAAGGATAGGTAAATTTTTGAACTGTAAAGGAATTAAGGGTTAAGGTAAGCGGGCTGGTAAGTGGAGCTGACTCCATGAAAAGATCAGCCATGATCTTATTGATTAGTTTACAAAACATCAGCACATTCTACCCTTCATAACCTGGACCCAAACAGTTCAACTATTTGTGTCCGAACTCGCAGCAAAATCCATTCATTTAGTGACATCCAGCTGACCTGTGTCAGCTCATAAGATCAGAAGACCATAAGACAGAAAAGCAAAATGAGGCTACTTGGCCCATCGCGTCTGCTCTGCCATTCCAATTCTTCCCCATTCCCCTGCCTTTTCCCCATAACCCCTGATCCCCTTATTAATTCAGAGCCTATCTATCCCTGTGTTAAAGACACTTAATGACCCGGCCTCCACAGCCTTCTGCAGCAAAGAGTTCCACAGATTCCCCACCTTTTGACTGAAGAAGTTCCTCCTCATCTCTGTTTAAAAGGGTCATCCCTTCAGCCTGAGGCTGTGCCCTCTGGTTCTAGTTTTTCCCACTAGTGGAAACATTCTCTCCACATCCACTCTATCCAGGCCTCGCAGTATCCTGTAAGTTTCAATAAGATCCCCCCTCATTTTTCTAAACTCCAATGATGACAGACCCAGAGTCCTCAATCATTCCTCACACGATAAACTCTTTGTTCCGGGGATCATTCTTGTGAACCTCCTCTGGACCCTTTCCAAGGCCAGAGGAGATCCTTCCTTAGATATGGGGCCCCACGTTGTTCACAATACTTCAAATGGGATCTGACCAGAACTTTATACAGCCTCAGAATTACTCTTGTATTCCCGCTCTTGTATTCGAGCCCTCTCGACATGAATGCTAACATTGTGTTTGCCTTCCTAACTATTGACTGAACCTTCACGTTAACCCTAAGAGAATCCTGAACAAGGACTCTCAAGTGCCTTTGTGTTTCTAATTTCCTAAGCATTTCCCCATTTAGAAAATAGTCCATTGTCTGATAATTCTTCAATATTTAAATTCTCATCCTCATATTCAAATCTCTCCATCTTCTCGCTCCTCTATTTCTCTGCTACATTCCAGTTTGACCACATCCCAATCACATGCATCCAATTGTGGTCTCTGGCTCGAACTTAATTGCTCACACTGAGGATGGAACACCCAATAGCTCTGCGTACACTTCCCGCTGCGTTGACAAAGCAGCCAGCATAACTAAGGACCCCACTCATCCCAGATATTCTCTCTTTCACCTTCTTCCCTTGGAAAAAAGATACAAAAGTCTGACGTCACATACCAAGAAAAGCTTCTTCCCTGCTGCTGTCAGACTTTTGAAAGGATCTACCTCGCATTAAGTTGATCTTTCTCTACACCCTAGCTATTACATTCTGAACTCTCTCGTTTCCTTCTCTATGAATGGTATGCTTTGCCTGTACAGTGTACAGGAAACAATACCTTTCGCTGTATGTAAATACATGACAATAATAAATCAAACTAAATGTTTGGCAATCTCTTCTACTGATGGCAAATGAATTTCGGCAATTGTTAATTTCAAATCGAAGGTTCAAATACTGTTATTCTGTCAACCTTTGACCCAGAAGCAGTCGGGTAAAGAACATTTGTCATTTCTGTTGTATGTTTGTGGAATCTGTAATTGTTTTTAAGAATGTTTACATTTTACGTTTATTTATTAGTGTCACAAGTAGGCTCATATTAACACCGCTGTAAAGTTACTGTGAAAATCCCCTAATTGCAACACTCTGGCACCTATTTGGATCCACTGAGGGAGAATTTAGCATGGCTAACGCATCTAACTTTCAGAAAGCATTTGACAAATTCCTGCATAAGAGATTATTGTGCAAGATTAAAGCGCATGGGACTGGGGGAAGTGTATTGAGATGGATAGAAAACTGGGTGGCAGAGAGGAAACAAAGAGTAGGAATTAATGGGTGCTTTTCAAATTGGCAGGCAGTAACTAATGGGGTGCCACAGGGATCGGTGCTGGGACCCCAGCTATTCACAATATACATTAATGATTTGGATGGGGGAACAAAATGTAACATCTCAAAGTTTGCAGATACCATGTTGGGTGGGAAGGTGAACAGTGATGAGGATGCAGAGATCCTTCAGAATGATCTCGCCAGGTTGGGTGAGTGGGCTAATCAATGGCAGATACAGAATAATTTGGATAAATGTGAGGTTATTCACTTCGGTAGCAAAAACAAGAAAGCAGATTACTGCCTGAATGGCTGTAAATTGGGAGAGGGGATTGTGCAGAGGGATCTGGGCGTCCTTGTGCACCAGTCACTGAAGGTAAGCATGCAGGTGCAGCAAGCAGTAAAGAAAGTAAATGGTATGTTAGCCTTCATTGCGAGAGGTTTGGAGTACAGGAACAGGGATATGTTGCTGCAATTATACAGGGCCTTGGTGAGGCCACATCTGGAATATTGTGTGCAGTTTTGATCTCTTTTTTCTGAGGAAGGATATTCTTGTTCTTGAGGGAGCACAGTGAAGATTTACCAGGCTGATTCCAGGGATGGAGGGACTGATGTTTGAGGAGAGATTGCTGAAATTAGGATTGTTTTCGCTGAGGGAGGGATCTCAGAGAGACTTATAAAATTCTAACAGGACTAGGCAGGGTAGATGCAGGGAGGATGTTACCGATGGTGGCGGAGTCCAGAATCAGGGGTCAGAGTCTAAGAATTCAGGGTAGACCATTTAGGACGGAGATGAGAAAACATTTCTTCACCCACAAAGTGCTGAGCCTGTGGAATTCATTACCACAGGGAGTAGTTGAATGTATTCAAAAGGCGGCTGGATATAGCAGCTGGGGTGAATGGGGTCAAAGATTATGGGGAGAAAGTCGGATTAGGCTATTGAGTTGGATGATCAGCCATGATTGGTGGAGCAGGATTGAAGGGCCAAATGGTCTCGTCCTGCTCCGATCTTCTATCTCTCTATGTTTGTAACCAGCACATCTGTTGCACTGTCAGAGGAAACCGGAGCACCCAGAAGAAACCCTCACGGACATGGGGAGAACATACAGACTCTGCAGAGAGTGACCCTGGCTGGGAATTGAACCTGGGTCCCTGGGGCTGTGAGGCAGCAGTGCTAACCACTGTGCCACCGTGCCGCCACATAGGTGGATTTGTGGAGCGAGGTCACAGGTGAATGGGAGACCCGGGGATGAAAGAGCAGCAACTTCCACCTCCTCACAGCCCAAGAGACCTGCGAGCGATGCAGACCTCCCTCGGGAGGGACAGCTGAGAGGGTGGACAAGATGAGGAGCTGGATCTCCAGGGAGCCCGAACTTCCAGGTTCACTGTTCAACACATAGATTGTGTCAGTGCCGAGGGCAGGAACGATTTTGAAGCGTGCTCGACAGTTGTTGGAATATTAGGGGCGATTGAAGGAGTGAGCAAAAAGGGAAGAATGGAGAAGAATTCCCATCCATAGGGATTTGATGGGCCGAATGGTCTTTTCTGGAAGATAGCTGGAACAGAGGGAAGTGACAGGGAATAATTTGGAGACTGTGGGTTTTATGATGCCATTGTGTAAAGCAGTAATGATGCAAGATATTTTTAAAACCGGCTTGTAGCAGATGCAGAACAGAGAGCAATTTAATTTCCATCCTATTCCCACATGGTCTCAATCTGAGCGATTCAGTCTGGAATTTGGGTGCGATGGGAACATGGATTATGGAGTTTGATTTTGTTTCAGACACCGAATCCAGTGGCTGAACCAAATCCCAGAACATTTATCAAGATCACGGACACAAATAAACATGAAAGTTCTTTGGGTTTTTGGCCAACCTGAAGGAATTATTAAGTGGACCCTCTGAGAGACAGATTCCTTGCTTTAGAATTGGCAGAGGGCTAGGTCAAGCTAAAATTAATCACGTCAGTTGTTTTTCCAGGGATATATTAAATAAAGCATTTAATTGGGTCTATGTTTAATCGGTGTCTGACTTGCACAATCAGGATTTTTCAGAGAATGTTGGCAATGAACGGTGACTAATTTTGTTATTGGTAAAAAATGAGAACTGACTGAACCAGAGAGGGTAAAGGATAGAGTGGGGGAGGTAAACAAGCTCACAGTGAATTAGTACCATTACTGAGGGAGTGCCGCACTATCAGAGGGTCAGTGCTGAGGGAGTGCCGCACTATCAGAGGGTCAGTGCTGAGGGAGTGCCGCACTGTCAGAGAGTCAGTGCTGAGGGAGTGCCGCACTGTCAGAGAGTCAGTGCTGAGGGAGTGCCGCACTGTCAGAGGGTCAGTGCTGAGGGAGTGCCGCACTGTCAGAGGGTCAGTGCTGAGGGAGTGCCGCACTGTCAGAGGGTCAGTGCTGAGGGAGTGCCGTACTGTCAGAGGGTCAGTGCTGAGGGAGTGCCGCACTGTCAGAGGGTCAGTGCTGAGGGAGTGCCGCACTGTCAGAGGGTCAGCGCTGAGGGAGTGCCGCACTGTCAGAGGGTCAGTGCTGAGGGAGCGCCGCACTGTCAGAGGGTCAGTGCTGAGGGAGTGCCGCACTGTCAGAGGGTCAGTGCTGAGGGAGTGCCGCACTGTCAGAGGGTCAGTGCTGAGGGAGTGCCGCACTGTTAGAGGGTCAGTGCTGAGGGAGTGCCGCACTGTCAGAGGGTCAGTGCTGAGGGAGTGCCGCACTGTCAGAGGGTCAGTGCTGAGGGAGTGCCGCACTGTCAGAGGGTCATTGCTGAGGGAGCACCGCACTGTCAGAGGGTCAGTGCTGAGGGAGTGCCGCACTGTCAGAGGGTCAGTGCTGAGGGAGTGCCGCACTGTCAGAGGGTCAGTGCTGAGGGAGTGCCGCACTGTCAGAGGGTCAGTGCTGAGGGAGTGCCGCACTATCAGAGGGTCAGTGCTGAGGGAGTGCCGCACTGTCAGAGGGTCAGTGCTGAGGGAGTGCCACACTGTCAGAGTGATTCACTACAGAGTAAGTGCTGCACTGTCACAGGATCTTTCAGAGAAGGAAATTTGCCATCCTTATCTGGTCTGTAATGCTTGTGATTTCAGAGCCACAGCAATGTGATTGACTCCTAACTGCACTCCGAAATGGCCAAGTGGGCACTCCATTTGAGTGGTCATTAGCTATGGTGTGGTGATCGTCCCTTTAAGGGTCAACCTGCAGAGTGAAGATCATGCGAGCCAGGGACCCAGTTGGGTGGGGGTTCAGGATACCGTTGATATTGGATTTATCTGCTCTCTCTCTCCCCATCATACAGCCCCCATCCCCACCCCACAGGGGTCTGTGTCCTGTTCAACTGTGGCATGGAATCGGCCAATGAGGATGAGCTTGTTGCCTGTTGGGACTGAGAGAAAGGATTGTCCGAGGCTGGAATAATATTTATCACTGGGCTTGGCTGGAAGTTCCACTGTTGGGGGATCCACACTAAGGATAGGCTAGAGTGAGATACACTGTCAATAACAGTTCATTTACCCTGTAAGAGCTGTCTCTGAATCAACCGCCTGGTTTGTTTCTGACAGTGCAGCATCCCTGTGGAGATGGTGATCTTCTGGTTGACCTTTCCAGCAGGTGGTTTGACCATCGCCTTGTTCCTGGCCTTACCTGTTCACCAGGTATCGATTCAGGCAGCAATATCAAAGTTGAAACGCCTGCACTCCTGGGCAATGGTACATTGTTCTGGGTTATTGTTGTGGGGATTGTCCATTAAGGCCCAGGTATTCCAGGAATAGTGACCGTAATTCCCTACGTTTTTAGATATTAACAGATAAGGACCAGAAAGGTCCTTGGATGAAGAATTGGGGGAATGCCAACTATAACCAAGTTAGGCAAGAATTGGAGTGTGGATTAGAGGGTGGCTGTTTGAGATTAAATCAACGTCTGGCACGTGGGAGTCTTTTAAGGAGCAGTTGATTGGAGTGCAGGATGAACACGTTCCTATGAAAAAGAGATAGGAAAGGCAAGATTCGGGAAGCATGGATAACCAGGGAAATTGTCAGCTTTGTCATAAGTAAAGGAAGCATACAGAAGGTGTGGGTGCTAAAAACAGACAAAGGCCTTGAAAAATATACAGAAAGTAGGAAGGAGCTCAAACGGGGAGTTTGGAGGGCTAAAAGGGACCGTGAAATGTCCTTGGCCAGCAGGGTTCAGGACAATCCCAAGGTATCTCATACAAAAATATTAGGAGAGTAGTTAGGGAAAAAAAAGACCCAGTCAAGGATAAAGGAGTGAAGTAATGCGTGGAGCCGGAGGCAGTGGGAGAGTTTGTATTGGTATTCCCCAAGGAGACGACATGACCTACCGACATGACCTAGTCAACATACCCACTCATCGGTCGGTAATTTCCAGGACTATCCCTGTTCCCTTTCTTGAAAATAGGGACCATGTCCGCAATCCTCCAATCCTCTGGAACCTCTCCCGTCTCCATCGACGACGCAAAGATCATCGCCGGGGGCTCTGCAATGACATCCCT
The DNA here is from genome assembly GCA_024679065.1 of Sphyrna mokarran. NCBI lineage: Eukaryota > Metazoa > Chordata > Chondrichthyes > Carcharhiniformes > Carcharhinidae > Sphyrna > Sphyrna mokarran. The sequence goes on from JAGIQG010000006.1 coordinate 5,299,364, forward strand.
AACCTCCCACAATAACCTGGGGTACATCCCATCTGGTCCCAGAGACTTGTCTATCTTGATAGCATTTAAAAGTTCTAACACATCCGCTTCCTTAATATCTACATACTCAATCTTTTCAGTCTGCCGCAAACTTGTAGTGCATCCTCCCAGATCACTTTCCACCGTGAATACTGAGGCAAAGTACTCATTAAGCACCTCTGCCATTTCTTCCGGTTCCATACAGACTTTTCCCCCTTCACCTTTTATAGGTCCTATCCCTTCTCTTCTCATCCTTTTACTTTTCACATATTTGTAGAAGGCCTTGGGATTCTCCTTAATCCTACCAGCCAAGGCCTTCTCATGACCCCTTCTGGCTCTCCTAATTTCCTTTTTAAGCTCTCTTCTATAAGCCTTATACTTCTCTAGATCCCCAACATCTCCGAGCTCTTTGAACCTTTTATACACCTTTCTTTTCTTCCTGACTATGTTCACCACAGCCTTCGTGCACCACGGTTCCCGCGTCCTACCAAAACCTCCTTGTCTCACCGGAACGTTGTCGTGCAGAGCTCCAGACAAGCATTCCTTGAATATCTGCCACCTTCCTTCTGTGCTTTTCCCCAAGAACACCTCCTTCCAGTTTATTCGCCCCAACATCTGCCTGATGTCTTCATATTTCCCCTTATTCCAGACAAACACCTTCCTAGCCTGCCTGATCCTATCCTTTTCCAATGCAAGGGTGAAGGAGATAGAATTATGATCTCCATCCCCAAGATGCTCTCCTACCGAGAGATCCATCACCTGTCCTGGTTCATTAGCTAGTACCAGGTCCAGTACAGCCTCTCCTCTCGTAGGCTTGTCCACGTGCTGTGTCAGGAAACCCTCCTGAACACACCTAACAAACTCCTCCCCATCCAAACCCCTTACCCTTGGGATATTTCAGTCGATGTTTGGGAAATTGAAGTCTCCCCTCACAACAACTCTGTTATTTCTACATTTCTCCAGTATCTGTTTCCTTATCTGCACCTCAACTTCCCTGTCACTATTGGGCGGCCTATAGAATACAGCCAGCAACGTCACCGACCCTTTGCTATTCCTAACTTCCACGCGGATAAATGTGTTGTGGTCCATTTTGGCAGATCCAATGGGATGAATAAGTACACTATCAAAGGTAGGAGTCTTAGCTGTGTGGAAGAGCAGAGGGATCTTGGGGTCCGGGTCCATAAGACTCTCAAATCGGCCTCCCAGGTGGAGAATGTGGTTAAGAAAGCTTACGGTGTACTGGCCTTCATTCATCGAGGGATTGAGTTCAGGAGTCAGGAGGTAATGCTGCAGCTTTATAGGACCCTTGTCAGACCACACTTGGAGTACTGTGCGCAGTTCTGATCGCCTCACTATAGGAACGACATGGAAGCTATTGAAAGGGTGCAGAGGAGATTTACAAGGATGTTGCCTGGATTGGGAGGCATGCCTTATGAAGACAGGTTGAGGGAGCTGGGACTGTTCTCCCTGGAGAGACGAAGGTTGAGAGGCGACCTGATAGAGGTTTACAAGATGTTGAGAGGAATAGATAGGGTGGACTCTCAGAGACTATTTCCCAGGGCTGAAATGGTCGCGACGAGAGGGCACAGATTTAAGGTGCAGGGAAGCAAGTACAGAGGGGATGCTAGGGGAAAGTTTTTCACTCAGAGGGTGGTGAGTGAATGGAATCGGCTGCCGTCGGTGGTGGTCGAGGCGAACTCGCTGGGGTCTTTTAAAAGACTTCTGGATGAGTATATGGGATCCAATGGGATTGGGGGTTATAGATAGGTCTATGGCTGGGTAGGTTTTGATGTGTTCGGCACAACTTGTGGGCCGAAGGGCCTGTTTGTGCTGTAGTGTTCTATGTTCTATGTTCTATGAGGGATGTTGAGGTTCGGAATACTCTTGGGCAATTCAATATGAAGAAGGAAATGCTGGATGGCTTGAAATGCATTAAAGTTGATAATTGGAGAGGTGATGACCTTGTGGTATTATCATTAAACCATTCATCCAAAATGTCAGCTAATGCCCTGGGACCCAGGTTCAAATTCCGCCACGGCAGATGGTGGAATTTGAATTCAATAAAAAACATCTGGAATTAAGAATCTACTGATGACCATGAAGTCATTACCGAAAAAACCCATCTGGTTCACTAATGTCCAGGAATCAGTGTTGGGACATCTGTTGTTTGTAGTATATGCAAACGACCTGGAGAAAAATGTCAGACATCTAATTTGTAAGTTTGCCACTAACACGCAGATTGGTGGAGTTGCTGATAGTGCCAGGAACTGTCAGGAGATAAAACAGGAAACAGATAGATTGGAGACTTGGGCACAGAAATGGCAAATGGAATTTAATCCGGCCAAATGCAAGGTGATGCATTTTGGAGGATCAAATTTAGACGTGAATTATATTGTAAATGGCAGAACCCTTAGGAACATTAACATACAGAGGGATCTGGACAGCATGGTGGCACAATGGTTAGCACTGCTGCCTCACAGTGCCAGGGACCCAGGTTCAATTCCCAGCTTGTGTTACTATTTCTGTGGAGTTTGCACATTCTCCCAGTGTCTACATGGGTTTTCTCTCGGTGCTCCGATTTCTCCTACAGTCTGAAAGACCTGCTGGATACGTGCTAAATTCTCCTTCTGTGTATTCAAACAGGCACCAGAGTGTGGCAACAGGGGGGAATTGGCACAGTAACTTTATTGCAGTGTTAATGTAAACCTACTTGCTACATTAATAAATAAACTTGAATTTTGAATGGCAACACAGGCAGTTAAAGTGGTTAAGAAGGCATACTTGCCTTTATTAGCCAGAGTATTTAGTACGAGTTGGAAAATCATGTAACATGGTCCTTTTGCCCCTCTTCTGTGAATATCCCCATTGCTCCTCTCTCTCTGTGAATATCCCCATTGCTCTTCTCTCACTGTGAATATCCCCATTGCTCCTCTCTCACTGTGAATACCCCCACTGCTCCTCTCTCACTGTGAATACCCCCACTGCTCCTCTCTCACCGTGAATGTCCCCACTGCTCCTCTCTCCCTGTATCCCATTACTCCTCTCTCACTGTGAATGTCCCCACTACTCCTCTCTCACTGTGAATATCCCCATTGCTCCTCTCTCACCGTGAATGTCCCCACTATTCCTCTCTCCCTGTATCCCATTACTCCTCTCTCACTGTGAATGTCCCCACTACTCCTCTCTCACTGTGAATACCCCTATTGCTCCTCTCTCACCGTGAATGTCCCCACTATTCCTCTCTCCCTGTATCCCATTACTCCTCTCTCACTGTGAATGTCCCCACTACTCCTCTCTCACTGTGAATATCCCATTGCTCCTCTCTTACTGTGAATATCCCCATTGCTCCTCTCTCACTGTGATTACCCCCACTGCTCCTCTCTCACTGTGATTACCCCTATTGCTCCTCTCTCACTGTGAATATCCCCACTGCTCCTTTCTCACTGTGAATATCCCCACTGCTCGTCTCTCACTGTGAATATCCCCACTACTCCTCTCTCACTGTGAATACCCCCACTGCTCCTCTCTCACTGTGAATGTCCCCATTGCTCCTCTCTCACTGTGAATGTCCCCATTGCTCCTCTCTCACTGTGAATGTCCCATTGCTCCTCTCTCACTGTGAATGTCCCCACTCCTCTCTCACTGTGAATGTCCCACTGCTCCTCTCTCACTGTATCCCCATTGCTCCTCTCTCACTGTGAATGTCCCCATTGCTCCTCTCTCACTGTGAATGTCCCCACTGCTCCTCTCTCACCGTGAATGTCCCCACTGCTCCTCTCTCACTGTATCCCCATTACTCCTCTCTCACTGTGAATGTCCCCATTGCTCCTCTCTCACTGTGAATATCCCCACTACTCCTCTCTCACTGTGAATACCCCCACTGCTCCTCTCTCACCGTGAATGTCCCCACTGCTCCTCTCTCACTGTATCCCCATTACTCCTCTCTCACTGTGAATGTCCCCATTGCTCCTCTCTCACTGTGAATATCCCCACTACTCCTCTCTCACTGTGAATACCCCCACTGCTCCTCTCTCACTGTGAATGTCCCCATTGCTCCTCTCTCACTGTGAATGTCCCCATTGCTCCTCTCTCACCGTGAATGTCCCCACTACTCCTCTCTCACCGTGAATGTCCCCATTGCTCCTCTCTCACCGTGAATGTCCCCATTGCTCCTCTCTCACTGTGAATATCCCCATTGCTCCTCTCTCACTGTGAATATCCCCATTGCTCCTCTCTCACTGTGAATACCCCCACTACTCCTCTCTCACTGTGAATATCCATATTGCTCCTCTCTCACCGTGAATGTCCCCACTGCTCCTCTCTCACTAAATCCCCATTACTCCTCTCTCACTGTGAATGTCCCCACTACTCCTCTCTCACTGTGAATATCCCCATTGCTCCTCTCTCACCGTGAATGTCCCCACTGCTCCTCTCTCACTGTATCCCCATTGCTCCTCTCTCACTGTGAATATCCCCATTGCTCCTCTCTCACCGTGAATACCCCTATTGCTCTTCTCTCACTGTGAATACCCCTATTGCTCCTCTCTCACTGTGAATATCCCTATTGCTCCTCTCTCACCGTGAATGTCCCCACTATTCCTCTCTCACTGTACCCATTACTCCTCTCTCACTGTGAATGTCCCCACTACTCCTCTCTCACTGTGAATATCCCCACTACTCCTCTCTCACTGTGAATATCCCCATTGCTCCTCTCTTACTGTGAATGTCCCCATTGCTCCTCTCTCACTGTGAATACCCCCACTACTCCTCTCTCACTGTGAATATCCCCATTGCTCCTCTCTCACTGTGAATACCCCCACTACTCCTCTCTCACTGTGAATGGCCCCATTGCTCCTCTCTCACTGTGAATATCCCTATTGCTCCTCTCTCACCGTGAATGTCCCCACTGCTCCTCTCTCACTGTATCCACATTACTCCTCTCTCACTGTGAATGACCCCACTACTCCTCTCTCACTGTGAATGACCCCACTACTCCTCTCTCACTGTGAATGTCCCCACTACTCCTCTCTCACTGTGAATATCCCCATTGCTCCTCTCTTACTGTGAATATCCCCATTGCTCCTCTCTCACTGTGAATACCCCCACTACTCCTCTTTCACTGTGAATGTCCCCACTACTCCTCTCTCACAGTGAATATCCCCATTGCTCCTCTCTCACTGTGAATACCCCCACTACTCCTCTCTTACTGTGAATATCCCCATTGCTCCTCTCTCACTGTGAATACCCCCACTACTCCTCTCTTACTGTGAATATCCCCATTGCTCCTCTTTCACTCACTGTGAATGGCTACACAAGTACCAGGCAATGATCATTTCTAATAAAGAATGAATCCAACCATTGCCTCTTGACATTCAATGTCATTATCATTGCTGAATCCGCCACTATCAATACCCTGGGAACTATCATTGACCAGAAACTGAACTGGATTCTCTATTACGAGAGCTAATTAGAGGCTGGGAATACTGCGGTGATTAACTCACCTCCTGACTCCCAAAACCTATCCACCATCTACAAGGCACAAGTCAGGAGTGGAACACTCCTTGCTGCCTGGATGGGTGCAGTTCCAACAACACTCAAGAAGCTCAACACCATCCAGGACAAAGCAACCTGCTGGATTAGCACCCCATCCACAAACATTCTCTCCCTTATCACCATATATACCATCTATGCCCAGTTATACAACTATGATTGAAGTTACAAGCTGTAAATATGGATTTATGAAGTATAAACTCAAAATAGACATTTCCCTGCATAATGAAATGGAGTTGAGAATTTGGGATGAGTTTTCCTGCTTACCGATACACATGAAGAACTCAATGTTAAACTTCATCCCAGCACAAGTGTTGATGTAGATATTATGTGAAAAAGACTTTTTGGGACATATCTTTGCAGAACCATGATCTATTCGATAAGGTGCCCCATGGAAGGCTTCTGCAGAAAATGCAGATGTATGGGATTGAGGGTGATTTAGCTAATTGGATTAGGAATTGGCTAGCAGATAGAAGACAGAGGGTGGTGGTTGATGGGAGATATTCATCGTGGAGTTCGGTTACAAGTGGTGTACCTCAGGGATCTGTTTTGGGGCCCCTGCTGTTTGTAATTTTTATAAATGATCTGGATGAGGGTATTGAAGGATGGATTAGTAAATTTGCAGATGACACTAAAGTCGGTGGAGTGGTAGATAGTGAAGAGGGGTGTTATAGTTTGCAGAGAGACTTGGACAAGTTGCAGAGCTGGGCCGAGAGGTGGCAAATGGAGTTCAATGTGGAAAAGTGTGAGGTAATTCACTTTGGCAGGAATAACAAATGTGTAGAGTATAGGGCTAATGGTAGGACTCTTAATAGTGTTGATGAACAGAGGGATCTTGGTGTATATGTGCATAGATCCCTGAAAGTTGGCAATCAAGTCGATAAGGTTGTTAAGAAGGCATATGGAGTCTTAGCTTTTATTGGTAGGGGGATTGAATTTCGGAGCCGCAACGTCATGTTGCAACTGTACAAGACTCTGGTGCGGCCGCACACGGAGTATTGTGTACAGTCCTGGTCCCCACATTATAAGAAAGATGTGGAGGCATTGGAGAGGGTACAGAGGAGGTTTACCAGGATGTTGCCTGGTATGGAGGGCAGGTCTTATGAAGAGAGGCTGAGGGATTTGAGGTTGTTTTCGTTAGAAAGGAGGCGGCTAAGAGGAGACCTAATCGAAACATATAAGATGATTAGAGGTTTAGATAGGGTGGACAGTGATAGCCTTTTTCCTAGGATGGAGAAAGCTAGCACGAGGGGACATAGCTTTAAATTAAGGGGTGGTAGTTATAGGACGGATGTCAGAGGTAGGTTCTTTACCCAGAGGGTGGTAAGGATATGGAATGCCCTGCCTGCAGCAGTTGTAGATGCACCAAATTTGGTGGCGTTTAAGAGGTTAGTAGATAAGTTTATGGATGAAAAGGGAATGATTTAGGTTAGAGGGTCATTGCTTTTTCTTAATTGGTCGGTGCAACATCGAAGGCCGAAGGGCCTGTTCTACGCTGTAATATTGTATGTTCTATGTTCTATGTTCTATTCTCATGGTTAGTGACTGCAGCTTCTCCAATGAGTTTAATAGTTGGTTTCACAATCCTCTGGCAGTGTCTGTGCTCCAACGTTGAGGTCCAGAGAATGGGTGTGAGACAGCCGGTTTGATCACAGTGGCAGCTAGATGCGAGGTTGCCAGGAATTATCTATCAGGGAAATGCAAAGAGATGCCAAGATCACATGACAGAAACTGGGATTTTGGATACTGGGATTTCAGTGAGGCAAACTGTGAGCAGATAAGACAGAAATAGCTCGGCCAGCACAGAGGCAAGAGCTTGCCCAAAATCACTCCAACTAGCCTAAAATATTTTATCATAGGATTCTCTTGTTGCACATTGTCTTGGAAAAGATAAGGTCTGCCTACGAGAACAGAAAGCAACAGCGGATCCATCTCAAACTCCCATTGAATAACAACAATGGGGTTACAGGAATGCTCCAGTTACCAATCCACGGATTAGTCTGCCAGCCCCTTTGCAGAGCACCCCCCTCTGCCCCCTGCATCATCACCCCCATCATTGTGCACGCTCCATCACTCATAACTTCCCCGCAAAGGAAATCCTAAATAGAAACACATTCTACATTTCTATTACAAAATCTTTATACACAAACGAAGAGAACAAAGATCAAAGAAAATTACAGCACAGGAATAAACCCTTCAGCCTCCAATCCTGCACCAACCATGCTGCCCGACATAATTACCCTTCCCTACCCTTCTGGGACCATATTCTTCTATTCCCATCCTATTCATGTACTTGGCAAGATGCCCTTAAAAGTCATTATTGTATCCACTTCCACTACCTCCCCCGGCAACAAGTTCCAAGCACCCACCACACTCTGTATAAAAAATTTACCTTATACATCTCCTTTAAACATTGCCTCTCACAAATTAAACCTGTGCCCCCTAGTAATTGACTCTTCCACCTTAGGAAAAAGCTGACTATCCACTCTGTCCACGCCTCTCATAATCTTGTAGACTTCTATCAGGTCTCCCCTCAACCTCCATTGCTCCATTAAGAACAAACCAAGTTTCTCCAACTTCTCCTCATAGCTAATGCCCTCCATACCAGGCAACATCCTGGTAAATCTCCAATGCCTCCACATCCTTCTGGTAGTGTGGTGATCAGAATTGAACACTATATTCCAAGTACGACCTATTAAGGTTCTATAAAGCTGCAATTTTTAAACTCAATGTCCTGGCTGATGAAGGTAAGCATACCGTATGCCTTCTTGACTACCTTCTCCACCTGCATTGCCACTTTCAGTGATCTGTGTACCTGTAAACCCAGATCCCTCTGCCTATCAATACTCTTAAGGATTCTGTCATTATTTGTGCAAGTGGATGTAAAGGGGTATGATACAGTCAGATATGGCTGCAAGGTGACCAGGGATGGGAATTAAGCATTCACTATTTAGGAAGGTTAGACAAAAATGTAAAGACAGTGGAGTTGCATTGCAGGTTAAAGAGGAAATTAAGACCACACTGAGAAAGATACTAGCTCCAGCAGTGTGGAATCTATGGACAGAGCTAAGAAACATCAAGGGGAAAAAACATTAATGGGAGTTGTATATACACACCCAAACTGGACTGGTGATCTTGGGAATCATGATGTGGAAATGCTGAATTTGGACTGGGGTAAAGCCAGTAAGAAGTCTCACAACAGGTTTATTCGGTAGCAAACACTATTTGCTTTCGGGGTTACTGGCATTTGCTGCCAAATAAAGCTGTTGGACTTTAACCTGATGTTGTGAGACTTTTTACGATCTTGGGAATGACAGTAATCAGGAAATTAGAGGCACATGCAATAAAGGAACATCTGTAATTGTGAGTGACTTTAATCTGCATAAGGATTGGGCAAACCAATTAATTAGAAAACCATCAAAGAGAATTCCTGCAGTGTATATGAGATTGTTTCCTGTTCAAATACAATGAGGAGCCGGAACAGATCATCCTAGGCTGGGTATTGTTTAATAAGAATCATCGGCAATCTCGTCGCACAAGATCCCTTGGGGATGAGTGAGCTTAATGATAGAACACTTCATCATGATGGAGAGTGACATCATTGATTCTGAGACTGGGGCCTGAATCTTAATAAAGAAAATTACATTGATATGAGGCACAAGTTTGCTATGATAGATTGGGAAATGTTATTTAATGGGATGACAATAGATAGATAATGACAAATATTCAAACAGCACATGGTGAATTGTAACAATGGTTTATTCCTGTCTGGCACAAAAATAAAACTGGAAATGTGTCCAAACCATGGCCCACAGGGGTAATTAGAGATAGTATTCGATCCAAGGGAAAGGTAGACAAATTGGCCAAAACCAACCACAGGCCTGAGGATTGGGAGTGGTTTACAATTCAGCAAAGGAGGACTGAGGGACTGATCAAGGAAGGGAAATAGAGTCTGAGAGTGAGCTAGTGGGGAACATAAAAACTGACTATAAAACTTTCTATTGGTGTGTGAGGAGAAAAAGATCAGTGAAGAACAGTGTAGATCCCTTCCAGGGAAAATCAGGAGAATTTATAATGGGGAACAAACAAACAGCTGAGCAACTGAATAGAAACTTTGATTCTGTTTTCACAAATGAGAACATAAATAACATACCAGAAATGTAGGAAAACACAGGGTTGAGTAAGAGGGAGGACTGAAGAAGATCAGTTTTAGTAAAAAAACGATGTTGAGGAAATTAGATCATAAGGCCCATCGAGTCTGCTCTGCTATTCAATCATGGCTGATATTTTTCTCATCCCCATTCTCCTGCCTTTTCTCCATAACTCCTGACCCTCTTATTAATCAAGAACCCATCTATCTCTATCTAAAAGATACTCAATGACCCGACCTCCACAGCCTTCTGTGGCAAAGAGTTCCACAGATTCCCCACTCTCTGGCTGAAGAAATTCCTCCTCATCTCTGTTTTAAAGGATCATCCCTTTAGCCTGAGTTTGTGCCCTCTGGTTCTAGATTTTCCTACTAGTGGGAACATCCTCTCCACATCCAATATATCCGAGCCTTGCAGTATCCTGTAAGTTTCAATAAGATCCTCCTTCATCCTACTAAACTCCAAGAAGATTCCCAGAGTCCTCATATGACAAGTTTTTCATTGCAGGGATCATTCTTGTGAACCTCCTCTGTACCCTTTCCAAGGTCAGCACATCTTTCCTTAGATATGGGATCCAAAACTGCTCACAATATTCCAAATGGGCTCTGACCAGAGCTTTATATAGCATCAGAAGTACATTCCTTCTCTTGTATTCTAGCCTTCTCAATACGAATGTTAACATTGCATTTGCCTTCCTAACTTCTGACTGAACCTTCACGTTAACCTTCAGAGAATCTTGAACAATGACTCCCAAGTCCCTTTGTGTCTCTGATTTCCTAAGCATTCCCCATGTAGAAAATAGTCATTGCCTCTATTCCTCCTTCCAAAGTGCCATAACCTCACACCTTTCCAGATTATATTCCATCTGCCATTTCTTTACCCACTCTCTAACCTATACAAGTCCTTCTGCAACCCCCCTGCTTCCTCAATACTGCCTGTCCTTCTGCTGATGGGATTGAAAGTCGATAAGTCCCCAAGGCTGAATAATCTACATCCCAAAGGATTTAAGAAGTGGCCTGAGAAATAGTGGACACATTGGTGGTCATCATCCAAGATTCCACAGACTCGAGAAGAGTTGCTATAGGTTGGAGAATAGCTAGTGTAATCCCACTGTTTAAAAAGGGAGGTTGAGAGAAAACAGGGAATTATACAGCAGTCAGCCTGACTTTGGATGTGGGGAAAATTCTAAAATCCATATCAAAGATTTAATAGCAGGAAAACAGGATTGGACAGCGTGAGTATAGATTAACGAAAGGGGAATTGTACTTGACCTTCCCACTGATAGGGAGGAGCTTGCTGCCGTGTTTAGGCCCCCAGAATCAGCTCATAACACACACTCTCCAGAACACTGGCTGAATGTGGGAGGATCTGAGTGCAGAAAGCATCTGAGATATGGACACAGGTTACTCGAGCTCTCCCACTGCTGTCACACTGTCAATTCCGCACACAGGCATAGGGAAATTAAAGGGAGTAATTCTGATTATCGCTCCTGTGGCAGTAACACAAAATGCAGAATGCATTCAGAAAGCTTCTGCTCTCGGTTCCCCGACTTACTCAACACAGTGATTGTTTCCCCAGGGCTCAGCTCCAGACAGTGAACAACTCCGAGGGCACTTACACATCTGAAATCAGCTTGCTGCAACAAGCAGAAGTTGCACTGGTCCAAAGACAACACATGTCACTGCCACAATTCCGAGTGTCTGATTACTGGGCATCCCCTGCTGAGTACTGAGGGAGTGCCGCACTGTCAGAGGGTCAGTGCTGAGGGAGTGCTGCACTGTCAGAGGGTCAGTGCTGAGGGAGTGCCGCACTGTCAGAGGGTCAGTGCTGAGGGAGTGCCGCACTGTCAGAGGGTCAGTGCTGAGGGAGTGCCGCGCTGTCAGAGGGTCAGTGCTGAGGGAGTGCCGTACTGTCAGAGGGTCAGTGCTGAGGGAGTGCCGCACTGTCAGAGGGTCAGTGCTGAGGGAGTGCCGCACTGTCAGAGGGTCAGTGCTGAGGGAGTGCCGCACTGTCAAAGGGTCAGTGCTGAGGGAGTGCCGCACTGTCAGAGGGTCAGTGCTGAGGGAGTGCCTGCACTGTCAGAGGGTCAGTGCTGAGGGAGCGCGCACTGTCAAACGGTCAGTGCTGAGGGAGTGCCGCACTGTCAGAGGGTCAGTGCTGAGGGAGTGCCGCACTGTCAGAGGGTCAGTGCTGAGGGAGTGCCGCACTGTCAAACGGTCAGTGCTGAGGGAGTGGGCGCACTGTCAAACGGGTCAGTGCTGAGGGAGAGTGTCGCACTGTCAGAGGGTCAGTGCTGAGGGAGTGCCACACTGTCAGAGGGTCAGTGCTGAGGGAGTGCCACCCCACTGTCAGAGGTCAGTACTGAGGGAGTGTCGCACTGTCAGAGGGTCAGTGCTGAGGGAGTGCCACACTGTCAGAGGGTCAGTGCTGAGGGAGTGCCGCACTGTCAGAGGGTCAGTACTGAGGGAGTGTCGCACTGTCAGAGGGTCAGTGCTGAGGGAGTGCCTCACTGTCAAAGGGTCAGTGCTGAGGGAGTGCCGCGCTGTCAGAGGGTCAGTGCTGAGGGAGTGCCGCGCTGTCAGAGGGTCAGTACTGAGGGAGTGCCTCACTGTCAGAGGGTCAGTACTGAGGGAGTGCCTCACTGTCAGAGGGTCAGTGCTGAGGGAGTGCCGCACTGTCAGAGGGTCAGTGCTGAGGGAGTGCCACACTGTCAGAGAGCTTTAGCCAGTATTTATTGCCAATGTTGTAAATTATTGATAAATTCCAGCAGATGTTCAAAACCTGAAATAAAAACAGGAAGTGCTTAAAAATGTTAAGCAGGTTTGGCAGGATCTCTGCAGACAGAAATGGAGGTAACACTGGGTAGAATGTTCTTGTCCCACCCATCACAGGACAGGCTAAGGGGAGGATCCCTGTTTTGGGATGAGTGTGGTTGGAAGTTCGGCTCTGTGAATTAATCTGACCCTTTATCAGTGGATCTTCCCAGACGCTGCCTGAGCTACAGAGCTTTTCCATCATGTTATGTTTTATTATCAATAGAATATTGAAGTAATAGTTCTTTGAGATTCCTGAATTGATGAAATATTGATCTGGAATACCAGCTTTCTCACTGTATGGATCCAGGGAACAGTTTTTGACAGTGTCAGGGAGGTGATGATATAACATATTCAGGTTCCTCATTTTGGCAGTTCCTGGTGTTGCCCAGAGTGAATTTACCGTAAGCTGCTTCCTTCAAGGAAGAAGGTCTTACACAATGAGTTCTTTGTTTAGTAATATCCCCTAGGCATTTCGATTAAAAATTAATCCCACTCCACTCTGAACTATTAAAGAATGAATCCCTTTTGGTGCTCTGCATTCCTCTCCTCTCCCACTCCATCCCTGGGGGAATAGGGAGATTCCCTTCCATTATCTTTCAGAGATTAAAGTTGTGGGAAAAACATTGAGGAGGATGTCTCACAAATTACAACTTATCTCACCTTAATCCATGTCCTTCTGAAGCTTTGCTGCATTTCTGCTGAGATTCAGTCCTATCTTTTTGCAGTCAATGAATCAATTGGTGGCACAGTAGCACAGTGGTTAGCACTGCTGCCTCGCAGTGCCAGGGACCCGGGTTCGATTCCAGCCTCAGGTCACTGTCTGCATGCAGTTCGCACATTCTCCCTGTGTCTGGATGGGTTGCCTTTGGGTGCTTCAGTTTCCCCCACTCTCCAAAGATGTGTTATGCGAATTATTGCTATACCATTATTCCAGAAGCTTAGCTAATGTTCTGGGGACCCAGATTCAAATCCACCATGGCAGATAGTGGAATTTGAATTCAATAAAAATCTGGAATTAAAAGTCGAATGATGCCTTGAAATTATTGCCGATTATTGGGAAAACCCATCACTCATATCCTTTAAGGAAGGAAATCTTCTATTCTTACCTGATCTGGGCCTACAGAGCCACAGCAAAGTGCTTGACTCTCAGTTGCCCTCCAAGAGCAACAAAGAATGGACAATAAATGCTGGCCGGCCAATGATGCCCATGTCCCATTAACAGAGAAAATACAACATCCTTTATCAGCACTACAGGATCCTGTATCAATACAAGGTCCTTATCAATACAGGACCCAGTGTCAATAGAAGATGAATAGAAGACTCTATTTGAGTTAAATCCAATATGCAAACCTGGATAAATCCAGGTTTATCAGAGAGCTGTGATCCCTGTGCCTTGGGAGATTTGGATTCACTCCAACCAGCCTCTGAAGTCAACCAAAACCTACTGAACTGGATTGGCAGCAAGTCTTCCTCAATTGTAAAGCTTTGTCCAAAATGGAGATAAATGTAAGCTATGGATCACGACTTTGTTACAGCGTCTCACCTGTTACATCTACTTTAATGTCAGCATCAATTCCAAAGGAATTCCTATTGGCTGTGAATTAGATGTCTCCAATATAATTGCCTCTTAACTCTCTCTCTGAATTGGCCAAGGGTGGCGTCCTGTTGAAGGAATTAAGGACATGCAGTAAATGTTGATCCTGTGTCCTAACTAACTAAAAAGATGTTCATCTAGCTCCTAGGATTTACCCTGTGACGGCATTTTATCGCCTCTCGTTGGTACACAGGAGAAGTGCACGGGCCCTTCTCTATCACATCATCTGCTGTGAGCTAACACTCCTGAGAATTTTCATGTTTACATTCTGCTATCTTATCACGGTTGTTTTTTTTAAATGCTAATAGAAGCCTTGCCAACTCACATATATACAGTGTGACAATGAGATTTTTTATCTGTGCCCTGGATTATTGTTCAACTTTGGATTTAATGAAGCATTGCAGTTTGGAGGAAAGTCAATGCCACTGCCTGAGCAAGCTGAAACTGCAGGCTGTTGATGACACTGGATGGGTGCCTAACTCTGTAAATTACTCACACACAGGAGATAAGCGTCACTAACTCGGACAACATAGAACATGGAAAAACTACAGCACAAACTGGCCCTTTGGCCCATAAGCCGATCATATCCCTACCTACCAAGCCTATCTATAACCCTTAGTCTTATTAAATCCCACGTACTCATCAATAAGTCTCTTAAAAGACCCCAGCGAGTTCGCCTCCACCGACAGCAGCCAATTCCATTCACTCACCACCTTCTGACTGAAAACTTACCCCTAAGATCTCCTCCATACCTGCTCCCCAGCATCTTAAACCTGTATCCTCTCGTAGAGACCATTTCAACGTCATGAGCTTTGTTGAGAATAGTGTCTTTCCACTGAGCATGGAGCCGATCCTGTATTTTTCTGTGACCTTGTAACTGGTTAATATTAATTTGTCTAAAAGTATAAGTATTGTTACACCTCCTCACAGGAAAGATGTGCCCATGATGCCAGGGAGAGAATCAGGACTGGAGGTGGCTTTCCAGATCTGACAATCAGGCACACTCCGAGGGCTGAGGGAACCTCTCAGCCACGCAAACTCCCTCAATCAAGCAAGGAATAAATAATCATTTTAGCGGATGAAGCTGAAATGAGTTAAAAGTTTTATAAATTTATTAATTAGTGTCACAAATAGGCTGACGTTAATACTGCAATGAAGTTACCGTGAAAATCCCCTAGTCGCCACACTCTGGCGCCTGTACATGAGAGAGAATTTAGCACGGTGAATCCAATTAACCAGCATGTCTTTCGGACTCTGGGAGGAAAGCAGAGCACCCGCAGGAAACCCACGCTGACACTGGGAGAATGTGCAGATTCCTCACAGACAGTGAGGAGTCTGCAAGCCAAGAATCGAACCCAGGTCCCTGGCCACTGTGAGGTAGTATTGCTAACCACTGTGCCATTGTGCTATCCAATTTCAGAGTACCTTGTGCTCACTGCAATCATCAGAGTCCAAGACAATGGGACTGTGATCTGTACTCGGTTGTTGGAGAGGCTAACAATCCCCTCACAATTTCAGCCCCCCTGCTCCCCAAGCAATCTGGCCCATATGAGGTCCATTTCTCTGCAGCTCCTTCCCCACTCTGACATCTCTTACACTTGATGTGTGCCAGCGTAGCTTGTACAAAGATGGAGGAAAGGTATAGGATGAGAAAGATGGAGCGCTGGTTGGTGTGTGTCCTCTGTGTCCCAGAGGGTGCAGGGATTGGTGTTCAATCAATGAGACAGACAGAATAGGGGGGCTATAAAAGTCTTATTGAGAGAGTGAGAGTTGATATGTATCCCCTGCTAATGGATGTGTGAGATCCATGAACAGAGTCACCACTAAAGTACATGATGCCATATTGAGAATTTGATAGTGAAGAGAGGGAACAGAGGACTTACTCTGGCAGAGTGGGTGAGTTCCTTCATTTAGTTCCTACACTGGGTGGCACATTGTGGGTTGCTGACAGCCACACTGACCTCCTGGGCAATGGCCTCTCAGTCTGGCTGCGTTCTTTGAGCCTTCCATGGGATAGGGAGCAAGTCCGTGCCACTAGACTCCCCGGATCATAACATCGAGGCCCTGGGCACTATCTCCTTCTCTGCACTGCTGACATCCTGCACAGTCTAGTGAAGTCACGTGGGCTGGAGAGAGAGTGTCAGAATGGTAGTTAAAGATGGCGGCCAGGCCTTCAAACCCAGTAGCTGGCAAAGACCAGTCAAATCAGCTCCCAACGGGTGATTGGAAGAAATACTTGCTCGTGCATAATTAATGAGGCTCCAAGTGTGGAATTGGCTATGAGGTTACTCCATTCCAGCCAACAGGAGCAGAATCCCGAGATGGGTGGTACAGTGATTAGCACACTGCTGCCTCACAGGGATCCGGGTTCGATTCCTGGCTTCAGTCACTGTCTGTGTAGAGTTTGCACATTCTCCCTATGTCTGTGTGGGTTTCCTCCTGGTGCTCCAGTTTCCTCCCACAATCTAAAAAGCGTGCTGGTTGGGGTGCATTGGGCCGTGCTAAATTCTCCCTCAGTGTAACCCGAACAGGTGCCAGAGTGTGACAACTAGGGGATTTTCACAGTAATTTTATTGCACTGTTAATGATACTAATAAAAAAAACTAAAATCTAAAATTGGCCAGCACTTAGGAAAAACAAATGGGGAATTTTGCTGTCTACTTCCTTCTGTTAATTGATCATAAAAGGGACGAGGAACATAGAACATAGAACATAGAACATAGAACATAGAACATTACACTAAGTCAGGAGTCGATGGAATATTTTTAACTCATTTTCAGGGTGTGGACAGCATGGGCAAAGCTTTAAATTTGCCTCCACCTCTTTGATGCCTTGAGAATATTTAATACAAAGAATTATGAGCCCACTTCTCAGCATTGATATTGATCCAAGACTGGAGTCACATATAGACCAGTGCCTGTTCATTCTCTACTTTCCATAGGATAATGAACTAGTCACACTTTTACCATGCGATCACCGCACCAACTTCTTAATTCTGTCATACGAGAAATGGTTGAGGACTCTGGGTCTGTACTCGTTGGAGTTTAGAAAGATGGTGGGGGGGAGGATCTTATTGAAACTTACAGGATACTGCGAGGCCTGGATAGAGTGGACGTGGAGAGGATGTTCCCACTAGTGGGAAAAACTAGAACCAGAGGGCACAACCTCAGGCTGAAGGGACAATCCTTTAGAACAGAGATGAGGAGGAACTTTTTCAGCGAGAGGGTGGTCAATTTGCGGAACTCTTTGCCGCAGAAGGCTGTGCAGACCGGGTCACTGAGTGTCTTTAAGACAGAGATAAATAGGTTCTTAATTAGTAAGGGGATCAGGGGTTATGGGGAAAAGGCAGGAGAATGGGGATGAGAAAAATATCAGCCATGATTGAATGGCAGAGCAGACTCGATGGGCCGAGTGGCCTCATTCTACTCCTATGTCTTGTGGTCTCAATTCCAGATCGATGATTTGACCTGGTTTCAATTTTTCAGTGTTGCACTAGGGCAGCCGGTGAATGGGGGGAGAGTGGGGAGGCTGGGATTTGAACTTCCACTCTCTGGATTATGGGACCTGTCATCCATAACCTAGAGTTACAGGACAAGGGATTAGCCATTTAGGACTAAGAAGAGCAGTACTGCCTTCACTGTGAATCTTTGAAGCTCTTTATCCCGGGGGAGTTACAGATCTTCAGCCAGCGCTGTCTATATTCACGGTTTAGACCAGGAGATTTTTGAACACGAGATGGGGAGGCGATGGCCTAGTGGAAATATCGCTAGATTATTAATCCAGAAATTCAACTAATGTTTTAGGGGCCTGGGTTTGAATCCCACCACAGCTGATAGTGGGTGGGAATGTCTTGTAGTCTGCAATGTGTGCACAGATAGTGAGGGAGATAGAGAGGGCTGGTAAGAGTCTGGCCATGTTAGAATGCTGAAGAGGACAGGCTGAATAGCACACTCTTTAATCAGATCTGATTGGTGCAAGTACTTAGTGGTAATATCACGAGATTATTTATCCACAAACTCAGATAATGTTTTGGGGATAGAACATAGAACATAGAACATTGCAGCACAAATAGGCCCTTCAAGCCACAAGTTGTGCCGATCATATCTATACCTACCAGGCCATACAACTCCCAATCCCATTAAATCCCATGTACTCATCCAGAAGTCTCTTAAAAGACCCCAGTGAGTTTGTCTCTACCACCACTGACGGCAGCCAATTTCACTCACTCAACACCCTCTGAGTGAAAAACTTACCTCTAACATCTCCTCTGTATTTGCCCCCCAGCACCTTAAATCTGTGTCCTCTCGGAGCAACCATTTCAGCCCTGGGAAATAGCCTCCAAGAATCCACCCTATCTATTCCTCTCAACATCTTATAAACCTCTATCAGGTCGCCTCTCAACCTTCGTCTCTCCAGTGAGAAGAGTCCCAGCTCCCTCAACCTATCTTTATAAGGCCTGCCTCCCAATCCAGGCAACATCCTTGTAAATCTCCTCTGCATCTCTCAATAGCTTCCACATCCTTCCTATAGTGAGGCGACCAGAACTGCGCACAATACTCCAAGTGGAGTCTGATAAGGGTCTTATAAAGCTGCAGCTTTACCTCCTGACTCCTAAATTCAATCCTTCGATTAATGAAGGCCAGTACACCTTACGCCTTCTTGACCACATCCTCCACTTGCGGGGCAGATTTAAGAGTCCTATGGACCCGGATCCCAAGATCCGGGTTTGAATCCCATCACGGCAAATTCAATAAAAAATATCTAGATTTAAGAATCTACTGATGACCATGAAACCATTGTCAATTGTTGGAAAAACCCACTGGTTTGCTAATGTCCTTCAGGGAAGGAAATCTGCCATTCTTACCTGGTCTGGCCTACATGTGACTCCAGAGCCACAGGAAAGTGGTTGATTCTTAACTGCCCTCCAAGGGCAACTCAGGACGGGCAATAAATGCTGGCCAGCCAGCAATGCCCAAGTTTCACAAATGAATAATCAAAGGATTTGGGAATGAAGCAGGAAAGTGGATCTGAAATTAAAGGTCAGCTTGTGTTAACTAGCAGAGCAGATTCGGAATAGTCCTTTGGAGAAAGAGAGAGTCAGAAAAAGAAAGAGAATCTTTTTTCAGCAGGAGAACAATTCACACAAATAAATACAAGAAAATGCTTTCAGCAGCCCAGCAACTTCTCATTTAATAGAAGCTTCTCTTTCAAATTATAACGACTCCATTGAAATTTGAGTTTAGGAATATACAGGATTTTGTTCCAAAGTTTCTCGTCTCTGCATGTGGGGAACACACAGTAACTCGGTCCAAAGCCCCCCCCACTCCTTTTAATTGCTTGACATTGAGTCATGATTGCTCTCAGTGTGTAAGGTTAACAATGTTCAGTACTTAACCTCAAGAATGACCTTCCTTTTTAAGTCCGTAACAATTCCCAGTCATAAACCTCAAATTGACCTTCCTGTTTTCAGCAATTGACAGCACAGATGAAATTTGTATCAACATAACTTTCAAATATAATAGTCAGCTCAAATGTAGCAGAGGGTGAGACTCTTTCTGAGATAGAACCCTGAAATAGCACCACACAGAAGGAGGCCATTCGGCCCTTAGGACATGTGCCAGCTTTTTGGAGATCAATCCTGTCACATTCTCTCATCCTGCTCTTCAAGTATTGGTGATTCCTTTTGTAGAGTTCAAACGGTTAATAGCTCAGTGTGTTTCAGAATCTAATCATCCCGTACACACTAAAACATCAGCACTTTCCCATTTTACCTTCAACAAAAAACATGCTTGAAGTTTACTTTGATCATCCTGAACTAGTCTAGCTGATCCATTTATTGCCCATCTCTAATTGCCCTTCAGAAGATGGTGGCCTTCTCGAACCCACTGCAGTTCAGGCACATCCACACTCAGCAATACTGAAGGAACAGCAATCTATCTCTGAGTAAGTATGCTCCTCCTTATCTCTCGATATTCTTGCCTAACAAAAATACAAACACTCCTTGAAGTTTCCGTTGTCTTGTAGGAGAGAGAACTCCAAATCTCTCCAGTCCTCTGGGGGACTGTTTCCTGATTCCTTCCTTCCCAGATCTAATTTTAGGATTAATTTTGAATTTGTGCCTTGTTGAAAACAAAAGCACAGAAGGTAGTCACCGTGCCCCTGCTGCCTGTATGGAACAGAGACTCACTTGTATGGAACAGAGACTCACTTGTATGCCCCAGCTAATTTCTCAATAACCCCACAAATACTCCCAATTCCAATATTGATCCAATTCCATTTGGAATGTCAATATTGAGTTCACATTCGAGATCAGAACAATGCACTCTTTATAAAAATGTATTTTCTCTCTCCAGCTGCTTATCCTATCTGTGAAAACCCTTCTGGGATTTTTGAAAGAATTACACGTATCAAAAGTGCATACTGTTGTTTTAAAAATGAAATGTCATTTCGGGTGACCTCTGGCTGCTTTGGGGTGTCATATAAACTTGTCCACAATTTCACCTGCATCTTAAACCTGCGTTGATTCTGTTATTGCCCGATGTTGGCACACAAGCCTGGTTCCGTCAAACAGCTGGGCAGAACTTTGCATTGTGTACAGCTGGTGAGGGAGATGGAGACAACAGGTGAGATGCTGGTTGTGGCAGGGTGCTGAGGACAGGCTGAATATAGCACACACATGCTAACCAGATGGTGCAAATTTCCAGCGGTATTATCATTAGATTATTCATCCAGAAACTCAACCAATGTTCTGGGGACGCAGGTTTGCCGTGGCAGATAGCAGAATTTGAATTCAATAAAAAATATCTGAAATTAAGAATCTACTGATGACCATTATCGATTGTTGGAAAAACCCAGGTTCACTAATGTTCTTTACGGAAGGAAATCTGCCATCCTTACTCGGTCTGGCCTACATGTGATTCCAGAGCCACAGCAATGTGGGTGACTCTCAACTGCTCTCGGACAACTGCGGATGGGCAGTGAATACTGGCTAGACAGTGTCACTCATGTTCCACGAACAATTAAAAAAAACATAACTCCACTCACTCTTATCTCTGAGAGCTGCACCCACAATCCTCCCCCTTCCCTCCTTTCCCCAACCCTCCCCTCCCCCTCCCTCCTCTCCCACCTCTCACAACCCTTCCCCCCCCTCCCCAGTCCCATCTCCTCTCTCCTCCGTCACCTCCCCTCCCTTCCTCCCTCTACTCTTCCCTCCACTCCCCTCTCCCCCTCCCCAACTCTCCTCAACATTCCTCTCTCTTCTTACCTCCTCTTCTCTCCCCTCCTCTCCCCTCCCTTCCACTCCACTCCTCCTCCTTCCCCTCCCCTCCCCGTCCCTCTCCCGATCCCTTTCCTCCCTCCTCCCCTCCTCTCTCCAACCCTTTGTCCCCTCCCCACTGTCTCAGACGGCACATTTCCAATTGTAACAGGACAGCATAGGGACAGCAATATTATTCTCACCCACCCTCTGACTCTGTTGCTAATCACTGCGTCAGTTAATAAAGAACTCAAGCCGTTGATGAGAGATCACCTCCTGACACAGAGCCTGGTGTAAATGTGGAACTCCCTTTTACAAGAAGCAGTATCACAGAGTCCCTGCAGTGCTGGGGGTGAAGGCATCATTCATCCCATCGAATCCATACTGATTCTCTTACCCAGACGCTCACACCCACCCTATCCCTGTAACCTCACACATATTAAGAAGCCTGACAACACCAGGTTAGAATCCACCCAGTTTATTTGATTGTAAACCCACAAGCTTTCAGAAACGCTGTTCCTTCATCGGGTGGTGGGAGATTTCTTTCCACATACTTGACTTTAACCTGGTGACACTTCATACTGTGTTTACCCCAGTCCAACCTCGGCACCTCACACATATGCCATGGTTATTCCATCTAATCTACACACCTTTCAGTACTGAGGGGGAATTTAGCACGGCCAATCCACCTAACCAGCGCAACATGGGAGGACTGTGGGAGGAAACTGGACCATGCGGAGGAAACCCACGAAGACACGGGGAGAACGCGCAAACCCCACACAGACAGTGACCCAAGGCTGGAATTGAATCTGGGTCCCTGGCACTGTGAGGCAGCAGTGCAACCACCATGATGCCCCTGTAAGTGCGAAGACAATTGATCATTTTAAACTTGCTAGTGTTCCTCCTAATCAAGGATATCGTGGAGTTACAATGAGTGAATACAGTCAGGAGCAAAATCAACCATGATCTCACTGAACGTTGGGCCAAGGCTGAGGGGCTGAATGGCCTCCTCCTGTTCCTGTCTCTTGCTGAATCACTTTTAAGACTTGCTCTTTGGTTGCTGGTTCTACGGCAGGGACTGAGATTCCTGCCTCTGGTTATTGGTCAGAAACTCACCGCTATCCACAATCCCAGCTCTCACCAATACCTTTCCAACAAACCCACAAAAAAACAACAACATGTTTAACATTGGTAAACCTCAGCAAGGTTCTTCATAAAAATGTTATCAACTGACATTTGACACTGAGCTACATTACGAGAAAATGGGCCTGATTTTACCATCAAGTTGTGGCTGTTTTAGGACATAGAACGTAGAACATTACAGCGCAGTACAGGCCCTTCGGCCCTCGATGTTGTGCTGACCAATGGAACCAATGTAATGACCCTCTAACCTAAAGTATTCCAATGTTATCCATATGCCTATCTACTGATCATTTGAATGCCCTTAAAGATGGCGAGTCCACAATTGCTGCAGGCAGGGCATTCCACGCCCTTACTACCCTCTGGGTAAAGAATCCACCTCTGACATCTGTCCTATAACTACCACCCCTTAATTTAAAGCTATATCCCCTCATGTTAGCCATCACCATCCGAGGAAAAACTCTCACTATCCACCCTATTTAACCTTCTGATCATCTTATACGCCTCAATTAGGTCATCTCTTAACCTTCTCTCCAATGAAAATAAACTCAAGTCCCTCAGCCTTTCCTCATAAGACATGCCCTCCATACCAGGCAACATCCTGGTAAACCTCCTCTGCACCCTCTCCAATGCCTCCACATCTTTCTTATAATGTGGCGACCAGGACTGTACACAATACTCCAAGTGTGGCCGCACCAGAGTTTTGTACAGTTGCAACATGACCTCATGGCTCTGAAACTCAATCCCTCTACCAATAAAAGTTAACACACTGAAAACTTCAGGCACGAAAACTTGCTAAAGTCGGGCGTGAGGTGAGTAGGGCGATCAGCACCTGTCTCTGCCCCAGTTCCCCCTTTACCAAGGTCTGAAAATGGCCATAATCAGGATTGCACCCAAGACGGGGGGGGATGGCTATTTATATGCATTTAAATTGACTTAATGGGGCCAACCTTGTCGGCACCTCCCCCTTTACCACCGCATTCGCCCATCAAGAATCAGCATAAAACAGACACACTCCATAAAAGTCTGATTCGGGCGTTCCAGTTAGTGAGGAGGGAGGTACCGAGTGTCCAACTGCTGTCTGCTTGAGATCGGAGGGATGGTGGGAAAGGGAAGGAAGGGGTATCCACTGCCAATCTGCCTGGGATCAGTGAGGTTGGGGGGGAGGGACCTAGTCTGGGCCGCTGGAGGGTGGGGGAGATAACGGGATGGGACATGCCTCTGGGAGCCAGAGGGAGGCATTATTTGGCTGGGGGGGGGGGGGGTGGAGATTGTGGCAAGGGAGCAGGTTCTATCATGTTTTTGTGCGCTTGCGCAGTTGGAGGCACCGATTGGTGTTGCAAGATTTTGGGCAGATTGCCTGAGAATGGGTCTAAAAGTCAGATCTGAAACACTCACAATTTCACATCCGCCCAGCACTTAGAATCAAAACGGGAAAATAGGGCCCCCATGGGTCACGTGCCAAAAAGATAGGCTTTAAGGAGTGGGGAAAATGGGGAAAGTGAAGTCACCTAGTTTTACAGCACGGAATGAGGCCCTTCAGCCCATTGTGACTGTGGATTGTTACTGGATAGCACCTATCCATCCTAATCCCGTTTTCCAGCACTTGCGAGACAGAGAAGGTATTCCAGATTCTCGAGACAAGGCAGAAATCTCAGAGGGTTCAGGGTTTGACAGGAAAGGGGCGAGACCATGCTTTGAAAACAAGGCTGAGAATTTTCAAATTGAGGTGCTGTTGAGCTGGGAATTAATCCTCCCCCAAAGAACAATGTAATAATGATCAGATATTGGTTAAAGGATAAACATTGGACACAACTAGGGGTAAATCAGCCTGCTGCTCATCAAAATATCCCACAGGATCCCCCCTGAGGGCAAGAACAGACTCAGCTCAATAACCCATCTGAAATCAGTATCCCTGACACTGAAGCACTCCCTCCTGAGTGTTTCCTCAAAGTCTCTGCAGTGGCTTTGAACTCACAGCCTCTTGATTCAGAGGCTAAAGAACTGCTCTCTAAACCGGTTATCAAATTAAAACAGGCCATTCAGCCCAATGAGACTTACCCTCCATATGAGCAGCGAGTTCAAATCCATTCTGATCCCATAACTCATCAGTCCCTCATTCAGCTGGGTGGATGTAGTTTGCAGTTCTTTGTCAATATCAGTCCTGTGTCTTCCAGGAAAGAACAGAGGAGCTTCATCATTTCACTTGTTGCACAGGAGAAAGCCATTTGATTTGACTTATTATTGTCACATGCATTAACAAAATACAGGAAAGAAAAGTATTGTTTCTTGCACACTATACATACAAAGCATAGAGAAAGAAAGGAGAGAGTGCAGAATGTAGTGATACAGTCACAGCCAAAGTTAAAGTTTATTTATCTATTAGTCACAAGTGAAGCATACATTAACACTGCAATGAAGTTACTGTAAAATTCCCCCAGTCACCACCTGCTCAGGTCAATTCTCCTAACCAGCACATCTTTCAGACTGTCAGAGGAAACCAGAGCACCCGGAGGAAAGACGTGCAGACACGGGGAGAACGTGCAAACTCTGCACAGACAGTGACCCAAGCCGGGAATCGAACCCAGGTCCCGGGCACTGTGAGGCAGCAGTGCTAACCACCGTGCCACCAAATTGCCCCCGAGTAGAGAAAGATCAATTTAATGCGAGGTAGGCCCATTCAAAAGTCCAATGGCAGCAGGGAAGAAGCTATTCTTGAGTTGGTTGGTATGCGTCCTCAGACTTTTGTATTTTTTTCCTGATGGAAGAAGGTAGAAGAGGGGGTGTGTGGAGTGCGTGGGGTCCTTAATTATGCTGGCTGCTTTGTCGAGGCAGCGGAAAGTGTAGATAGAGTCGATGGCTGGGAAGCTGGTTAGCGTGATGGACTGGGCTACATTCACAACCCTATTGAGAATTGTGGTGGACGTGCTGAATTTCCTTAGTCCTCTGAGAAGGTAGGGGCGTTGGTGGGGCTTTCTTAATTATAGTGCCAGCACGGGGGGAGCGGGGGGGAATCAGGACAGGTTGTTGGTGATCTGGACACATCTAGCTGTCGTGAAGCAATCCCATCAGTTCCATTCTCGATAGCCCTGCAGGTTCCAACCCCTAAAGTGCCAATCCAATTTCTTTTCCAAATCATTCCTCATCTACTGCTGCGGGACAGAAAGTTCCAGATTGTTACCACTCACTGCATAAAAATGAAAAAAAACCATATATATTTATCTGATCATTGTTCGATACAATGATGTTGTATCATTTGTGCAGCAATGTTGTGCAGAGGAAACAGCACAAAGTGAATTACTCACTGGGAGCAGGATGGGCCGAATGGCCCTCCTTCTCTGCTGATACAATTCTGTGAGATCCCATTGGTGTGTGACAAATAAGGATATTGGCTGTGTTTATCACAGTTGATTTGTTTATTAATTCTGATTTCTCAGAGACTGAAATATCAGCAAGTTCCTGGTAAAACTGCCAGCTCAAGCTACGTACATAGTTGGAGGTTTAGTCATCGAACCTCCTACCTCAAATGATCTCACTCAGTCCACTGCAACCTGTGCATCTTCAGTGTTTATGTAAGAAAAATAATCAAACAAAGTAACAGCTAACAAATAGAATTGGTTTTAATGTGCTTTCCAGCCAGGTTTTGTTCTAGATTCATTCTGAGGATGTGTCCAAGGCTGGCATTTGTTGTGCATCTCTAATTGCTCTCATGAAATAAGTTGTATTCTTAAAGGGTTACAGTTCCTGTGTATGGTACAGTGGGCACAGTGGTTAGCACTGCTGCCTCACAGCTCCAGGGACCTGAGTTCGATTCCAGGCTCAGATCACTGTCTGTGTGGAGTCTGCATATTCTCCCCATGTCTGCCTGGGCTTCCCCAGTTTCAAAGAACAAGACCAAAGAAAGGTACAGCACAGGGACAGGCATTTAGCACTCCAAGCCTTCACTGATTGTGATGTCTGCCTAACCTAAAATTGTACACATTTACAGAGTCTGTATCCTTCCATTCCCATCCAATCCTGTCTTTGTCTAGTTGCCCCTTAAATGCTGCTATCATACCTGCTCCCACCACCTCCCCAGGCAGTGTGTTTCAGTCACTCACCACCCTCTGTGTAAAAAAACCTCCCTCACACACCTCCCTTAAACTTTTCCCCATGCACATTAAACCTATGTCGCTGACTTTTCCACCCTACCCTGGGCATTCTCACAGTGCAGTTTTCTCATAGGAGTCGGCAGGGATTTGAATCTTGGACTCAGAGAGGAGATGTCAATGCTCCTTTGCCCAGAGCTCTACTGATTTATATCAGGGACTTTTGGCTATTTGTGATTCTAATATGCAAATTGCACTTTGATTGCTTTCAGTGGAAATTACTGAGCTCCAGTAGCACACAAAAGATAAGGATCAGTTTTCTTGAAACTCAGTTTCAGCTTTAAAAAGATTTGCTGAGTTTATTGAAGCCAAGTGTGACTGGAAAGTAGATTACGTCAATTGCCTGTACAATAGTCTCTCAACAGGCCAGGTGCCTGGAGTTAGACTACCCCACCCTGGCTTGACATGGGAACTATCACAACAACAGGCCGGGGCTAAAGATACATACAACATAGAATATTACAGTGCAGTACAGGCCCTTCAGCCCTCGATGTTGCACCGACCAGTGGAACCAATGTAATGACCCTCTAATCTAAACTATTCCAATGTTATCCATATGCCTATCCACTGACTATTTGAACGCCCTTAAAGTTGACGAGTCCACAACTGCTGCAGGCAGGGCATTCCACACCCTCACTACCCTCTGAGTAAAGAACCTATCTCTGACATCCGTCCTACGACTACCACCCCTTAATTTAAAACTATGTCCCCTCGTGTTAGCCATCTCCATCCGAGGAAAAACGCTCTCACTGTCCACCCTATCTAATCCTCTGATCATCTTGTATGCCTCAATTAGGTCACCTCTTACCCTTCTTCTCTCTAACGAAAACAGCCTCAAGTCCCTCAGCCTTTTCTCATAAGACCTTCCCACCATACCAGGCAACATCCTGGTAAACCTCTTCTGCACCCTTACCAGTGCATGCCCACTTGCTGAGGGCAAAGCTAGGCCAATAACTCTTCACATAACGAAGCTCTTGATTGTAGTCATAACTGCTGTGAGCAGTTAGATACCTGGAGCCAATCACTTCCCTCCAGAGTGTGAAGTACAGACAGGGTAGATATGGGACTTTCACAGCTTTAAGACGTCCCAGATTGACAATGGAGCACTGGCTGGACTCTAAATTCCGAACTTCCTTCCTTAAATCTCTCTTCCTCACTACAATCTCTCCTCCTTTGAGATGCTCCCTAAAGCCTCCCTCTGTGCCTCAGTGTTTGATCTCCTGTCCCAATATCTCCTCGTCTGGCTCAGTGTCTGATTTTGATAATCCTGCTTTGGAATGTTCTAATATATTTACATGCAGAGGGATCTGTGTGTACAGGTTCACAGTTCCTGAAAGTAGAAACACAAGTGGATAAGGTGGTAAGAAGGCATTTGGCATGCTTACCTTCATCAGCTGGGTCAAAGTGTGACGTTAGTGTACTGTTAAGAATTTTTTTCTTAAATCATGTTCTCTGCAGCTCACAGTCTTAGCCGATGTCATTGTTGCTGGGCTGTCTATGAGGAATCCTTTATTGCTCCTTAAATGATTTAAATGGGGTTGTTTATGTTTATAATTGTGTTTTGAATCACACATAAGGTGAAACGTCTCATGCTTATCCGAGCCAAATTCAAGATGCAAAACTCACAATCGAGGCAGGCTCCATAAAAGACTTTGGAGTTTCTAACCTGAGCCATAACAATAGAGTATAAAAATTGGCGAGTCATTCTGCAGCTTCATAGAACCTTAATTAGGCCGCACTTGGAATATAGCGTTCAATTCACCACATTACCAGAAGGATGTAGAAGCTTTGAAGAGGGTACAGAAAAGATTTACCAGGATGTTGCCGGATATGGAGGGCATTAGCTATGAGGAGAGGCTGGAGAAACTTGGTTTGTTCTCACTGGAATGACAGATGTTGAGGGAAAGCCTGACAGAAGTCTACAAGATTATGAGAGACATGGACAGAGTGGATAATCAGAAGCTTTTTCCCCAGAGTAAAAGAGTCAATTACTCGGGGGCACAGGTTTAAAGTAAAAGGAGTGATGTTTTATACAGACTGGGATAAGTGCCTGGAATATGTTCCCAGAAGAGGTGGTAGAAACAGATACAATAGCAACCTTTAGAAGTAATTTGACAGATACATGAATAAACAGGAATCAGGAAATACGGACTGTGCAGAGGCACAATATCTTTTGTTTAGAAAAGTATCATGCATTTCCAGAGGTTATTTTTTGTTTGTTGTTCTATTCAGACTGCACAGATGGTCTCACTCTCTCTCTGTCTCTCCCTCTCTCTTTCTCTCTCTGTCTCTCCATCTTTCTGTTTCTGTCTCTCTCACTGTCTCTCTCTCTCTCCCCCCTTCTCTCAATCCATCTCTCTCTCTATCTCTCCCTGTCTCACTGTCTCTCTCTGTCTCTCTCTCTCTATTTGTCCCTCTGTCTCTCCCATTCTGTTCTGTCTCTGTTTCTCTCTGTCTCTGTCTCTATCTGTCCCCCATTTCTCAGAATCTTACACTCTCTGTCTTTCTATCTCTCTCTCACTATCTGTCCCTCTCTCTCTATCTCTGTCTCTCATTGCCCCTCTCTTTCTCTCTCGCTGTCTCACTCTCTCTATCTCTCTCTTTCTCTTTGTCTCTCTTTCTCTCTCTGTCTCTCATCTGGTCTCTCTCTGTCTGTCTCTCTCTTTTTCTTGCTCTCTGGTTTTCTCTCTCTCCCTCTCTATCATCTCTCATTCCCTCTCTTTCTCTCTCATTATCTCGCCCTGCCTCTGTCTCTGTCTCTATCTCTCTCTCTGTCTCTCTCTGTCTTTCTCTCGCTGTCTCTCTCTCTGTTTCTGTCTCTGTCTGTCTGTCTCTCTCTCTCTTTCTTTCTCTGCCCAGACTGGCATGCCAGCTCCAATTCCGGGGCAGGTGAGGTTTGGAGAACAGCATTCTCTGTTTGCCTCGGGTGGGATCGTATGGAACTTGGGATTCTGCCCTTTGTCTCTGTCTCTGTGTGTGTGTCTCTCTCTCTGTCTCTCTCCTTCTCTGTTTCTCTCTCTCTCTCTATCTTCCTCTCTCTTGATCTGTCTTTCCCTCTCTCTTTCTCTCTCCCTATCTATCTCTCTTCCTCATTTTGTCTGCTGTCTGTCTGTCTCTCTCTCTCTGTTTCTCTCCCTCCTTCTCTCTCTCTCTGTCTTCCTCTCGGTCTCTCTCGCTCTCTTTCTCTCTCTCCAACTCTATCTGTTTTTCTCCCTCCTTCTGTCTCTCACTTTCTCTCTATCTCTTTCTGTCTCTCTCTCTCCCCCTCTCTCTCTTTCTCTCTCTCTTTCTCTCTCTCCCTCAACCCCTCTCTCTCTCTCTCTCTCTCTCCCCCACCCCGCCTCTCTCTCTCTCCTCCTAATGTGGTGAGCACTGATGTTTCACAGTGCCAGGCACTGGATTCAACTCCCGGTTTGGGTCACTGTCTGTGCGGAGTCTGCACGTTCTCCCTGTGTCTGCGTGAGTTTCTTCCGGGTGCTCCAGTTTCCTCCCACGGTGCTGGTTAGGTGGATTGGCCGTGCTAAATTCTCCCTCAGTGTATCTGAACAGGTGCTGGAGTGTGGCATCTGGGGGATTTTCACAGTAACTTCATTGCAATGTTAATGTAAGCCTCCTTGTGACCGTAATAAATAAAATAAACAAGGAATTGATTGTAAACCATGAAATATTCTCACCAACACACAGAATCAGTCATTGATGATTCCAGGTAAGGAGCCTTGCATTTCCATAGCGTCCTTCATGCCCTCAGACAACCCAGAGCATCTTCCAGCCAATGAAGCATTTTCTGAAGTTTTATGATGTAGGAAAACATGGTAGTTTCTGCACAGCAAGATCCCAGAAATACTGACTAAGACAGTCTCCTGCTTTCACCGGCTCACACATCTTAGTTCTGCCTGACTTTGTGCTTTGGAAGAAGTATTATTGAACCCTGGAGATGTGTTTGTTTTCAGACTGTGGAAGATTTCCTTCTCATTGCTGTCAGTGTGATTAATATTCCTGGGCTATCTTTGCTTAATGAAGGGACAGAGTTTCTCTGAATGAGCCTTTTGGGACAGTCAGAGAATCTGAACTTATTCCTATCAAGGTCAGAGGATAAAGAGCCAGCTATGAATTAAGGGATTGGTATTGGGACAAATATTGTGATAGACATTGGGGTGAAACACAAGGATTTACTCCAAATCAGAGAGGTGAAAGCTTCATTTCCTTAACTGGCCAACTGAATTCAAGGGAAGTTCCAGTGTCAAATACTAAACCTGTAGAATCATAGGATCCCCCAGTACAGAAGGAACAATTCGGCCCATCGAGACTGCACCAACAAATATTCCACTTAATTCCTATCCTCATAACCCTGCTAATCAAATGCCAAACCTGTAGATACTTACCCTGCTAACCCCTGACACTAAGGGAGAATTTAGCATGGCCATCTAACCCACACACGTTTTGGCTGTGGGAGGAAACCGGAGCACCCAGAAGAAACCCACGCAGACACAGAGAGAATGTGCAAACCCCACACAGACAGTGATCCGATCCGGGAATCAAACCCAGGTCCCTGATGCTGCGGGCCAGCAGTGCTAACCACTGTGCCACTGTGCCAATGGTATTTTCTTTGCTTGAAGTATGGGTCTGAATCTTTTGGATCTCTGTTTGGCTCTCTCAACACAGTGGCATGCAGTCTGCATCAAAGCAAAACTGCAACCACTTCTGTTAGCAAATGCACCAAAATTTCAACAAAAGAAGCTTCCACCCCCACAGCCCATCGCTATGGCTATGCTGCATGTTTTGGGATGTCTTCAAACAGTAATGCAAACCTTCCAATAGTATCATTGAGGTTTACAGCATGGCCCAACTTATCTATGCCACTCCTTTTTTAACCACTAAGCTAGTCCAGTTGCCCATGCTGGGTCCTTTATACCCATCTTACCCATAAAACTGTCAAAACACTTTTTAAAAGAGAAAATTGTAACTGCCTTTTTTGGGTACAATTGGGCAGTTGGATACCAAATTGGCATAATGACAGAATGCCTGATGAAGACAACAGTCGAAAGCTCGCAGATTTACTATCAAATAAATTGGTTGGATTTAAAATTGGTGTTGTCAGATTCTTACTGAGTTTACCCCAGTCCAACACCGGCATCTCTACATCACAATGACAGAAGCCAGAGGGTGGGTGTAAGAGAGTTGTTTTTCAAACTGGAGGCCTGTGACCAGCGGTGTGCCTCAGGGATCAGTGCTGGGTTCACTGTTATTTGTCATTTATATTAATGATTTGGATGAGAATATATTGGTTAGTATGTTTGCAGATGACACCAAGATTGGTGGCATAATGGACAGTGAAGAAAATTATCTCCGATTGCAACGGGATCTTGACCAATTGGGCCAGTGGGCTGATGAATGGCAGATGGAGTTTAATTTAGACAAATGCGAGGTGATGCATTTTGGTCAATTGAACAGGACAGGACTTACTCAGTTAATGGTAGGGCAATGCAGAGAATTACAGAACAAAGAGATTTCGGGGTACATGTTCATAGCTCCTTGAAAGTGAAGTCACAGGTGGACAGAGTGATGAAGAAGGCATTCAGCTGCTTGGTTTCATTGGTCAGAACATTGAATACAGGAGTTGGGACGTCTTGTTAAAGTTGTATAAGACATTGGTAAGGCCACACTTGGAATACAGTTCTGGTCACCTTATTATAGAAAGGATATTATTAAACTAGAAAGAGTACCTTGCATGTTACTCTGATTCTGTAACCAATCTGAATAATTTATAATGCTGATCCAGTTTTATCATCCTTTCTCCAAACTTCTGTTCAAAAGAAAATTAACACGTTTATAAACTGCTGTCAGCTCCTTTCAGCTGG
Organism: Sphyrna mokarran; assembly: GCA_024679065.1. NCBI lineage: Eukaryota > Metazoa > Chordata > Chondrichthyes > Carcharhiniformes > Carcharhinidae > Sphyrna > Sphyrna mokarran. The sequence continues at coordinate 5,331,891 of JAGIQG010000006.1, forward strand.
AAACAACATATGTCATTTAATTTTTTATTGATGTAAGGGAAGACCTGCTGGCTCTTTTAAACTAAGATAGAATAGAATCCCTATAGAGCAGAAAGAGGCCATTTGGCCCTTCAAGTTTTCACCAACAACAAACACCCAAGCCCTAGCTATTCCTGTAAACCCCAAGCATTTATCCTGCTTATCCCCCTAACACTAAGGGGCAATTTAACATGGCTAATCAACCTAACCCACACATTTTTGGACTGTGAGAGGAGACCAGAGCATCTGGAGGAAACTCCCACAGACACAGGAAGCATGTGCAGACTCCACACAGACAGTGACCCAGGGCTGGAATCCCTAATGCTGTGAGACAGCCGTGCCAATCACTGCCCCTAAGGAAGAGTCTTTATAGTTCATTCCTTTTGCGCCTCTATCCGTCATTTTGTAAGATAAACATGAGTTACTTTATTAATTTAATTAACTCAGTTTTGCTTGAATTGCATTTGCCTCAAAGTTATTCTCAATTTCTGAATCAGATATCCATTTACATTTAACACCTTAATATCCAACTTGAACCTCAAAGCTGCTCAGATAATCCTAGCTCTGTAATTTACCCATCTGTGGGTGAACTGTACAGGAGCTGTGTGAAGCATTAATGTTAGATATGTAAATAGATTTTAAAAGTCAAAAATATGTAAATAGATAATCTTCATCATCAGTGATGTAAGAGATTCAATGTCAAGCCTGGTGCTAAACTGTAAATAATTAGTATAATGTTCAATAAAAGGTGAAGTTTCTCATCGGCCTTGCCTCGTGCGGTACTCTGTCAATCCTTACCAAGCACAACCTCATCTAAGCCCCATAACAGTGGCAAAGAACGATGGCAATGGCAAAAACTATTAAAAAAGCAATAAGTAGAGCAGTCCATCGATTAGAAACAGATCGCAAAGAAAGGACGATGCGGGGAAAATGCCAACAGAACACGAAGAATGAAGGAAAAGCAGGTAGAAATGCGAACCTTTACCAGAATGCTTGATAGAAACTTGGAAACTAGAAGCAGGAGGAGCCCTTCTAGCCTGCTCTGCCATTCATTTTCATTGTGACGGATCATCGAATTCAATATCCTGATACCCCCTTCCCCCTCATATCCCTCAATCCCTTTCACCCCAAGAGTTACATCTAATTCCTTCTTGAAACTGGACAACATTATGGCCACAACTACCTTCCATGGGAGTGAATTCCACACGTTCTCCACCCTCTGGGTGAAGAAAATCCTCCTTACCTCAGTCCTTCGATCTTGTGGAAGTCCCAGATCAAGCCAGGAAATGGCAGGATTAAGAAGTTATTAGACACGGAACTATTTTGGCATGATGGAAAAGCCTCACAAGGAACAGATCAGCACCCTTCTCTCTGCCGAAGGCAACAGTGCCAATGACATAAACAAAGAACCAATGACATACAATGAGGTTATAAAAAAAGCCTTTGATATACCTTTCAGACATAGAAGGAACAGCATAACAGAATGAGTGAAGTTCAATAGATGTATCCAAAGATCTGGAGAGAGTGTCTTCATTAAAGACTCATATCAACTAGCTGAGATTTGCAGCACTGAAAGACAAATTAATTTGGAAACACATTGCCGTGGAGGAGGGACTTTTTAAATCAGAAAGCTGCAACAAAAAGCTCAAAATACAAACTGAATGGTAAACCAATGAAAGCATTTTCATTTCAGAAATTGAGGATGAAAACTCAATAAAGTGACATTCTTGAGAGACGTGGCAGGATGTAACGGGAAAGCACAGGCGTTATGGTCAATGGAGATAAAACAAACTTTAAACTAGTCTCTGGAGCAGGTGTTTCAGTTTTTCTTCAGACACAGAACAGCGGCAAAGCTCCCTCTGGTCATCGACCATTTGATTCTACTGTCCAGGCTGCATTCAACTGAAGGATAAACTTCAATACATAGGAAATTAAATTTTAAAAAACTTTGTACATGAACCAAAATCAAAAAGCTTGCACAAACCTCCAACTCATCTATAAAATAGACAAATTTCAAAGCCATGTAAGACTCAGAAAAATTCTGGACAAAATTTCCGAACTTATTTTAAGGTCTGGGGAAGCTGTATATCACATTGATACCAGATATAAAACCAGCTCAGTCACCCCAAGGAAAACTTCAGCCCCACTTTTACAGAAGGTGGAACAAAGTGAATCAGTGTTGTACCAAGGAGTTATCTCACCTGTAATTAAGCCTACAAGTTGGTGATTAGGTATGGTTCCAGTAACAAATAGCTCAATACAACTGTGTGTTGACCTTACGGTTAAAGAACAGGGGAAAGGCCCATTCAGCCCATGGTATCTATGGATGTGAATCTGGTAACATGAGCAAAAAGCACCATTTTTACAACAGTTGAACAAGGAATCAAAATTAATACATTTGGCACTCCATATTAGTCAAAATTTTCCAGCCAGTCAGCCCCCTCTACTGTTAACAACGAGCATGGAAAATTTGGTGCTTGGCTAAATCTTGGTTCACTGCAGAGGGACCAGAGAATGGCCTGAAAATTCCAGACTTTATTCCAGTTGACCATCCTTTGGAATTACATCAGAGCCAGAGATGTTTTTCAGGAGATGATGACAGGTATTTAGAAGGTGTCATTATCCACAGGGAAGACACCCTGATTTAAAGATCCACCACACTGGCAGAAGGAATTTAATCCAGATAAATGTGAGGTGATGCATTTTGGTAGAACTAATGTAGGGGGGAGTTATACAATAAATGGCAGGGCCATTAAGAGTGTAGAAACACAGAGGGGCCTGGGTGTGCAAGTTCACAAATCCCTGAAGGTGGCAGCACAGGGGGAGAAGGTGGTGAAGAAAGCACATGGCATGCTTGTCTTTACAGGACGGGGTACAGAGTTTAAAAACTGGAGTCTGATGTTGCAGTTGTACAGAACGTTGGTTATGTCACATTTGGAGTACTGCGTCCAGTTCTGGTCGCCGCATTACCAGAAGGACGTGGTGGCTTTAGAGAGAGTGCAGAGGAGGTTTACCAGGATGTTGCCTGATATGGAGGGTCTTAGCTTTGAGGAAAGATTGGGTACACTGGGGTTGTTCTCCCTAGAAAGACGGAGAATGAGGGGAGACCTAATAGAGGTATATAAAATTGTGAAGGGTATAGATGGGGTGAATAGTGGGAAGCTTTTTCCCAGGTTGGAGGTGACAAATACTAGGGGTCACGGGCTCAAGATGAGAGGAGCAAGGTATAACTCTGATATCAGAGGGACGTTTTTTACACAGAGGGTGGTTGGGGCTTGGAATACACTACCAGGTAGGATGATGGAGGCAGACATGCTGGGATTGTTTAAGACTTACCTCGTTAGTCACATAAGCAGCCTAGGGATGGAGGGATACAAACGAATAGTCTAGTTGGACTAATGAGCGGCACAGGCTTGGAGGGCCGAAGGGCCTGTTTCCTGTGCTGTTCTATTCTTTGTTCTTTATAATGCAAGAGCGAAAGCAGTATTCCAATGTTTACAAGGAGCAAGACTGAGTCTCAACAAATTCTGACAGGCCTGGGGCCTCCAGACACTAGTTTTTATAATTTTGTATTCTAAATTTTATTTCTGCTTGACTCTAGAGTTTAAACCTCGAGTGAATATTTAAAGTCATTCTGCATTTAATCTCACTTGGTGGATATTGATCCAAACCCAGCGATGATTATGCTTTATTCATTAATCAATAATAATCAGTTGTGATTTGCTTTTCTAAACCTTGTTTTCAGTTCAATTGCCACAAAGCCGATATTTAGACGAAGGCTGAAATTCTCCACTGCATCTACCAGCGAGAATGGAGGATTCGGTGCTCAACAAGACTTGGAAGATTCAGGAGATTGATTTTTTTTATTATTAGTGTCACAAGTAGGCTTACATTAACACTGCAATGAAGTTACTGTGAAAATCCCCCAGTCGCCACACTCTGGCGCCTGTTCGGGTACATTGAGGGAGAATTTAGCAAGACCAATGCATCCAACCTTTTGAACCCAGTCTTTCGACCTGTGGAAGAAACCAGAGCACCTGGAGGAAACCCCCGCAGATACGGAGAGAATGTGCAGATTCCACACATTCTGTGGCTGAGGTTGGGTAACGCATTTTTGTTTCCCATTTTTCAAGCTAGAATACTAAAATAAGTTGCCTTTTGTTTATCAGGATCCTGGTTTACTGCATCCAATGACCATTAGATTACAGACAAAGTCACTGAGTAACCTTATACAGTGTGGTCACCTGAAGTATTGGGGGATGAATTTTGTCTGATGGAGTGATGAGAAAACATAATCAAGAGTTTTGTAAATAAGTTGAATATTGTTCAATGTACATGGCCTTGCAGTCATTGCAAGAAGAATTGATGAGAGCTGAAATTTGTTTTGGGGACGACTGCATTTGGCCTCCAAATGATGGAATGCAGCCAGGAGTTTGATTTAGAAGGGACATTGCCCTGGGGACTCAGTGCTGAAGCCACAGAGTCATAGAAACATAGAGCATAAAAGATAGGAGCACAAGGAGGCCATTTGGCTCTTTGAGCCTGCTCCACCATTCGTGACAATCATGGCTAATCATCCAACTCAATAGCCTAATCCTACTTTTTTCCCATAACCTTTATTTCCATTCGCCCCAAGTGTTATATCCAGCCACCTTTTAAGTACATTCAATGTTTTGGCATCAACTACTTCCTGTGAGAATGAATTCCACAGGCTCACCACTCTTTGGGTGAAGAAATATCTCCTCATCTCCATCCTAAATGGTCTACCCTGAATCCTCAGGCTGTGAACCCTGGTTCTGGACTCCCCCACTATTGGGAGCATCTTCCCTGCATCTAACCTGTCTCATCCTGTTAGATAGAATCTTATAAGTCTCTGTAAGATTCCCCCTCATTTATCTAAACTCCAGTAAAAACAATCCTAACCTGGTCAATCTCTCCTCATACATCAATCCCTCCATCCCCGGAATCAGCCTGGTAAACCTTCGCTGCGCTCCCTCGAGAGCAAGAACATCCTTCCTCAGAAAAGGAGACCAAAACTGTACACAATACACTAGATGTGGCCTCATCAAGGCCCTGTATAATTGCAACAACACATCCCTGCTCCTGTACTCCAAACCTCTCGCAATGAAGGCTAACATACCATTTTCCTTCCTTACTACCTGTTGCACCTGCATGCTTACCTTCAGTGACTGGTGCACAAGGACACCCAGATCCCTCTGCACACTCCCCTCTCCCAATTTACAGCCATTCAGGCAGTAATCTGCCTTCTTGTGTTTGCTTCCAAAGTGAATAACCTCACATTTATCCAAATTATTCTACATCTGCCATTGATTAGCCCACTCACCCAACCTGTCCAGATCATTCTGAAGGATCTCTGCATCCTCGTCACAGTTCACCCTCCCACCCAAATTAGTATCGTCCGTAAACTTTGAGATGTTACATTTTGATCCCTCATCCAAATCATTAATGTATATTGTGAATAGCTGGGGTCCCAGCACCAATCCCTGTGGCACCCCACTAGTTACTACCTGCCAATTTGAAAAGCGCCCATTAATTCCGACTCTTTGTTTCCTCTCTGCCACCCAGTTTTCTATCCATCTCAATACACTTCCCCCTATCGTATGAACTTTAACCTTGCACAATAATCTCTTGTGCAGAACTTTGTCAAATGCTTTCTGAAAGTTCAAATATATCACATCGACTAGTTCCCCCTTGTCAACCCTACCACTTACATCTCCAACAGATTTTCAAGCATGATTTCACTTTCATAAATTCTTCATCATGTTTATAGAATGGAAACAGACCTGTTAGCCCAACTTGTCCATGCCGCCTTTTTTTTAAAACTATGAGGCTAATCCCAATTGCCCACATTTGACCCATATCCCTCTATACGCATCTTGCCCATCTGACTGTCTAAATGTTTTTTAAAAGAAAGAATTGTACCCCCCTCTATTACTACTTCTGGCAGCTTTTTCCTGACACTCACCAGCTTGTGTGTGAAAAAAATTGCCCCTCTGGACACTTTTGTATCTCTCTCCTCTCACCTTAAAACTATGCTCTCTAATTTTAGACTCCCCTACCTTTGGGAAAAGTTATTGACTGTCTACCTTATCTATGCCCTTCATTATTTTGTAGACCTCTATAGGATCATCACTAAGCCTCCGACACTCCAGAGAAAGAAGTCCCAGTCTATCCAGCCTCTCTTTATTACCCAAACTATCAAGTCCTGGTAGCATCCTAGTAAATCATTTCAGCAAACTTACTAACCATGCCCACAAAATTCTCATCCAAATCATTAATATAAATGACAAATATCAGTGGACCCAGCACTGATCCCTGAGGCACACTGCTGGTCACAAGCCTCCAGTTTGAAAAATAACCCTCTACAAACACCCTCTGTCTCTGTTATCAAACCAATTTTGTGTCCATTTAACTACCTCACCCTGGATCCTGTGAGATTTAACCTTATGCAACAACCTACCATGCAGCACCTTGTCAAAGGCCTTGTTAAAATCCATGTAAACAACATCAACAGCATTGTCCTCATCTACCTTCTTGGTTACCCCTTCAGAAAACTCAGTCTTATTTGTGAGACATGATTTTCCACTCACAAAGCCGTGCTGACTGTCCCTAATCTGTCCTTCCGTCTCTAAATACCTGTAGATCTTGTCTCTCAAAATACTTTCCAACTGTGGGGTGGCACGGTGGCACAGTGGTTAGCACTGCTGCTTCACAGTTCCAGGAACCTGGGTTCAATTCCAGGCTCAAGTCACTGTCTGTGTGGTTTTTGCACATTCTCCCCGTATCTGTGTGGGTTTCCTCCGGGTGCTCCGGTTTCCTCCCATAGTCCAAAGATGTGCGGGTTAGGTTGATTGGCCATGTTGAAATTGTCCGTTAGTGTCCAGGGATGTGTAGGTTAGAGGAATTAGCAGGTAAAATATGTAGGGAGAGGGGAGTAGGGCCTGGGTGGGATTGTGGTCGGTGCAGACTCGATGGGCCAAAGGGCCTCTTTCTGCATTATAGGGTTCTATGATTCTATGAACTTAGCCACTACAGATGTGAGGCTTACCAGCCTGTAGTTCCCAGACTTTTCCCTGCAGCCCTTTTTAAACAAAGGCACAACATTTGCCACTTTCCAATCTTCAGCAATATCACCCGTGGCTATCGATGATTCAAAAAGCTCTGCTAGGGGTCCTGCAATTTCCTCCAGAGCTTCACACAATGTACTAGGATACAATTCATCTTCTGTAGTGGGATAGTCACACTGGAGATGGATCAGGAATGAGTGGCTGACCTTAATGTCCACCCTTTGAGATTACTTAGCAAACTAGTAAAGTTTGTACAAGGGGACAGTACTGTATGTACCAATTTGGGGAACTGTCATGGGACAGACCAATTTGAGGTCACTGTTTAAATTTAAGCAAACATCTGTCTTACTTCTTATATATAAAATCTATATATTCTCCTTTCAATAAATGTATCTTTCTTTCCCTTACATTTTTTGTCATATCATCAATTATAATTATTGTATCATTATCTTTACCAATGTTATAACCCTAATTTAATATTCAATAAAATTGGTGTTTTAACACAATCCTTTTTATAGTTGCCCATTTCTGGTACATCCAGAGTACTGCTTTGATCATAAGTGAGCTTTAAGGGGAAGGCGATGTTGTGGTGGTCCAGCAATCCAGGGTAATGCGCTGGGATTTCACAGATGGTGAAATTTGAATTAAATTAAAATCATTTGGATCAGGATGTACACACGTTCAGAAGGATTGGAGTAGCTACTGAAACATTTGTCACTTAAAAATTAGATCCATCTGGTTCACTAATATCCTTTAAGGAAGGAAATCTGGCATTCTTACCTAGTCTGGCCCTCATGTGACTACAGAGCCACCCCAATGTGCTTGACTCTCAACTGCCCCTCCGCAATGGTCACTTGGCAATTCGGGACGGGCAATACATGCTGTTTTGCAAGTGAGGCCTAAGAGTAAATTTAAAAAGATTGTGAAAGGGGCACTAATAACTCCTCAGCCTGTCATGTGACCTTACATGGCTGATGATATAAAGGGTCTAGTTCCATGTTTAACATTAACCCTTTACATTACATCACCCCTCTCCCAGCCGAGTATCCAACCAACTCACAATGACACTAACAGGAACTGGGTCTACTTCACACTCATCACATATCCACTCCACTTTTTCTCAATATATGAAACATCTTGATGCATTCAGATAGCTTACTACCTCCTGGCTAGGAAGATCCTAAGATCACAATCTCTCTGTCCCAAACAATTAGATCTTTTCTAGATCTTGAGTCTGTGTGACATGCAATTTGTGAAATACCTTCTCAGAGGCTGATGTCCCTTCACCAGGTTCCCTTTATTTACAAACTCTATTCGACACCTAAGAGTGCTTCAGGTACACAATGAGACTCTGGAGAGTGGGTCGCTCTGAAACTGCTCAGTATAGACACAGGTGAGATGCTTTGATTGGGTGGGCAATCATCATCTCAACCCAGGACTTCATGCTCCAATCATTACCTCAATCAGGGAGCTCACGGTCCAATCATTACTTCAATCAGGGACCTCATACTCCAATCATTACCTCAATCAGGGAGCTCATACTCCAATCAGGGAGCTCATGCTCGAATCATTACCTCAATCAGGGAGCTCATACTCCAATCATTACTTCAATCAGGGAGCTCATACTCCAATCATTACTTCAATCAGGGAGCTCATACTCCAATTATTACCTCAATCAGGGAGCTCATACTCCAATCATTACCACAATCAGGGACCTCATACCCCAATCATTACTTCAATCAGGGAGCTCATACTCCAATCATTACTTCAATCAGGGACCTCATACTCCAATCATTACCTCAATCAGGGAGCTCACGGTCCAATCATTACTTCAATCAGGGACCTCATACTCCAATCATTACCTCAATCAGGGAGCTCATACTCCAATCATTACTTCAATCAGGGAGCTCATACTCCAATCATTACTTCAATCAGGGAGCTCATACTCCAATTATTACCTCAATCAGGGAGCTCATACTCCAATCATTACCTCAATCAGGGACCTCATACCCCAATCATTACCTCAATCAGGGAGCTCATACTCCAATCATTACCTCAATCAGGGAGCTCATACTCCAATCATTACTTCAATCAGGGAGCTCATGCTCCAATCATTACTTCAATCAGGGAGCTCATACTCCAATCATTACCTCAATCAGGGAGCTCATGCTCCAATCATTACTTCAATCAGGGACCTCATACTCCAATCATTACCTCAATCAGGGAGCTCATACTCCAATCAGGGAGCTCATGCTCCAATCATTACCTCAATCAGGGAGCTCATACTCCAATCATTCCTCAATCAGGGAGCTCACGGTCCAATCATTCCCTCAATCAGGGAGCTCATACTCCAATCATTACCTCAATCAGGGAGCTCACGGTCCAATCATTCCCTCAATCTGGGAGCTCATACTCCAATCATTACCTCAATCAGGGAGCTCATACTCCAATCATTACCTCAATCAGGGAGCTCATATTCCATTCATTACTTCAATCAGGGAGCTCATGCTCCAATCATTACCTCAATCAGGGAGCTCATACTCCATTCAATACCTCGATCAGGGAGCTCACGGTCCAATCATTCCCTCAATCAGGGAGCTCATACTCCAATCATTACCTCAATCAGGGAGCTCATACTCCAATCATTACCTCAATCAGGGAGCTCATACTCCAATCATTACCTCAATCAGGGAGCTCATACTCCAATCATTACCTCAATCAGGGAGCTCATACTCCAATCATTACCTCAATCAGGGAGCTCATACTCCAATCATTACCTCAATAGGGAGCTCATACTCCAATCATTACCTCAATCAGGGAGCTCATACTCCAATCATTACCTCAATCAGGGAGCTCATACTCCAATCATTACCTCAATCAGGGAGCTCACACTCCATTCATTACCTCAATCAGGGAGCTCACACTCCATTCATTACCTCAATCAGGGAGCTTATGCTCCAATCATTACCTCAATCAGGGAGCTCATATTCCAATCAGCGTGTTCTCACTCCCAGTCTTCCTTGGCCTCATTGATGTTTTACAGTTCGCATCCCGATCATTAGATGTTGTTGCTTGTCGTTTCAGCGTTGTAACTGAAAGAGTTGCAAAAGTCCTCTTTCCTGTGTATGATGCAGAAATCAAGCTTCCGAATTTATTTATCATAATGCGGGCTTCAAAATAAACTTGGCACAAAAAATGTTGGACTTCAAAGGAAAGGGTTTTATTAGAATGATACGGATCTTCTGAATCTGGGAGCTATTAAAGATCAGTGTGTGAGGAGAAGATCGCCAATTTTAATCTGCTTTAATGAAAGCCATTTAATATGGGTTAGAGTTCATGTCAGAGTACAAACAGGACGTACACAGTCACTGTTTGATACTTGTTCTTAGTACGTGGGTGTCACTGGCTGGGCCAATATTTTTCCTCATCCCTAATTTCCCTTCAGAAGGTAGTGGTGAGCTGCATTCTTCAACCACTGTGGTCCATTCTAGAATCCCCACTCTGCAGAAGGAGGCCATTTAGCCCATCGAGCCTGCACCAGCATCAATCCCACCCAGGCCTTATTCCCATAACTCTGTGCACTTACCCCTAGCTAGTCCCTCTGACATTAAGTAGTGAATTTGGCATGGCCAATTAACCAAATAGAACATAGAACATAGAACATAGAACAATACAGCACAGAACAGGCCCTTCGGCCTTCGATGTTGTGCCGACCAAAATAAAAAGCAATGCCCCTCCTAACTAAACCATTCCCTTCTCATCCATATACTTATCAACTAACCTCTTAAACGCCACCAAACTTGGCGCATCTACAACAGCTGCAGGCAGGGCATTCCACTCCCTAATCACTCTTTGAGTAAAGAACCTACCTCTGATATCCGTCCTATAACTCATACTCATCTGCATATCTCTGGAGCATGGGAAGAAACCGAAGCACCCGGCCGAAACCCACGCAAACATGGGGAGAACATGCAGAGTCTGCACAGATAGCAACCCAAATCGGGAATGAAACCCGGGTCCTTGGCGCTGTGAGACAGCAGTGTTAACCACTGTACTACCATGCCACTGGACATGCGGTGTAGATACACAGACAGCAATGTTAGGGAGAGAGTTCCAGGGTTTTGACCCAGCGATACTGAAGGAACAGTGATATATTTCAGCGGGGTGAGTGACCAGGTGGTGGTGTTCCCAGCTGCTCTTGTCCTTCCAGACGGTAGTGATTGTAGGTTTGGAAGGTGCTGCCTAAGGAGCCTTGGTGAGTTGCTGCAGTGTAACCTGTGCCACTGTATGTCAGCAGTGGAGGGAGTGAATGATTCAGGTACCAATCAAGGAGTTACTTTCTCCTGAATGGTGCCTATGAGACATGGGATGATGACAGTGGTGTCTGGTGCATGGTCTAAGGTTTGATTCTGTGAGAATGACTGTGTCAGGCTGTTGTCTGTGAGACGGTTCTCCCAGGAGTTGAGGTAACTTAGTGCCTCAGTTAATAAGATTTTATACTTATTCAATCTCCATTTAGTGCTTTAATAAGAACTGAGTGATTTTATTGCCCATTTCAGAGTCATAAAGCCATAGAGGTTTACAGCATGGAAACAGGCCCTTTGGCCCAACTTGTCCTAAGGCAGCACCTTCCAAACCTACAATCACTACCGTCTGGAAAGACAAGAGCAGCTGGGAACACCATCACCTAGTCACTCACCCCGCTGAAATATATCACTGTTTGTTCAGTATCGCTGGGTCAAAACCCTGGAACTCTCTCCCCAACAGTGCTGTCTGTATCTACACCACATGGCCGGTGGCACGGTAGCACAGTGGTTAACACTGCTGTCTCACAGTGCCAAGAACTTGGGTTTAATTCCCAGCTTGGGTCACTGTCTGTGCGAAGTCTGCATGTTATATTTTTAAACCCCTAAGCTAATTCCAATTGCTCACATTTGGCCCATATCCCTCTATATACAGAAAATGCAGATGTGTGGAATAGAGGGTGATTTAGCAAATTGGATTAGAAATTGGCTGGCAGATAGAAGACAGAGGGTGGTGGTTGATGGGAGATTTTCATCGTGGAGTTCGTTGACGAGTGGTGTGCCTCAGGGGTCTGTTTTGGGGCCCCTGCTGTTTGTAATTTTTATAAATGATCTGGATGAGGGTATTGAGGGATGGATCAGTAAATTTGCAAATGATACTAAAGTTGGTGGAGTGGTAGATAGTGAAGAGGGGTGTTTTAGTTTACAGAGTGACTTGGACAAGTTGCAGAGCTGGGCCGAGAGGTGGCAAATGGAGTTTAATGTGGAAAAGTGTGAGGGTATGCACTTTGGCAGGAACAATAAATGTGTAGAGTATAGGGCTAATGGTAGGGCTCTTAATAGTGTTGAGGAACAGAAGGATCTTGGTGTATGTGTCAATAGATCCTGAAAGTAGGCAGTCAAGTGGATAAAGTTGTTAAGAAGGCTTATGGAGTCTTAGCTTTTATTGGTAGGGGGATTGAATTTAGGAGCCGCAGCATCATGTGGCAGCTGTACAAAACTCTAGTGCGGCCGCACTTGGAGTATTGTGTGCAGTTCTGGTCGCCACATTATAAGAAAGATGTGGAGGCATTGGAGAGGGTACAGAGGAGGTTTACTAGGATGTTGCCTGGTATGGAGGCAGGTCCTATGAAGAGAGGTTGAAGGATTTGAGGTTGTTTTCGTTAGAAAGGAGGCGGCTAAGGGGGGATCTTATTGAAACATATAAGATAATTAGAGGTTTGGATAGGTGGGACAGTGATAGCCTTTTTCCTAGGATGGAAAAAGCTAGCACGAGGGGACACAACTTTAAATTAAGGGGTATGAGTTATAGGACGGATATCAGAGGTAGGTTCTTTACTCAAAGAGTGATTAGGGAGTGGAATGCCCTTCCTGCAGCTGTTGTAGATGCGCCAAGTTTGGTGGCGTTTAAGAGGTTAGTTGATAAGTTTATGGATGAGAAGGGAATGGTTTAGTTAGGAGGGGCATTGCTTTTTATTTTGGTCGGCACAACATCAAAGGCCGAAGGGCCTGTTCTGTGCTGTATTGTTCTATGTTCTATGTTCTATGTTCTATAATCATCGGACTCATGTAACTATGTAAAAGTTTTTTAAAAGATAAAATTGTACCCACCTCTACTACTGCCTCTGGCAGCTTGTTCCAGACACTCACCACCCTCTGTATGAAAGAATTGCCCCTCTGGACCCTTTTGTATCTCTCCCCTCTCATCTTAAACCTATGCCCTCTAATTTTAGACGCCCCTAACTTTGGAAAAAGATATTGACTATCTGTCTTGTTTATGTCTCTCATTATTTTATAGACTTCTATAAGGTTACCCCTCAGTCTCCTACACTCCAGAGAAAACATAGAACAGTAGAGCACAGTACAGGCCCTTCAGCCCTCGATGTTTTGCTGAGCTATGTCTGAACCCAAGATCAAGCTATCCCACTCCCTAGCATTCTGGTGTGCTCTATGTGCCTATCCAATAACTGCTTAAAAGTTCCTAAAGTGTCCGACTCCACTATCACAGCAGGCGGTGCATTCCACACCCCAACCCCTTCTGAGTAAAGAATCTACCTCGGACATCCCTTCTCTATCTCCTACCATGAACTTTATAGTTATGCCTCCTAGTAACAGCTACATCCACCTGAGGAAATAGAGCGGACGTGCAGAAACTATCTATTCCACCTCATCATCTGATAAATCTCTATTAAGTTGCTTCTCATCCTCCTCTGCTCTAAGAGAAAAGCCCCAGCTCCCTCAACCTTTCCCCATAAGACCTACCCTCCAAACCAGGCAGCATCCTGGTAAATCTCTTCTGCACTCTGTCCAATGCCTCCATGCCCTTCTTATAATAGGTGACCAGAAGTGCACACAATATTCCAAATGTGGTCTCATCAAGGTCCTGTATTGTTGCAACATAATCCCATGGCTCTTAAACTCAAACCTCTGTTAATAAATGCTAACACACTATAAGCCTTCTTCACCGCTCTATCCACTTGAGTGGCAGTCTATTCAGCCTCTCCTTATAACTCAATCCATCAAGTCTCGGTAGCATCCTAGTAAATCTCTTCTGCACTCTTTCTAGTTTAATAATATCCTTTCTATAATAGGGTGACCAGAATTGCACACAGTATTCCAAGTGTGGCCTTACCAATGTCTTGTACAGCTTCAACAAGACGTCCCAACTCCTGTTTTCAATGTTCTCACTGATGAAACCCAGAATGTCTTCTTCACCACTCTGTCCACCTCTGATTCCACTTTCAAGGAGTAATGAACATGTACCCCTCAATCTCTTTGTTCTGTAACTCTCCCCAGTGCTCTTCCATTAACTGAGTAAATCCTGCTCTGGTTCAATCTAACAAAATGTATCACTTCGCATTTACCTAAATTAAACTCCACCTGTCATTCGTCAGCCCACTGTCCAATTGATGAAGATCTCACTGCAATTGGAGATAGTCTTCCTCACTGTCATCTGCAAACTTACTAACCATGCCTCCTAAATTCTCATCCAAATCATTAATATAAATGACAAAGAACAGTGAACCCAGCACTGATCCCTGAGGCACACCGCTGGTCACAAGTCTCCAATTTGAAAAGCAATCCTCTACAACCACCCTCTGGTTTCTGTCAAGAAGCCAATTTTGTATCTATTTAGATACCTCACCCTGGATCCCATGAGATTTAACTTTATGCAAAACCTATCACGCGTTACCTCATCAAAGGCCTTGCTAAAGTCCATGTAGACAATATCAACTGCACTGCCCTCATCTACCTTCTTGGTTACCCCTTCAAAAATTCAATCAAATTTGGGAGACATGATTTTCCACTCACAAAGCTGTGCTGACTATCCCTAATCAGTCCTTGTGAATCTAAATGCCTGTAGATCCTGTCTCTCAAAGTACCTTCCAATAACTTACCCATCACACATATGAAGCTCACTGGTCTGTAGTTCCCAGACTTTTCCTGCAGCCCTTTTTAAACAAAGGCACAACATTTACCACTCTCCATTCTTCAGGCACCTCATCTGTGACAATCGATGATTCAATTATCTCAGCTAGGGGACCCACAATTTACTCCCTAGCTTCCCACAACATCCTGGGATACACTTCATCAGATCCCGGGGATTTATCTACCTTGATATGCTTTAATATTTCCAGCACCTCCTTCTCTGTAATATGTACACTCTTCAAGAAATCACTATTTATTTCCCTAAGTTCCCTAATATCTATGCTTTTCTCAACAATAAATACTGATGAGAAATATTCATTTAGGATCTCACCCATCTCTTATGGATCTGCACATAGATGACCTTGTTGATCCTTAAGAGGCCCTACTCTCTCCCTTGTTACCCTTTTACCCTTTGTGTATTTTGGATTTTCCTTTACCTTATTTGCCAAAACAATCTCCTGGCCACTTTTTGCCCTCCTGATTTCTCTCTTAACTCTATTCCTACACTCTTCAAAGGATTCACTGATCCCAGCTACCTCTGCAATGTCATGTGCCTCCTTCTTCTTCTTGACCAGGGTCTCAATATCCCAAGAGATCCAGGATTCCCGACTTCTGCTAGCCTTGCCCTTCGCTCTAAAAGGAATGTGTTTATCCTGAACTCTGTTTAACACACTTTTGAAAGCCTCCCATTTACCACATGTCCCTTTGCCTTCCCACAGACTCACCCAATTAACTTTTGAAAATTACTACCTGATACCATCAACGTTGGCTTTGCCCCAATTTAGAATTTTAACTTTTGGGACAGACTTATCATTCTCCATAGCTATCATAAAACTAAATAATCAATCACACTGCTGAGGCTCTGGAGTCACATGTAGACCAGACCAGGTAAGGACAACAGATTTTCTTCCCTAAAGAACATTAGTGAACCAGATGGATTTTTAAAGCAATCAGTGACAGTTTCATGTCATTATTAATTAGACTGGCATTTTATTACAGAGTTATCCATTGAAGCTGAATTCCCCCAGTTGTCACAATGGGATTTGAACTCATGTCTCTGGACTATTATGTCAAGCCTGTGTCTTACTCCAATTCGCTGTCCAATAGACTCCACTATTCCCCTCACTGCAGCATTCCCAGCCTCTGACCTGCTCTTGTACCACCACTGTGTGGCTAGTCCAATTCAGTTTCTGACCAATGGTAACCCCCAGGATGTTGATAGTAGGGATTCAGTGATGGTAACGCCATTTAGTGTCAAGGGGCAATGGTTGGAACCTCTCTTGTTGGAGTTGGTCATTGCCTGGCACATGTGGCCCAAATGTTACCTGGCACTTGTCACCCACACCTGGATATTGTCCAGGCCTTGCTGCAAAAGAACATAAACTGCTTCAGTATCTATACTACACAGCACAGCTCAGCTGATGCAGAACAGACGATAGATACCAGACCACATAGCCCAGATGAAAATCCCAGACAATGTAGTGCAGGCGACATTGCCCAGACAATACAACAAAATAAAGACCCCAAACGATGCGATGCATTTCAGGAGAAAGAATGTCAGAGGGAGGTATATGATAAAGGGTGGATCTATTAAGAGTAAATGCAGAGAAATGCAGAGGGACCTGGGGATGCAGGTGCACAAGTCTCTGAAGGTGGCAGAGCAAGTGCAGAAGGTTGTGAAGAAAGCATATAGTATGCTAGTCTTTATAGGAAGGGGTATAGAGTACAAGAGCTGGCCTTTAATGTTGCAGTTGTATAAAACGTTGGTTAGACCTCATTTGGAATACAGTGTCCAGTTCTGGTCGCCTTACTACCGGAAGGACGTGGAGACTCTGGAGAGAGTGCAGAGGAGGTTTACCAAAATGCTGCCTGGTATGGAAGGTCTGAGTTACGAGGAGAGGTTAGGCAAATTGGGACTGTTTTCCTTAGAAAGACGTAGACTTAGAGGAGATCTAATAGAGGTGAACAAGATTATGAGAGGTATAGATAGAGTAAACAGGGTTAAGCTTTTTCCTAGGATGGAC
The DNA here is from genome assembly GCA_024679065.1 of Sphyrna mokarran. Classification (NCBI taxonomy): domain Eukaryota; kingdom Metazoa; phylum Chordata; class Chondrichthyes; order Carcharhiniformes; family Carcharhinidae; genus Sphyrna; species Sphyrna mokarran. Next base: position 5,348,973 of record JAGIQG010000006.1, read on the forward strand.
TCGAATAGTACGAGGGGTCACGGGCTTAGGGTGAGGGGGGTAAGGTATAATTTGGATGCTAGAGGGAGTTTTTTCACACAGAGGGTGGTGGGGGTATGGAACGCGCTGCCAAGTAAAGTGGTGGAGGCAGGCACTCTGGAGTTATTTAAGAAATACTTAGATGGGCACATGGGAATGGAGGGATGTAGAAAACTGATTTAAAATAAGGATCATGAGCCTTGGGAATCCCTGGGAAGTGTCTGAATAGATGATGATATTGATGTACTTGTTTTTATCCTACAGGTGCTTTGAGACACCTTGTTGTCTAACAAGGGGCATACACGCGATGGGTCGTGAGAGGACTGCTCTTGGATTTTTTTCGAGAGTATCCTAGTGCTTCACGTCGTTAGTGTATGCTTGACTTGGACCATTTGATGGGCAACACGACAGCTCAGTGACTATCGCTGTGCTGTGCAGATACATGGATTTGGGCCTGTGTCTGTGGGAGTTTGTGCATTCTCCCCGTGCTTGTGTGGGTTTTTTCCAGGTGCTCCGGTTTCCTCCCACATCCCAAAGATGTGCCCTTAGGCTAAGTGGCAGAACAAATTCTCCTTAAATTGTCTCAAATTTGGTTTTTAATCCATAGATCTATAAACATGGACAGGGATCACAGGTAGAGGTGGGAACATCGGGGTGGCGGCCGAAGGGCCTGTTTCCCGTGCTGTTTTGTTCTTTGTTCTTTGATACAGCCCAGACGAGAGATCTGAGATGACAATGCAGTCGAATATGACCTGGTCCGTGCGGAGTCATCCTGGCTCATTTCACTCAGTGAATGAATTAAATGAGGGGATTAGGGGGAATATCAGGAGTCAGTGAAGCAGAATTGATTGAAAGAGTTGTACGTTTCTGATTGTATTGCGTTAGAGCCAGTGAGATCAGCACATTTCCAGCAAGTAATTTGATAAGGCAGCTGGGAAATGATCAGTGAAATTTGCATGTATTGCACAGTCAGTCATTAAATCTAGCTTGCAAGAGAAATAGCTGGAATGTTTAAACACGAGATACTGATTTTCAATCAAATTAACTTGGACAAGTGGCAAATCGAAAACTAACTTCCAAATAGTTGACATCTCCTTGCTGCTCTACACATGCCTCTCCTTATTGGGAAATGAGAGGACTTTAACCAGAGCTGAAACTCAACCTGAAATGTCCCCAAGGATCTTACAATGGCAAACAGTGTATTGGCTGTTATTCATTGGCATTCAGAGACACTGCAGAGTAACTCTGTTTCAATCACACTCAGTGTCGGAGAGACCAACAACATTATTCCACAAATCCAGTCCTCCCATCAAACACTCCCAGGACAGGTACAGCATGGGGGTCCCGAAGCATGGTACATTGGGGAGACCATGCAGACATACGACAGCGGATGAATGAGCATCGCTCAACAATCACCAGGCAAAACAGTTCCCTTCCTGTGGGCAAACACTTCAGCAGTCATGGGCATTCGGCCTCCGACCTGCGGGTAAATGTTCTTCAAGGGGGCATTCGTGACACACGACAGCGCAGAGTCGCTGAGCAGAGACTGATAGCCAAGTTCCACACACGAGGACGGTCTTAATAGGGATCTTGGCTTCATGTCACACTATCTGTAACCCCTGTAACTTGCCTGGGTTAGCAAAAAACCTCACCTACTGTGCTGTCTGGAGAAAATACACAATTCTCCAACAATGCTCAGGATTCCCTTCACACACATTGTTAGCCACTTTAACACTTGAATAGCAGGTTAGATGTAAGGATTCGCATTCTAATCAGCAATCTCTGACTGTCTGTGTTGATATGAGTGCTATTGCAGACCAGAACACTGCATTTGCCTGACGAAGGCCATAGCGTCGAAAGCTCGCGAATTTACTGTCAAATAAATTGATTGGATTTAAAATTGGTGTTTTAAAACTTTACGGGGTTAGATACAGAGTAAAGCTCCCTCTACACTGTCCACCATCAAACACTCCCAGGACAGGTACAGCACGGGGTTAGATACAGAATAAAGCTCCCTCTACACTGTCCACCATCAAACACACCCAGGGCAGGTACAGCATAGGATTAGATACAGATTAAAACTCTCTTTATACTGTCCCCATCAAACCGCAAGCCCACAGATAACCTCACAATGCTCCACCTCTCCAGTTTCCACTGTTAACAAGTTAAAGAAGCCATCCTCTATGGTCAAGCTCTCTGTATACACAAGATCTGCTCAGATGAGGAGGATCGTAAACAGACACCTCCAGACACTGAAAGAGGCCCTCGTAAGAACAGGATATGGCGCTCGACTCATTGATTGACAGTTCCGATGCACCACAGCGAAAAACCACACTGACCTCCTCAGAAGAAGAACATCGGACACGGCTGACTGAGTACTTTTTATCGTCCAGTACTTCACCAGAGCGGAGAAGCTATGACATCTCCAGAGTCTTCAACACGTCATTGATAGAGACGAACATCTCGCTAAGGCCGTATCCACACTCCCACTTCTTGCCTTCAAAACAACCGCACAATATCAGACAGATCATTGTCCACAGCAAACTACTCAGCCTTCAGGAGAACGGTGACCACAACATTGCACAACCCTGGCATAGCAACCTCTGCAAAACATACCAATCATCGATACGGAGGACATTATCACACGCGAGAACACCATCCACCAGGTACACGGTACATACTCTTGCAACTCAGCCAACATTGTCTACCTAATACGATGCAGGAAAGGATGTCCCGAAGCATGGTACATTGGGGAGACCATGTAGACACTACGACAATGGATGAATGAACATCGCTCGACAATCACCAGGCAAAACAGTTCCCTTCCTGTTGGCGAACACTTCACAGGCATTCGGCCTCAGGATTAGATACAGAGTAAAGCTCCCTCTACACTGACTAACAGACAGTGACTGAGACAGAGAGAGACAGAGAGGCAGAGACATAGACTGACAGAGTGAGAGAAACAGAGACAGACAGAGGCAGAGAGACTGAGTGTCTTCGAGATAGATGTAATGGCTGATCTGACAACGTTCCACAAATTCTCACATGAAGCACCTGCCTTATTTCAACGTGTAATGTAGATCCATTAACTTAATTTAGTCGTTAATAATATGTAATCAACTTAGCGCATATTTATTAGTTTTGTAACCTGATTTAACTTGTCGCCAGATTCACTGAAGCATTTTCCTGTCTAACCACAAGCATTGGACACAGACAGCAGCCACCAATCCCCCCCACCCCCGCCTCCTCCCCATATCCATTTAGCACTGAGTTGCCAAGTCTCTTATCTGCGTTTACAATCTTGGACATTTATAGTCAGTCAAGTTGGATTGCATATGTCCCCAAGGATATATTGGCCTTTGCTCTTCCAATGTTTACTCATGCTTTTCATGGGCTGAGTGTTTGGGAAGGATCCCCCTTGACTGACCATTACCCCAGTGACTGTGTCCGTGTGAATTCTGTCAGTATTTATTGACTGTACTGATAGGGATGGGCACTGAGAGGCTGCTCTGTGTCCAGTGTCCTCTCCTTCACACTGTCACTGTCCAATTCCTGGGTCAGTGCTGCTCCCTCCTGGAGAGGAATGGAATGACACCAATTAAAGGGCTCTCTTTCCATTGGAATCTACTTTCTCTCAGGATTTAACAGTGCAGCAGTACACATCCAAACCTCACAATGTCCTGACCCAACTGCAGCCCTCACCCCTGATTAGCCCAGGCCCGCACGCCCCCACTCCATTCGCTTCAGCTTGGTCACATGGCCCATGAAGGATCACCTCTTAAAGGGGCCACACTTCCCCCCCAACCCCCTCTTTCCCCTCTCCCCCACCCCTTCCCCCAACCCCCTCTTTCCCCTCTCCCCCACCCCTTCCCCCAACCCAAACTTCCTGGACTATCGATGATAAAACAAAAAGGAAAACAGTTAACGAAGAGAAACAACATCATTACAGAAGGGACAGCAAGGGAAAATAGTTCATAATGTCAGCCTCTCTGTAAACTTCCGGGGAACAGGGATTCTTCTGCAGCTGACGGCTCAGGATTCACTAATGGGGTGGGCTTGTTAAGCAGCTTTGGAGCTAGGCCCAGGCTGGTTCCTTCCTCTGCCTCGGCCACCCATGCCTTGAGCTCACATGGACACGGGACTGTCTTGTTCAGACAAAGGTTACTTGTTTTCTCTCTGTGAGATTACTCCTGTCCAGTCACGTGACTTTTCCTGTCAATCAACCTAATCAGAAAAACCCCAGGCAAAACACTAACAGTAAAACTCTGCATTAGTTCAGATTAAAACAAACATTCCAGCAATCAAAATCAATAATACTGCTGCAGACCAATAGGTACTGGTAAAAGTTTCTATTCAGTTGCTCAGCTGTTTGTTCCCCATTATAAATTCACCTGATTTTCCCTGGAAGGGATCTACACTGTTCTTCACTGATCTTTTTCTCCTCACACACCAATAGAAAGTTTTATAGTCAGTTTTTATGTTCCCCACTAGCTCACTCTCAGACTCTATTTCCCTTCCTTGATCAGTCCCTCAGTCCTCCTTTGCTGAATTGTAAACCACTCCCAATCCTCAGGCCTGTGGTTGGTTTTGGCCAATTTGTCTACCTTTCCCTTGGATCGAATACTATCTCTAATTACCCCTGTGGGCCATGGTTTGGACACATTTCCAGTTTTACTATTGTGCCAGACAGGAATAAACCATTGTTACAATTCACCATGTGCTGTTTGAATATTTGTCACTGTCTATCCACTGTCATCTCTTTAAGTAATGTTTCCCAAAGGACTCCAGTCTCAAAATCAGTGTTGCTACTTTCCATCTTGATGATGAATTCTATCACATTATGGTCACTCATAATGACTATATTATGAGTCTTGCACAATTAGTTTGCCAATTATTCCTCTCTCAATTTAAAATGGTCTGCTCGCTTGGTTGGTTCCTCAATGTATTTATTTGATTTGATTTATTATTGTCACATATTATTAACATACAGTGAAAAGTACTGTTTCTTGCACACTATACAGATAAAACATATTGTTCATAGAGAAGGAAAGGAGAGAGTAGTGTTACAGTCATAGCTAGGGTGTAAAGAAAGACCAACTTAACGTGAGGTAGGTTTATTCAAAAGTCTGACAGCAGCAGGGAAAAAGCTGTTCTTGAGTCGGTTGGTACGTGACCTCACACTTCTATATCTTTTTCCCAGTGAAAGCAGAGAGATTGTCCGAAGTGGAGTCCTTAATTATGCTGGCTGCTTTGTCGAGGCAGCAGGAAGTGTAGACAGAGTCAATGGATGGAAGGCTAGTTTGAGTGATGGATTGGACTACATTCATGATCCTTCGTAGGTGGAATGCATTGAGCTCATCAGGAAGGGGTGCGATAGAGCTGGTGATTTTACATACCTTCATTGTGTAGCCTGTTATATCTTGCAGACCTTGCCATAGTCGGCGGGGGTTAGTGTGGCTAACCTGATACTCCTAGCTTGGTCCAGTACTGTCTTTTGCATCTTTGATAGATATCTGGCTTTCTTGTATAGGTCAGTGTCATCTGGCTTGAATGTCTCAGACTTCAGAAAGTAGTGGATATCCCAGTTCATCCAGTGGTTTCTGGTTCATCCAGTGGTTTCTGGTTGGAAAACACTCGGATTTGCTTCTTTGGCCCACAATCTTCTACACACTTACTAATGAAGTCAGTTACTATAATGATATACTCGTTCAGGCTGGTTGCAGAGTTTTTGAATACTGACCAGTCCACTGACTCCAAGCAGCCCCGTAGGAGATATTCTGATTCCTCCGATCAACATTGCACGGCTGTCTTTGATAGATTCTCCCTCTTTGGTTTTTGCTTGTAAGCCGGGAGCAGGAGTGCAGACTTGTGGTCTGATTTGTCAAAGTGTGGGCAGGTGATAGAGCGATAGGCAAGTTTGACATTTGTGCAGCAGTGGCCCAGGATGTTTGGGCCTCTGATGGAACAGAGACGTGTTGGTATAACTTGATAGTATGCTCTTAAGCTTGGCATGATTGAGGTCCCCAGTCATGATGAACAAGGCCTCAGATGGTTTGTCTCAAGGTTATTTGTTATATATATTTTGTACAGCACGATCTTCATGTTCGCATAGGTTTGGGATGTAAACTGCTGTCAGGATAATGGAGGTGAACTCCTGCAGAAGGTAATAGGGGAAGCGTTTTAGTGTCAGGTATTCTAGGTCCGTGGAGCAGAAACTTGCCAGTGTTGCTACATCTAGGCACCACAGAGTGTTGATTAGGAAGCAGACCTCACTTCTCCTGGCCTTGCCTGAGGCTGCTGCACTGTCCATTCGATGGATTGAGAAGTCCTCTGGTTGTAGGGCACAGTCTGGTGAATCAGGAGTGAGCCGTGACTCTCTGAAACAGAGTATCTAGCAGTCCCTCAGTTGTCTTAGGAAAGTGAGTCTGGCTTTAAGTTTGTCTAGTTTGTTTTCCAGAGATTGGACATTTGGCAGCAGGAAGCTGGAGAGGGGAGTCTTGGGATTGAGTTGTTTCACTCTCACCTGTACATTGTTGCCGATCCTTCCTGATTGTGGTCTGAGAGTTCGGAAGTTCAGGATCCAGTCACGAGGGGAGGTGCTGAGACCCAGACCATGCAGTTTAGTGATGAGTTTTGTAGGAATAATAGTGTTGAAGGTTGAGCTGTAGTCAATAAATAGGAGTCTGACATATCTTGTTACATCCACTATTTATCCAGAAAATCATCCCTGTATACACTCCAGGAACACCCTGTATACACCTTTATAGTATTATAACTAATTTGAATTGTCCAATTGATATACAGATTAAAATCACCCATAATTACAGATGTTACTTTTTCACATGTGTTTCTAACTCCCCGTTTAATGCCATTCCCCTCCATCACTGTTACAGTCTGGGGGTCTATATATAACCCCAAGTGACACTTTTTGCCCCTTAGTGTTTCTAAGCTCTATCCGTACAGATCCCACACCGTTGGAGCTAATATCCTTCCTCAGAATGGTGTTAATTTTCTCTTTAACTGCAATGCAACTCCACTGCCTTTTCCCTTTGCCGATCCTTCCTACAGACTGAAAACTTCTGAATGTTCACTTCCCATCCCTGGTTACTCTTTTGCGGCAAACCCCACTACATCATACTGTTTACATCTATCCAATTCATCCATATTGTTGTGATTGCTCCTCACGTTAAGGCACAGACTCGATAAGCTTGTTTTTGTAACATTATTGGCTCCATTCCCACTATTTGCCACTGAGGCCCTGTTTGAATTTGGCCCTTGATTTCTCTGCCTATCACTTTTTCTTATTCCCCTGCTCTGAATCCTTGCAAAGTTTCCCATTCCCCTGCCATATTAGTTTAAACTCCCCCCAGCCACACAAACAACGACATCTTAGGACATCAGAGCTGGTCCTGCCCAGGTATAATGGGTCCACTTTGTACAGGTCCCACCTCCCCCAGAACCAGTCCCAACAGCCCTGGAATCTAAAACCCTCCCCCGACACTATATTTTCTCACCATCTTATATATTAATGATTTGGAAGAGGGAATTGATACAAAGTTGGGTGGGAGGGTGAGCTGTGAGGAGGATGCAGGGATGTTTCAGTGTGATTTGGACAGGCTGAGTGTGTGGGGATCTGCATGGCAGATGCAGGGTAATGTGGATAGATGTGAGGTTATTCACCTTTGGAGCAATAATAGGAAAACAGATTATTATTTGAATGAATTGAGAGAGGTGGATACTCAACAAGACCTTGGAGTCCTCATGCATCAGTGAGAGTAAGCGTACAGGTACAGCAGGCAGTAAAGGAGGCAATAGGTATGTTGGCCTTCATAGTGAGAGGATTGGAGTACAGAAATAGTTTTACTGCAATTGTACAGGGCATTGGTGAGGCCACACCTGGAGTATTGTGTGCAGTTTTGGTGTCCTTATCTGAGGAAGGATGTCCTTGCTATAGAGGGAGTACAGTGAAGGTTTACCAGGCTGATTGCTGGGATGGCAGGTCTCTCATATGAGGAGAGATTAATATGATTAGGATTATATTCACTGGAGTTTAGAAGAATAAAAGGAGATGTTACAGAAACTGACAGAATCCTAACAGGGTTAGACAGGGTACATTCAGAAAGAATGTTCCTGATGATGGGGGAAGTACCACTTGACCTGGGCCATTTGATGGGCAACACGACAGCTCAGTGACTATCGCTGTGCTGTGCAGATACACAGGCCCAAATTCATGTATGTGGGAGTTTGCACATTCTCCCCGTGCTTGAGTGGGTTTTCTCCGGGGGCTCCGGTTTCCTCCCACATCCCAAAGATGTGCTCTTAGGCTAATTGGCAAAACAATTTCTCCCCAATTTCTCCCTCATGCTAGCACGAGGGGACACAGCTTTAAATTAAGGGGTGATAGTTATAGGACGGATATCAGAGGCAGGTTCTTTACCCAAAGGGTGGTTCGGGAGTGGAATGCCCTGCCTGCAGCAGTTGTAGATGCGCCAAGTTTGGTGGCGTTTAAGAGGTTAGTTGATAAGTATATGGAAGAGAAGGGAATGGTTTAGTTTGGAGGGGCATTGCTTTTTATATTGGTCGGCACAACATCGAAGGCCGAAGGGCCTGTTCTGTGTTGTAATGTTCTATGTTCTAAATTGTCTCAGATTTGGTTTTTAATCCATAGATCTATAAACATGGACAGGGATCACGGGTAGAAGTGGGGAACATCGGGCTGGCAGTGCGGGTTCGTTGGGCCAAAGGGCCTGTTTCCCGTGCTGTTTTGTTCTTTGTTCTAAGAAGGGAGAGGTCACAGTTTGAGGAAAAGGGATAAACCTTTTAGAACTGAAGTGAGGAGAAATTTCTTCACCCAGACGGTGGGGAATGTGTGGATTTCACTCCCACAGAGAGTAGTTGAGGCCAAAATGTTTCAAGAAGGAATTAGGTGTAGCTCTTGGGACTAAAGGGATCGAGGGATAAGGAGGTGCGGGGGTGGGGGGGGGGGGGGAAATCAGGATATTGAATTCGATAATCAGCCATGATCAAAATGAATGGCACAGCAGGCTCGAAGGGCCGAAAGGTCTCTTCCTGCTTCTAGTTTCTATGTTTTCAGCCACATATTCAGCCAATATTGTGAATGTGGCTCTCAGGGGGCTAAAGAACAAAGAACAAAACAGCACGGGAAACAGGCCCTTCGGCCCAACGAGCCCGCGACGCCACCCCGATGTTCCCACCTCTACCCATGATCCCTGTCTATGTTTATAGATCTATGGATTAAAAACCAAATTTGAGACAATTTAGGGAGAATTTGTTTTGCCAATTAGCCTAAGGGCACATCTTTGGGATGTGGGAGGAAACCGGAGCTCCCGGAGAAAACCCACGCAAGCACAGGGAGAATGTGCAAACTCTCACAGACACAGGCCCAAATCCATGTGTCTGCACAGCACAGCGATAGTCACTGAGCTGTCGTGTTGCCCATCAGATGGTCCAGGTCAAGTGTACAGTAACGACGTGAAGCACTAGGATACTCTCGAAAAAAATCCAAGAGCAGCCCTCTCACGACCCACCGCGTGTATGCCCCTCGTTAGACAACAAGGTGGACCAAAGCAACTGTAGGATAAAAACAAGTACATCAATATCATTATCTATTTACACACTTCCCAGGGACTGCTAAGGCTCATGATCCCTATTTTAAATCAGTTTTCTATACCCCTCCATTCCCATTCTGTTCATGTGCCCATCTAAGTATTTCTTAGATAACTCCAGAGTACCTGCCTCCACCACTTTACTTGGCAGCGCATTCCATACCCCCACCACCCTCTGTGTGAAAAACTCCCTCTAGCATCCAAATTATACCTTACCCCCCTCACCCTAAGCCTGTGACCCCTTGTGCTATTCGAGTCCATCCTAGGAAAAAGCTTAACCCTGTTTACTCTATCTATCCCTTCAAAATCTTGTACACCTCTATCAGATCTCCTCTAAGTCTACGTCTTTCTAAGGAAAACAGTCCCAATTTGCCTAATCTCTCCTCGTAACTCAGACCTTCGATACCAGGCAGCATCCTGGTAAACCTCCTCTGCACTCTCTCCAGAGTCTCCACGTCCTTCCGGTAGTAAGGCGACCAGAACTAGACACAGTATTCCAAATGAGGTCTAACCAGCGTTTTATACAACTGCAACATTAAAGGCCAGCTCTTGTACTCAGATCAGAGGATTGTAACTAACCTCACCCACAAACAGCTGGTGATACATTGGCTGGCATTTCATGTTCAAGGTGTGGGTGACCCTGGCACAGATGGACCCTGTCCACAGATGGACACTGGCACTGACCACCCCCAGCTGCCTCTGATGGGAAATCAAGAACTAAGAAATCAAGAAGGAGTTACAGGAAGGGCAGAGTGAGTGAGGAGACCAGGATCACAATGGAGATATCAATTCCAATCTCCCCACAGTGTTCCAGACCATCAGCACTCAGTACGATCTGTGTTGTGTTTGACTGCTAGTGTCTGTCCAATCACGGAATCAGCACCAGCAGATAGAAAGAACAGAGAGACTGATGGTGAAATCCAAATCACTCTCACAGCAAGCCCAGAAGGGGGCAGTACAGCACCACCCTACAGGCTAGATGGCCAACTATGGAGGAACCTTAACACTTCCCAAAAGAGACAGCAAGGGACAAGAGGAGGGATTGAGGGGAGAAGAGAGGAAGAAAGAGGGATCGAAAAGAAAGAGGAAGGAGAGGGGCTGAGGGAGGAGAGAGTGACGGATTGAAGAGGTGAAGGGCAAAGTTCACTCTTATCCAGGTAGAAATTCAAATGTTCCCATGGAAACGCTGCACAGTGATAATGTCCCTGGATGAGTAATCCAGAGGCTCAGACTAATGCTCTGGGGATGGCGCGCTGAGCCCTCAGCACTGACCGTCTGACAGTGCAGATTGAAGTGCCATTGAAGGAAGACCAAGGAAGGAAGGACGTAAAAAGATGAAAGCTCTCTATGTGATTTTAAACCAGGGGTTTTCCAGAGACGGGTGTGATTCCGGATAGTAACTGGTATATTTGAACATAGGGATGTTTTACTGTATGGCTGAGGCCATCAGAAAAGGGGAGCGTTTGGAAAACAGCACATACTGAGCAGATTCTAATCACTATAGAAACCTACACTGCAGAAGGAGGCCATTTGGCCCATCGAATGTGCACTGACCCATAATCCCACCCAGGCCCTATCACTGTAACCCCACATATTTACCCAGTTAATCCATCTCACCCACACATCCCAAGACACTAAGGGGCAATTTAACATAGCCAATGCACCTAACCAGTACATCTTTCGAAATGGGAAGGAAACTTCCCATTTTAGCTTTTATTGGTAGGGGGATTGAATATCGGAGCCGCAATGTCATGTTGCAACTGTACAAAACTCTAGTGCGGCTGCCCTTGGAGTATTGTGTGCAGTTCTGGTCCCCACATTATAAGAAAGATGTGGAGGCATTGGAGAGGGTACAGAGGAGGTTTACCAGGATGTTGCCTGGTATGGAGGGCAGGTCTTATGAAGAGAGGCTGAGGGATTTGAGGTTGTTTTCGTTAGAAAGGAGGCGGCTAAGAGGAGACCTTATTGAAACATATAAGATGATTAGAGGTTTAGATAGGGTGGACAGTGATAGCCTTTTTCCTAGGATGGAGAAAGCTAGCACGAGGGGACACAGCTTTAAATTAAGGGGTGATAGTTATAGGATGGATATCAGAGGTAAGTTCTTTACCCAGAGGGTGGTTAGGGAGTGGAATGCCCTGCCTGTGGCAGTTGTAGATGCGCCAAGTTTGGTGGCGTTTAAGAAGTTAGTTGATAAGTTTATGGAAGAGAAGGGAATGGTTTAGTTTGGAGGGTCATTGCTTTTTATATTGGTCGGCGCAATGTCGAAGGCCAAAGGGCCTGTTCTGCGCTGTAATGTTCTATGATCTATGAAACTTGAGCATCCAGAGAAAACCCACATAAATATGGGGAGAATGTGCATACTGCACACAGAAAGTGACCCGAGCCGAGAATCGAACCCGGGTCCCTGGCGCTATGAGGCTAACAGCCAGTACCTGCAAAATAAATGCTGGATCAATTCGGATCCATGGACCCTTTGAATGAAGGAAATATGCAGTTCCTGTATGGAGTTTTTCTATACTTTGTACAAATGGGTCAAATTGGGAATGATTTACTCATGCCAGTTTTTCCCCAATAAAATAGGAAGTAAAACCTTCAATTTGCTCTGGAGTTTGGTTCATTCAGCAAAGCCAAGAACCTAAAAATTCAGATGAGTTGACAAACATCCTTGAAGGACGTCACTGTCCAAAGCCACTGATCCTCACAGGATGGTTCAGCTTCCATCGAAGGAATCAAGTGGAAGGAGAAAGCATTGCCCAGTTTGTAGTAAAATGGCTGGCACAACATTGGGAGTTTACTGAGTCTGTTGGAGATTTTCTTTGAGACCATCTAGTCTCCAAAATGAGGCTATCCAAAGAATATTGCTTCCAGAATATACTTTGACATTGTTGGGCTGGAACAGCTTTCCCAGGGAAGAACATCGAGAAGAATGCGGGCTCCTTCACGAAGTCATGATGTGGAGATGCCGGTGTTGGACTGGGGTGAGCACAGTCAAAAGGTTCACAACACCAGGTTAAAGTCCAACAGATTTATTTGGTAGCACAATCTTTCAGAGCACTGCCCCTTCATCAGGTGAGTGGAGGGTTGGATTCACAAACAGGACACATATAGACACAGGCTCGATTGCAAGATAATGGTTGGAATGTGAATCTTTACAGGTAAAGAAGTGTTAAAGGTACAGACAATGTGAGTGGAGAGAGGGTTAAGCACAGGTTAAGATGTGTATTGTCTCCAGACAGGACAGTTAGTGAGATTTTGCAAACCCAGGCAAGTCATGGGAGTTATAGATAGTGCAACATGAACTCAAGATCCCAGCTGAGGCCGTCCTCGTGTGTGTGGAACTTGGCTATCAGCCTCTGCATTGTTGTGTGTTTTGGAACCGGCTTGGAGAACATTACCTAAAGATCAGAGGCCGAATGCCCGTAATCACTGAACTGTTCCCCAACGGGCAGGGAAGACTCCTGCTGAATGATTGTCAAGTGGTAAAGACTTGATTACCTATTAAGACTCATATTTGAACCATTATCCTGTAAATTGAGTTTGTGTCTGTATGTGCCCTATGTGTGAACACAGCTCTTCACTCACCTGATGAAGGGACAGCGCTCTGAAAGTTCGTGCTACCAAATAAACCTGTTGGACTTTAACCTGGTGTTGTGAGACTTTTCACTGTGCCTTCAAGAAGAACAAGTTGCATTCTACAAAAAATAATTTACAACATGGAAGATAAGAATTGTAAAGAGAATGTCCTGAGATATCATTAGGAGCTCCAACTGAACTTCTTATCCATCCAGTGTGAATCACACAGAGTCTGCATGATTTTGAAGTTAAGTGAGCACCCAATGATAATGGAGATTGATGCTGGTGCTTCTGTATCTTAGGTTATCTCAGAAATCAATCAGTAAAAGCTGAAGCATCTTCCTTTCAAACCAGCTGATGCCAGTTTAAAGGACATACACAGAAGAGGTTGTCAATGTTAAGTTGAGTGGACAAATAGCAGAGTTGCCTCCCCATGTGCCCATGGTAATTCTCCAGTTCTATCTAGAAAATCATGGTTGGAAAAAGTAAAGTGCAACTCGGGTGGTGTCAGCAAACTGATCAATGTCAAAACTGACCTCCAGCTCCTTCTGGATAATTACAAGTGTGTATTTGAGGTCAATGAAGGGAGTTCAAATGAAACTCAAAATAATAGACTTACTGGAATCCCTCCAATACAGAAGGAGTCCATTGAGTTTTCACTGATTCTCCAAAGGAATATCTTACTTAGGCCAACACCCACTGCCCGATTCCAGTAATGTTAAACTTTTACCATGGCTAATCCATCTGACCATCACATCTTTAGATTGTAGGAGGAAAGAGACCCCTTGCTCCTAAAGAGATAGTTGTCAACTATAAGTCTATAAGACATAGAAGCAGAATTAGGCCATTCAGCCCATCGAGTCTGCTCCACCATTCAATCATGGCTGATATTTTTCTCATCCCCATTCTCCTGCTTTTCTCCATATTAATCCCTTTCCTCTTATTAATCAGGAACCTATCTATCTATCTCTGTCTTAAAGACACTCAATGACCTGACCTCCACAGCCTTCTGTGGCAAAGCATTCCACAGATTCCTCACTCGCTGGCTGAAGAAATTCCTCCTCATCTCTGTTTTAAAGGATTGTCCCTTTAGCCTGAGGTTGTGCCCTCTGATTCTAGTTTTTCCCACTAGTGGAAACATCCTCTCCATGTCCACTCTATCCAGGCCTTGCAGTATCCTGTAAGTTTCAATAAGATCTCCCCTCATCCTTCTAAACTCTAACAAGTACAGACCCAGAATCTTCAACTGCTCCTCATACAACAAGCTCTTCATTCCAGGGATCATTCTTGTGAACCTCCTCTGGATCCTTTCCAAGGCCAGCACATCCTTCTTTAGAAATGGGGCCCAAAACTGCTCACAATATTCCAAATGGGATCTGACCAGAGCCTTATACAGCCTCAGAAGTACATCCCTGCTCTTGTATTCTAGCCCTCTCAAGGTGGTGAGACCACATTTGGATTATTGGCCTCCTTATTTAAGGAAAGTGTTAGAAACAATTCAGAGAAGGTTTACTAGACTAATAACACAAATGGATGAGTATCTTACTTGGAAAGATTGGAGGTTGGGATGATGTCCATTGGAGTTTAGAAGAGTAAGAGATGATTTGATCAAAACCTTAAAGCTCGCAAGGGATATTCACAGGGTGGATGTGGAGAGGACGTTTTCTCTTGTGACAGAATCTAGAGCTTGGAGGTCACTGTTTAAAAATAAGGGGTCACTCATTTGAGACAGAGACAAGGAGAATTCCTTTCTGAGGTGACAAGCCTCTGGAATGTTCTTCCTCAAAAGGCAGTAGAAGCAGAAACTTCAATGTTTTTAAGGCAAAGCAAGATAGAACTTTGTTTAACGATGGGGTGAAAGGTTATGGGGGGAGGGGCAGGCAGGGATATGGGGTTGAGGTTCAGCCATGATCTTACTGAATAATGGGGCAGGCTCGATGGGCCGAGTGGCCCACTCCTGTCTCTAATCTGTTGTTATGTAGCTCATGATTCACTGTCTGAAAATCCAATCTCCTCAGCTTCACATCTGCCAATAATTTAAACTGTCCGCACACTTACTGAGCCTCAGGGGAAACAGTCACAAACTATTTCACCAATCTCATTTCTTCACCATTTTCAACAACTCACTTCATTCTCCTCATAACCACCCGTGCTGCAATGGGAACAGCTGCTGGCTCCCCACAGGATCTGAAACCACCTTCCCAGTGGATTCTGTCTCAGGAATTCTCACTCACTATATTCCAGATACCACCACAGCTGGACTACAGATGCTTGAAGTGTGAGGATAATGGAGGGAGGGGCAAAGTGAGGGAGGGACAGGAGATAGGGTGAGTGCTGACTCAGCACTGAGTGAGCCTGCAGCAAACAGATAGTCACTGAGCAGATATCAAACAATCACCCAGAGAACCAGGGGTCTACTCTGCCTCGCAGTTACCAACGCCCAGCGCTGAAAATTATCTGGAAAATTAAATTCCCAGCTCCCAGAATTAAACATTCCACCTCACATGTAGCTCAAACACTCATGCTCCATGAAAACTAAAACACTGTAATACTGTCCCTGTCAAACACTCCCAGGACAGGTAGAGCATGGGGTTAGATACAGAGTAAAGTTCCCTCTACACTGTCCCCCCATCAAACATTCCCAGGACAGGTACAGCACAGGGTTAGATACAGAGTAAAGCTCCCTCTACACTGTCCCCCATCAAACATTCCCAGGACAGGTACAGCACAGGGTTAGATACAGAGTAAAGCTCCCTCTACACTGTCCCCCATCAAACACTCCCAGGACAGGTACAGCACGGGGTTAGATACAGAGTAAAGCTCTGTCTACACTGTCCCCACCAAACACTCCCAGGACAGGTACAGCACAGGGTTAGATACAGAGTAAAGCTCTGTCTACACTGTCCCCACCAAACACTGTAACAGTCTGGCAACACCAATTTTAAATCCAACCGATTTATTTGATAGTAAATTTGCGAGCTTTCGACTTTCGTCTTCATCAGGCAAATGTAGGGCCTCCAGGGTGGCGTTCTCTGGCCTGCTGCCTGTGCTCGGGACCGATTGGGTAATAACAAATGAGACACTCCAACTAAATGCTTGGATGAGGGATTGGTGTAGGGCAGAAGGCTTCATATTCATTGATCATTGGGAAGTCTTCAGGAGGGAGGGTCACCTATTCAAGAGGGATAGGGAGCAGTTGACTGGGAGGGGAACACATATTTTAGCTGGGAGGTTAGCTGGAGTGTTTCAGAAGTGTTTAAACTAATAGGGAGGGAGGGTGGGGAGAGAGAGGGAACTGGGAGTGGGAGAGAGAGGGATGATAGGGTAACACCAGAAGGTAGAAAGGAATATCCGAGAGCTGAGGGTCTTCAGTGCATGTGTTTTAATGCGAGGAGTGTGACTGGCAAAACAGATGAACTGAAGGCAATAATGTTCACGAGGAATTTAGAAGTGGTGGCGGTGACCGAGACATGGTTGAAGGAGAGGCAAGACTGGCAATTGAATATAGAACATAGAACATAGAACATAGAACATTACAGCACAGTACAGGCCCTTCGGCCTTCGATGTTGTGCCGACCAAAATAAAAAGCAATGCCCCTCCAAACTAAACCATTCCCTTCTCTTCCATATACTTATCAATTAACCTCTTAAACGCCACCAAACTTGGCGCATCTACAACAGCTGCAGGCAGGGCATTCCACTCCCTAATCACTCTTTGAGTAAAGAACCTACCTCTGATATCCGTCCTATAACTCATACCCCTTAATTTAAAGCTGTGTCCCCTCGTGCTAGCTTTCTCCATCCTAGGAAAAAGGCTATCACTGTCCAAATATTCCAGGGTATAAGTGTTTTAGGCATGACAGAGTTGGTGTGAGGAGAGGCGGGGGAGTGGCTTTATTAGTTAAGGACAACATCAAAGCAGTGCAGAGGGAGGGAGGTATGGATGATTTAGGAATTGAGTCTCTATGGGTGGAGTTGAGGAATAGGAAGGGAGTGGTTACTCTGTTGGGTGTTTACTACAGACCGCCCAACAGCCCGCGAGCCGTGGAAGAAGGGATATGCAGGGACATTTTAGATAAGTGTAGGAAAAATAGGGTAGTAGTAGTGGGAGATTTCAATTTTCCTGGAGTAGATTGGAGAGTGCCCAGAGCTGTAGGAGTGGACGGGGAGGAATTTGTACAGTGTGTTTTGGAAGGGTCCTTGGAGCAGTATGTGGATGGCCCGACTAGAGATGGGGCTATACTGGATTTGATTCTGGGGAATGAGCCAGGCCAGGTGGTTGACGTCGAGGTAGGAGAGCAGGTGTCAAATAGTGATCACAACTCTGTCTGCTTTAGGATATTAATGGAAAAGGACGAGACCTGCCCAAAAGGGAAGATATTTAACTGGGGGAGGGCTAGATACAGCCAGATTAGGCAAGATCTTAAAGATACCGACTGGGATAAGCTTTTCGAGGGCAGGTCGACGAGGTACATGTGGGAGTCTTTCAAGGGAAAACTAAACTCTGTGCAGGAAAGATACGTGCCGGCAAGGAGGAAGGATGGGAAAGGTAGGATTAGAGAACCGTGGCTTACCAGGGAGGGTGAGGACTTGATCAGGAAGAAGCAAGAGGCTTACATTAGATCTAGGCAACTGGGGACTGAGACAGCGCTGGAAGCTTATAGAGAGTGTAGACGGGATCTTAAAAGGGGTATTAGAAAGGCAAAAAGGGGCCACGAGGTGGCTCTGGCAGGTAGGATTAAGGAAAATCCAAAGGCATTTTACACCTATGTAAGGAGCAAAAGGATGGTTAGAGGCAAGATTGGACCTCTCAGGGACAGAGGAGGGGATCTATGCTTAGAGCCTGAGGGAATGGGGGAGATCCTGAATGAATACTTTGCGTCGGTATTCACGCAGGAGACTGGACAGATGTCTGTGCCTGATGTTGACAAAGTTGAGGATCGGTTGAGGGAAATAAGGATTACGAGGAAAGAGGTGTTGGGGCTGTTAGGCAGCTTAAAGACATATAAAGCTCCGGGGCCTGATGGCATTTACCCCAGGCTGCTAAGGGAGTTGAGGGAAGACTTGGCTGGGCCTCTGACGCAAATCTTTGTCTCTTCCTTGGACACAGGTGAGGTCCCAGAGGACTGGAGGATAGCAAACGTAGTACCGTTGTTTAAAAAAGGTCAGAGGGATCACCCAGGGAACTATAGGCCGGTGAGCTTGACTTCAGTTATAGGTAAGATAATGGAGAGGATCCTTAGGGACAGGATGTATGAGCATCTGGAGCGCTGCGATCTGATCAGGGATACGCAGCATGGCTTCGTCAAGGGGAAGTCTTGTCTTACGAATCTAGTGGAATTTTTTGAAGAAGTGACAAAAACAGTTGATGAAGGACAGGCTGTTGATGTCGTCTACATGGATTTCAGTAAGGCGTTTGACAAGGTTCCTCATGGTAGACTGATAGAGAAGGTGAAGGCGCATGGGATACAGGGTCGGGTATGTAGATGGGGCGAGAACTGGCTCGGGAGGAGGAGACAGAGGGTAGTAGTGGAAGGCTCTTTTTCCGGCTGGAAGCCTGTCACTAGTGGAGTGCCACAAGGCTCAGTACTAGGTCCTCTTCTATTTGTGGTCTACATAAACGACTTGGAAGTTGGGATAGGTGGTGAGATCAGCAAATTTGCTGATGACACTAAGATGCTTGGATTGGCGGGTACAGAGGAGCAGTGCCAGGCAATACAACAGGACATAGATAGGTTGGTAGACTGGGCAGATAGATGGCAAATGGAATTTAATCCGGATAAATGCGAGGTGATGCATTTTGGCCGGAAAAATGTAGAAGAGAGTTATAGGATAAAAGGTAAAACTATACGGAGCATAGAGACGCAGAGAGACTTGGGGGTGCAGGTTCACAAGTCTCTGAAGGTGTCCTCACAGGTGGAGAAGGTGATAAAGAAGGCGTATAGTATGTTAGCTTTCATAGAAAAGGGTATAGAATACAAGAGTAGGAGTTTGATGTTGCAGTTGTATAGAACGTTGGTTAGGCCTCACTTGGAGTACTGTGTCCAGTTCTGGTCGCCGTACTATCGGAAGGATGTGGAGTCCTTGGAGAGAGTGCAGAGGAGGTTTACCAGGATGCTGCCTGGTATGGAAGGACTGTCTTATGAGGAACGATTAGATAGACTGGGGTTGTTTTCCCTTGAAAGACGTCGGCTTAGAGGGGATCTCATAGAGGTGTATAAGATTATAAGGGGTATAGATAGAGTAAATGGTGGTAAACTTTTTCCACCTTCAGAAATGGATAGGACGAGGGGTCATGGCCTTAGGGTGAGGGGGGCTATGTATAAGACGAATATTAGAGGGCAGTTTTTCACACAAAGGGTAGTGGGGGTGTGGAATGCACTGTCGAGTAAGGTGGTGGGAGCAGGCACGCTAGGGCTGTTTAAGGGTCTCTTGGACAGCCACATGAGCGGTATGCAGATAGAGGGATATAGTAGGACTGTTTAACTACGGCTTTTTTCCACAGGTAATTCAGTCCATACTTGACCAACATTGAGCATGCATTCGGCAGGTGGTGCGGGTACAGCTCTTGGATGTTGATTCATGGGTTCCTGGTACCTCATGTCGTAAATGAGTGCTTTATGTGGACCATCTGAAGGGCACCATGACAGCTCAGAGACTATCGATGTGGCTGTGCAAACACTTGGAATTGGGCCGGTGTCTGCGGGAGTTTGCGCGTTCTCCCCGTGGTTGCGTGGGTTTTCTCCGGGCGCTCCGGTTTCCTCCCACAACCCAAAAATTCGCTCTTAGGCTGATTGGGAAACAAATTGTCCCTATAGTGACAGTCTTCCATATTAGGAATAACCTAAATCTATAATAGGACAATGGAATTGCTACTATATAGTTATGACGGCGGCACGGGCTCGTTGGGCCGAAGGGCCTGTTTCCCGTGCTGTGTTGCTCTTAAAAAAAAAAAAATGCAGTGTTCTGGTCTGCAATAGCACACGTATCAACATAGACAGTCACAGATTGCTGATTAGAATGCAAATCCTAACCTGCTATTCAAGTCTTAAAGTGGCTAACAATGTGTGTGAAGGGAACCCTGAGCATTGGTTAGAGTTCCACACACATGAAGATAGTCTTAACAGGAATCTTGGCTTCATGACACACTATCTGTAACCCCCGTAACTTGCCTGGGTTAGCAAAAAACCTCACTTACTGTGCTGTCTGGAGACAATACACAATTCTCTAACTAATGCTCAGGATTCCCTTCACACACATTGTTAGCCACTTTAACACTTGAATAGCAGGTTAGATGTAAGGATTCGCATTCTAATCAGCAATCTGTGACTGTCTGTGCTGATGTGTGCTATTGCAGACCAGAACACTGCATTTGCCTGACGAAGACAAAAGTCAAAAGCTCACAGATTTACTATCAAATAAATCAGTTGGATTTAAAATTGGTGTTGCCAGACTGTTACTGAGTTTACCCCAGTCCAACACCAACATCTTCACATCATGACCATCAAACATTCCCAGGACAGGTACAGCACAGGGTTAGATACAGAGTAAAGCTCCCTCTACACTGTCCCCCATCAAACACTCCCAGAACAGGTACAGCATGGGGTTAGATACACAGTAAAGCGCCATCTACACTGTGCCCCCATCAAACACTCCCAGGACAGGTACAGCACAGAGTTAGAGACAAAGTAAAGCTCAGAAGTTAAAGTGGAGATGGTAAAAGTTCAAAAGAGCAGATGAGTGTGAATTTCACACTCACATTCTGATAGAGTGAGCTCATGTAACTACCCTGGGGCTGTACTCACCTGAGCATCTCCAGGAGATTCTGCTGGACCATTTAATGTGACAGACAAACAGGTGACAGTCTTGATTAGCATATTTAACTGGATGCAAATGGCATTCCCAACATTTAAATTTGGGATTCCCGTTATGTCATTGGTGGGTGTTGGTGACAATTTATCAGGGGATTCCCACTGGCTGAAAACTAATACTCTACATCATCTGACATTCCTGTGCTCCCATCACTCCCAAGGCAGTGATCTGCCTTAATCAGATTAGCCCTCAGTCTTCTCTGCTTCAATGAAAAGAACCCAAGCCTATTCAACCTCTCTTTATAACTTAAATGTTCCATCCCAGGCAGCATCCTGGTGAATCTCCTCTGCACCCTTTCCCATGCCCTAAACTATTACTCAAGAAACTCAACTAATATTGTAGGGATCTGGATTCAAATCCAGCCATGGCAGATGGTGGTATTTGAATTCAATAAAAATTATCTGGAATTAAGAATCACTAATCACTGTGAAACCACTCTTGATTGTTCAAAAATACTATCTGGTTCACTGACGTTCTTTAGGGAAGGAAATCTGCCATCCTGGTCTGGCCTACATGTGACTCCAGATCCACAGCAATGTGGTTAACTCTCAACTGCCCTTGGACAGTTAGGGATGGGCAATAAATGCTGGCCAGCCAGAGACAGCTACTTCAAACAAATAAACAAAGTACAGCACAGGAACAGGCCCTTCGGCCCTCCAGGGACTGACCATGCTGCCCTAATTAAACTGAAAGAAAGCTTCTGTCCTTGATTTGATTTGATTTATTATTGTCACATTTATTAACATACAGTGAAAAGTATTGTTTCTTGTGCACTATACAGACAAAGCATACCATTCATAGAGAAGGAAATGAGAGACTGCAAAATGTGTCTCTAGCTATGACTGTAACAGTCATAGCTAGAGAAAGATCAACTTAATGCGAGATAGGTCCATTCAAAAGTCTGATGACAGCAGGGAAGAAGATGTTCTTGAGTCAGTTGGTATGTGACCTCAGACTTTTGTATCTTTTTCCTGACAGGAGGAGGCTGGAAGAGAGAATGTCCGGAGCATGTGGGATCCTTCATTATGCTGGCTGCATAATGTAATGGGAAAGTGTAGACAGACTCCATGGATGGGAGGCTGGTTTGCATGATGGATTGAGCTACATTCACAACCTTTTGTAGTTTGTGCAGTCTTTGGCAGAGCAGGAGCCCATTCCAAGCTGTGATACAACCAGAAAGAATGCTTTCTATGGTGTATATGTAAATGTTTGTGAGAGTTGTAACTGACATGCCAAATTTCCTTAGTCTTCTGAGAAGGTAAAGGACTGGGGAGGGGGGGTGTGATGGGTGGGGGGACCAGGACAGGTTGTCGGTGATCTGGACACCTAAAACCTTGAAGCTCTCAATCTTTTTTATTTTGACCCTGTTGATGTAGAGAGGGGCATGTTTTCCTCTACACTTCCTGAACTCGATGACAATCTGTTTTGCTTTGTTGACATTGAGGCAGAGACTATTCTTGTCTTACCCGTCTATTCCCTCTCTATTCATGTCTCTATGCCTCTTAAATGTTGCTAATGTGCCTACTTCCACCACGATCTCTGGCAGCACATTCCAGCCACCCACCACTCTGAGTGAAAAATCTCCCCCACATCTCCCTTAAACTTCCCCCTCGAATGAATTAAAAATAAACAGGAAACTTTAAAATGAGAATGCAACACAACAACAGTGAGTGCAGGAGTAGAGGGATTAGTTATTACTGTGCAGGCACACTGCTTCAACGTGAGGACCAAGTCCAGATAGTTAATGAATATTTACTGACTTTATCTGTACCTTTTGTACACTTGGCCAAGTTTAATATCTGATACTGTGTAAAGTTTCATCTCTTTGTGCATGCTTGGGAGTTTGTGATTGTGTCTGCGTTTTTTTTTCATTAAAGGAAAATGTAGTTATACATTATTTTAATGTTCTTACCTGATTGATCTTGAACAATAAAACTAACTCTTTATGTGTTTTATTCAAGAATACAAATCAGGTTTATTCCTTACAAAACTGCATGCAAGCAGGTAGACGCAGTGGAATTGCCAATATCACATCCTTTTATCTATTCAAACTCTGTGATAACCTGAGAATGGGTTCACCTTTACCTTGCTGGTGATATCAGTAACACATCATTGGACCATTATCATAGAATCCCTACAGTGCAGAAGGAGGCCATTCAGCCCATCTAGTCTGCACTGACAACAATCCTACCCAAGCACTATCCCCACAACCCCGTTAATCCCTCTATGCATCATGGGACACCAAGGGGCAATTTAACATGGCCAATCAACTTAACCTGCACATCTCTGCACTGTGGGAGGAAACCGGAGCACCCAGTTCCTCCACCCGGAGAAAACCCACACAGACACAGGGAGAACGCGCAGACTCCATACAAACAGTGATCCAAGGCTGGGAATGGAACACGGTTCCTTGATGCCATGAAGCAGCAGTGTTAACCACTGTGTCACTGATAGCCTGAGGTTAGCCAAAACCACAAAATACTGTTTGACCATCCCTCTGGGTTTATTCCTTATTCCTGCTGGAAGATTGCCTGCTTGATACCTTCACGTGAGAAGCCTCCGCAGCCTCTCATTTCCAGAACCGCTGGTTTCAGTATTTTTAAAAATTTTTTTCATGAGCTGTGAACGAGAGTTTATTGCCCACCCCTAATTACCCCTGAACTGAGTGACTTACTGGGCCATTTCAGAGGAGAGTTAAGGGTAAACCATATTTTGTTCTTGATTTGATTTGATTCATTTTTGTCACATGCATTATCTTACAATTTTACAAATGCGGTTACAATCCCAGACCCACAATTCTGTTATGATCCAGTTAGATATTAGTAACTTGTCTTCTTGTTATAAAATTAGAAATCCTGCTTACTCATTGAGTGAATAAAGCCACAAGATTCTATGTTCAAACCAACAGAAGATTTATTCCACCATGCTAGACAGTAAGAAACACTAATTAATTTTTTCATTCGTGGGACATGGGCATTGTTGGTTGGCCAGTATTTATTGCCCATCCCTAGTTGCCTGAGAACAATTAAGACTCAACACATTGCTGTGGCTCTGGAGTCACATGTAGGCCAGACTGGGTAGGGATGGCAGATTTCCTTCTTAAAGGACAGTAGTGAACCAGATGGGTTTTTTCCAAAAATGAGCAATGGTTTCATGGTCATCAGTAGTTCTTAATAAGAACATAAGAACTAGGAGCAGGAGTCGGCCATCTGGCTCCTCGAGCCTGCTCCGCCATTCAATAAGATCATGGCTGATTTTTTCATGGACTCAGCTCCATTTACCCATCCACTCACCATAACCCTTAATTCCTTTACTGTTCAAAAATTTATCTATCCTTGCCTTAAAAACATTCAATGAGGGAGCCTCAACTGCTTCACTGAGCAGGGAATTCCACAGATTCACAACCCTTTGTGTGAAGAAGTTCCTCCTCAACTCAGTCCTAAATTTGCTCCCTCTTATTCTGAGGGGCCATGCCTCCTAGTTCTAGTTTCACCTGCCCGTGGAATCAACTTCCCTGCTTCTATCTTATCGATTCCCTTCATAATCTTATATGTTTCTATATGATCTTCCCTCATTCTTCTGAATTCCAATGAGTATAGCCCCAGTCTACTCAGTCTCTCCTCATAAGCCAACCCTCTCAACTCTGGAATCAGCCTTGTGAATCTCCTCTGCACCCCCTCCAGTGCCAGTATATCCTTTCTCAAGTAAGGAGACCAAAACTGTACACAGTAACTCCAGGTGTGGCCTCACCAGCACCTTATACAGTTGCAACATAACCTCACTGTTTTTAAACTCCATCCCTCTAGCAATAAAGGACAAAATTTCATTTGTCTTCTTAATTACCTGCTGCACCTGCAAATGAACCTTTTGTGATTCTCACACAAGGACACCCAGATCCCTCTGCACAGCAGCATGCTACAATTTTTTACCATTTAAATAATAGTCAGTTTTGCTGTTGTTCCTACCAAAATTGATGACCTCACATTTACCTACACTGTACTCCATCTACCAGACCCCCGTCCACTCACTTGGGCTATCTGTATCCATTTGCAGTCTTTCAGTGTCCCCTGCACACTTTTCTCTACCACTCATCTTAATGTCATTAGCAAATTTTGACACACTACCCTTGATTCCTAACTCCAAATCATCTGTGTAAATCGTAAACAATTGTGGTTCCGCTAGTGAGGCATACCACTAGTCATTGATTACCAAACAGAAAAACACTCATTTACCCCTACTCTTTCCTTTCTATTTGTTAACCAATCCTCTATCCACGCTAATACATACCCGTAACACCATGCACCTTTATCTTATGCAGCAGCCTTTGGCATAGAAACTTTATCGAATGCTTTCTGGAAAACCAGATACACCACATCCACAGGTTCCCCATTGTCCACTGCCCTTGTAATGTTCTCAAAGAATTCCACCAAATTAGTCAAACATGACCTGCCCTTCATGAACCCACGCTGCATCTTACCAATGGAACAATTTATATCCAGATATCGCGTTATTTCTTCCTTGATGATAACTTCAAGCATTTTCCTTACCACAGAAGTTAAGCTAACTGGCCTATAGTTACCGGCCTTTTGTCTACCTCCTTTTTCAATCAGGGGTGTCACATTTGCTGTTTTCCAATCTGTGGGAACCACCCCAGAGTCCAGCGAATTTTGGTAAATTACCACTAGTGCATTTGCTATTTCTCCTGCTACCTGTTTTAGTACTCTGGGATGCATTCCATCAGGATTAGGAGACTTGTCTACCTTTAGCCCCATTAGCTTGTGCTCAGGGTGGCACAGTGGTTAGCACTGATGCCTCACAGCACCAGGATCCCAGGTTCAATTCCAGCCATGGATCACTGTTAAGGAACATTCTCTCGTGATTGCTAAATAAACAATTACATGGCTAAAATGTGTAATTATCCTGCTTTCCAACCTCTGTTACATTCCTTCCTGACAAACTGACTGTAACATTGAATCTTAAAGCAGTACACCCTTAAATATAGAATATATTTATAGGATAGTATTGCCACAGTTGTCAAGGCAAATTAACCATCTATCCAAACAGATTCCAACAGGATAACTATGCAACCATACACAATTCTTCCAAAACTCTAACGCTGATGCTTTCTGACACAAGACACACCCTCTCTCCCAATTGGCTCAACATGCCTCTTCCAAACTCTACTGGGTCCGGCCCAACTACGAGGCCCTCAAGGAATGCCTCCCTAAAGGGGCCACATTATCACAGAATCAAATGTAATATTTCTAGGTTTGCTAATAGTACAAAACTCATTGGGAATGTGGGAAGAATGTTAAAAAGATTCAAGATGATTTAAACAAGTTGAGTTAGTGGCAAACACATGGCAGATGCAGTATAATGTGAATAGATGCGAAGTTCCCACTTTGGACAGAGAAAGAGAATGGCAGAATGTTATGTAAATGGTGATAGATTGGGAAATGTTGATGTACAAAGGGACCTGGGTCTGCTAGTACACGAGACACTGAAAGCAAACATGCAGGTACAGCAAGCAGCTAGGAAGGCAAATGGTATGTTGACCTTCAATGGAGTGTCATAGAGTCATAGTGGTTTACAGCATGGAAACAGGCCCTTTGGCCCAACTTGTACACAGCACCCTTTTTTTTAAAACAGCTAAGCTAATCCCAATTGCCCGCATTTGGCCCATATCCTTCTATGCCCATTGTACCTACGTAACTATCTAAATACTTTTTAAAAGACAAAATTGTACCCGCCTCTACTATTCCCTCTGGCAGCTTGTTCCAGAACTCATCAATCTCTGTGTGAAAAAATTGCCCAAAAATTGACCCTTTTGTATCTCTCCCCTCTCACCTTAATCCGATGCCCCTCTAGTTTTAGACTCCCCTACCTTTGGGAAAAGAGTGGGCTTAAGTACAGGAGCAGGAATGCCTTACTGCAGCTACAAAGCCTAGGATAAACTTACCATAGAGGGAGCACAGCAAAGGTTCATCTGTGAGCAGTGTTTAGCACTGCTGCCTCACAGCACCAGGGACCTGGGTTCGATTCCTGGTTTGTGTCATTGTTTGTGTGGAGTTTGCACGTACCCCCCGTGTCTGCATGGGTTTCCTCCAGGTGCTCCAGTTTCCTCCCACACTCCAAAGATGTGCGTATTAGATGGATAAAATTGCCCCTTAGTGCCAGAGGAATTAGCTAGGGTAAATGTATAGGATTATGGAGATAGGACTTAGGTGCGATTGTGATCGGTGCAGACCCAATGGGCTGAATGGTCTCATTCTGCTCTGTAGGGTTTCTATAATCTATGATCAGACAGGCAGGATTATCACACGAGGAGAGATTGGGTTGACTGGGCCTGTATTCATTGGGGTTTTAAGGAATGAGAGGGGATCTGTTTAAAAGGTTTTGATTTCTCCCAGGGCTGGACAGACTGAGAGCAATGATGCTGTTTCCTGGACTCAAAAAGACCAAAGTTAGGGAAGTAAAACAGGTTAGTATAGAATCCATGAGGATTGAGGGAGCTGGGGAACATCTGTGTAAATGTGAAGTCATCCATTTTGGTAGGAATAACAGCAAAATGGACTATTATTTAAATGGTAAAAAATTGCTGCTGAGCAGAGGGACCTGTGTGTCCCTGGGCAAGAATTTCAAGGAGTTGGTTTGCAGATGCAGCAGGTAATTAAGAAGGCAAATGGAATTTTGTCCCTCATTGCTAGAGGGATGGAGATTAAAAACAGTGAGGTTATGTTGCAGCTGTATAAGGTGCTGGTGAGGCCACACCTGGAGTTACTGTGTACAGTTTTGGTCTCCTTACTTGAGAAAGGATTTACTGGCACTGGAGGTTCCAACGCCGGCATCTCTACATCATGACTACTATGGACTGGAGCAGGTGCAGAGGAGATTCAATAGGTTGATCCCAGAGTTGAGAGGATTGGCTTATGGGGAGAGACTGAGTAGACTGGGGTTATACTGATTGAAATTCAGAAGAATGAGGAGAGATCTTATAGAAACATATAAGATTATGAAGGGAATAGATAGGATAGAAGCAGGGACATTGTTTCCACTGGCGGGTGAAACTAGAACTAAAGGGGAAGCAGATTTAGGACTGAGTTGAGGAGGAACTTCTTCACACAAAGCGTTGTGAATCGGTGGAATTCCCTGCTCAGTGAAGCAGTTGAGGCTCCCTCATTGAATGTTTTTAATGCAAGGACAGATAAATTTTTGAACAGTAAAGGAATTAAGGGTTATGGTGAATGGGCGGGTAAGTGGAGCTGAGTCCACATAAAGATCAGCCATGATCTTATTGAATTACGGAGCAGCTCGAGGGGCCAGATGACCAACTCCTGCTCCTAGTTCTTATGTTCTATTTCAATTTAAAAGAGCTAAATGCAGAAGTAAAAAGAATCCAGATAAACCTGATGTGAGTTAGTGTGGTTAACAGAAAGCTACTTATGTTTGAAAGGGAGCTGTGCAGGGGAAGTTTTCCATGCAGAGAGTGGTGGGGATGCGCTGCCAGAGGAGGAGGTGAAAGCAGGCACATTAACAACATTTAAGAGGCATCTGGATGGGTACATGAATAGGGAGGGAATAGATGGATATGGACTGAATCAGGGCAGAAGGTTTTGTTTAGTTTAGTTAGGGCATCATAATCAGCACAGGCTTGGAGGGGCCGAAGGGCCTGTTCCTGTGCTGTACTTCTCTTTGTTCTTTCTTTGTTCTTTAAAAAGTCCAAAGCCAAACCAGTATGAATCAAAATCAGATAAAACAGGAACTGAGGAAGTTAACAGAACTAACACAAGCCCAGCAGAAATAAAAGAGGCCCATGAAGGGTCTATAAAGGTTAAAAAGGCACAATGACACAGCGGTTAGCACTGTTGCCTCAATTCCCAGCTTGGGTCACTGTCACTGTGCAGAGTTTGCATGTTGTCCCCATGTCTGCATGGGTTTCCTCTGGGTGCTCCTGTTTCCTCCCACTGTCTGAAAGACATGCTGGTTCGCATGCATTGGCCATGCTAAATCTCCCTCAGTGTATCCGAACTGGTGCTGGAATGTGGCGACAAGGGGATTTTCACAGTAAATTCAATGCATTGTTAATGTTAGCCTACTTGTGATACTAATAAATAAACTTTAAAAATTTTTAAAAAATGAGGGAATAGAGTCAGTGGCCTGTTTAGTAGACACATTCATGACAGATAGAAACATAGAAAAACTACAGCACAATACAGGCCCTTCAGCTCACAAAGTTGTGCCGATCATATCCCTACCTTAGAGAGTTATGGACAAGTCTAGTAATCTCTATCTTACTAAGTTCCATGTACTTAGCTAAAAGTCTCTTAAAAGACCCTATCCAATCCACCTCCACCACTATTGATGGCAGCTCATTCCACGCACCCACCACCCTCTGAGTGAAAAACTTACCCTGAATATCTCCTCTGTACCTATTAACCAGCATCTTAAACATGTGTCCTCTTGTGGCAACCATTTCAGCGCTGGGAAAAAGTTTCTGGCTATTCACTCAATCAAAACCTCTGAACATCTTATAAACCTCTACCAGGTCATCCCTCATCCTTCGTCTCTCCAGGGAGAAACCTATCCTCATAAAACATGCCACCCAATCCAGGCAACACCCTTGTAAATCTCAATTGCACCCTCTCAATAGCTTCCACGTTCTTCCTGTAATGAGGTGACCAGAACTGAACATAGCACTCCAAGTGGGGTCTGACTAGGGTCTTCTAAAGCTGTAACGTTATCTCTTGACTCCTAAACTCAATTCCTCGATTGATGAATGCCAGTACACCATATGCCTTCTTAACCACAGCTTCAATCTGCGCAGCTGCTTTGAGTGTCGTATGACCCCAGGATCCTTTTGATTTTCCACGCTGCCAAGAGTCCTACCATTAGTATCATATTCTGTCATCCAGTTTGGCCTGCCAAAATGAACCACATTACACTTATCTGGGTTGAACTCTATCTGCCACGTCTCCACCCAGTCTTGCATCTTATCAGTGTTTCGCTGCATCCATCCACACTATCCACAACACCTCCAACCTTTGTGTCATCAGATTTAAATAGGAAGTTTCCAAATAGACCTCAAAAGAGTGAGAGCGATGCCCCACTCAGCTGGACAGTTTCTGGAAGGTTCCAATGTGGAATATAACATGTCATCCTCTAGAATTTCAGTACCTGAGAATGTCAAGAGCCAGGTCAAAGGATTCCAGTGAAATGTCCTGAACATCACATTTCCATTCCTATAAGACTACCTCTCCTATAGAGGTGGAACGTCTGCTCAGACAATGGTTATATGAAAATAGATCTCTCCTTAAATCAAACCGGGAAAAAATTCTAAAAGAGGCCTTCTGCTGCCAATATTACAGGGATGGGAACACCAAGATTGAACTGTAGATGTTCAGAGCACACTATCAATAATAGCAAAAAGGAAGGTTAGCAATGAAGAGGAATGGGGAGAGGGACAAACACAAGAGGAGCAGAGCTTCCCCGAGGTTGGGTAATCCTGGAAGAGATTGGATTAAACAATGCGATTGAACAAGAACATGGAACATAGAACATTACAGCGCAGAACAGGCACTTCGGCCTTCAATGTTGTGCTGACCAATTAGGAACAAGCAGTGACCCTCTAACCTAAACCATTCCCTTTTCATCCATAAACTTATCTACTAACCTCTTAAACGCCACCAAACTTGACGCATCTACAACTGACACAGGCAAGGCATTCCATACCCTTACCACCCTCTGGGTAAAGAACCTACCTCTGACATCTGTCCTAAACCATAGGGTGAGGGGGGCTATGTATAGGACGAATATTAGAGGGCAGTTTTTCACACAAAGGGTAGTGGGGGTGTGGAATGCACTGCCGAGTAAGGTGGTGGGAGCAGGCACGCTGGGGCTGTTTACGGGTCTCTTGGACAGCCACATGAGCGGTATGCAGATAGAGGGATATATTAGGACTGTTTAACTACGGCTTCTTTCCACAGGTAATTCGGTCCATAATTTGAGCACGCATTCGGCAGGTGGTGCGGGTACAGCTCTTGGATGTTGATTCATGGGTTGCCTGGTACCTCATGTCGTAGATGAGTGCTTTATGTGGACCATCTGAAGGGCACCATGACAGCTCAGAGACTATCGATGTGGCTGTGCAGACACTTGGAATTGGGCTGGTGTCTGCGGGAGTTTGCGCGTTCTCCCCGTGGTTGCGTGGGTTTGCTCCGGGCACTCCGGTTTCCTCCCACAACCCAAAAATTCGCTCTTAGGCTGATTGGGTAACAAATTGTCCCTATGGTGAAAATTTTCCAAATTAGGATTAATATATATACTATTATATAGGACTATTAAAATAGGAAATGATTTGGTATTACGGTGGCGCGGGCTCGTTGGGCCGAAGGGCCTGTTTCCCGTGCTGTGTTGCTTTAAAAAAAAAAAAAAGAACCTACCTCTGATATCCGTCCTATAACTATCACCCCTTAATTTAAAGCTGTGTCCCCTCGTGCTAGCTCTCTCCATCCTAGGAAAAAGGCTATCACTGTCCACCCTATCTAAACCTCTAATCATCTTATATGTTTCGATTAGGTCCCCTCTTAGCTGCCTCCTTTCTAACGAAAACAACCTCAAATCCCTCAGCCTCTCTTCATAAGACATGCCCTCCATACCAGGCAACATCCTGGTAAACCTCCTCTGTACCCTCTCCAATGCCTCCACATCTTTCTTATAATGCGGAGACCAGAACTGTACACAATACTCCAAGTGCGGCCGCACTAGAGTTTTGTACAACTCTAGAGTTTTGTAACAACGCTAAATGAGAAACAAATCTCTTGTTCTGGGTCAAATTGACTCATGCTATTTCTCCCTCTCTCCACAGATGCTGCCAGTCCTGCTGAGTTTTTCTGAAAATCAGATAGACTGCTGATCCTAGAGATTTCATCCCCAAAGACTTTTGGCTCTATCTACATACATAAGGTTCATGAGATGTGGGCATCAATGTCCGGACTAGCGCCTAATTACCCAAGAGAAGGAGGTGGTGAGGTGCCTTCTTGAACCGCAGCAGTCCCTGAGGTGTAAGTACACCCACAGTGCTGTTGGGGAAGGAGTTCCAGGTTTTTGACAGTGTAGGAATGGCCAATATATTTCCAAATCAGGATGGTGAGTGATTTGGTGGTGAACCTCCAGGTGGTGGTATATCCAGGTATCTGCTGCTCTTGTCTTTCTAGGTACCAGAGGTCACAGATTTGCATCTTTTAGATGGTACACAAGGTTGGCACTCTGGTGGTGGAGAGAATGGATGTATAAGGTAGTGGATGGGCTACCAATCAAGTGGGCTGCTTTGTCTTGGATGGTGGTGAGCTTCTCAAGTGTTGTTGGAGCTGCACCCATCCAGGCAAGCGGAGAATATTCCATCACACTCCTGACTTGTGCCTTGTGGATGGATGGTTCAGTTCAGTTTGAAAGTCAATGTTGAGTTCCTTTGGTCAAAGTCAGCAGTTTGTACAATGTCTCTCCAAGCCTGAATTGTCCTTTCCCAATACCTACACTAGCCACAAGTCATTGAACTTTACCACACAAACAAAGGCCATTCAGCCCAACACACTAATGCCAGCTCTTTGAAAGAACCATCCAACTGGTACCAATCTCCTTCCTCATAGCCTCGAAATATTTCCTTTCCAAATATTTATCCACGTCTCTTTTCAGGATTCCTGTTGAATTTATTTCCACAGCCCATTCCACAATAACTCGCTGTGTAAAAACATGTGCTCAAAACCCAGCTGGTTCTTTTGCTAATTAGCATAATTCCGTGTTTCCCTGGTTACTGACCCACTTGTTTTTGGAAAGAGTTTCTCCTGATGGTACTTACTCAAAATCTTTCACAATTTTAAACACCTCCATCAGATCTTCTCTCGATCGTCTCTGCTCAAAGAAGGACGACACCAGTCTCTGCACATTAACTGAAGTCTCTAATTCCCGGTAAGAGTCCAGTCAATCTCCAAGGCTTTGACATCCTTCCCAAAGTGAGGAGGTCAGTATTGGACATAGCACTCCAGCTTAACCAGAGTTTTAGAGAGGTTTATTCTAATTTTTTTTCTAATTATTTTTTTCGTTATTCATTTATGGGACAAGGGTGTCACGGGCTGGCCAGCATTTATTGCCCATCCCCCTATCCTGAGGACAGTTGAGAGTCAACTACATTGCTGTGGCTCTGGAGTCAGCCAAACCGGATAAGGACAGCAGATTTTCTTCCCTAAAGGGCATTTGTGAACTAGATAGGTTTTTCCGACAATCAACAATGGTTTCATGGTCATCGGTAGATATTTAATTCCAGATTTTTTTTTATTAAATTCAAATTCCACCGTGGCAGGATTTGAACCCTCCGCCCCCAGAACATTAGCTGATTAATAGTCGAGTGATAATACACAAAGCCATCGTCGGACTAACTGAAAAATCTCCAATCACCACTCACTCAACACTTGCCCAAGGTCTATCCTGGGGCCCTGGGGGTACCAGCCTATCAAAGTTGTTGATTCCTTCAGGGAATAAATTGACTTTTAAAAATAATCATAAGAGAAATCACTATACCAGCAAAAGAAAGACAGAAATGTTATGTTGGCAATAAAGGAAGCACAGGGAGAAGAGAAGAATGGTGCTGACAGAGAGATAACACTTTGACCTTACTTTGCAGGATATACATCAATGGATGGTCGGAAATGGCACTCGCTGACATTGCAGTCATGTGACCCCTGACAGGAAATGAAGTTGATTGGTCACCTGACTAGATTGGCTCAGAAGAGGATTTAGAGGCAGTTTTGAGAGGTGAAGGGCATGTGCAGTTGGAAGAAGGTGTTCTCTATTCTCTCTGGGTAAGATAGAGTGGGTTTTATGGTAAATCTTATCAAAACCCTCTTCATTTCTTAAGCTCCAATCTGTAGTTGATGACTCATTTCAGTCAGATAGGCTGCTGAAGTATAATGAATGAATATAGTAAGTCCTGGTGGAATTGTTTCTGTAGATCTCTTCAACTGAAGTCTGGATGTTCTTATCCAACCAAACTCTTTAATTTTAAGAGTTTTTAAGGCACAGAATGCTCTCTCTCATAGCTTCTACTTTGCACCTAGCATGGTAGCTTTAAGTTGAAGTGAAATAACTTCTAACTTAACAATGTCTACAACTGTGATCAAGAAATCCATTTGTTTCTGTACTTGGTGTAGGATTCTCTCCAAGTAGTGGCATTGTTGTTTTAAATGTTAACTAATTCTAGTATCACTCTTCCTAGCTGAAGAATGGATAGGTTTGTTACCACTGCTACCAAAAACGTAATAGTTCAAGCAGTTACTCAAGGTTAGTCTTTAAGACTTCCCCTAGTGAAAAGTAATCTGCCTTGCTATTTGTGCTGGCCTTGTAGGAATTGCAGTTATAATCTGAGTTAGTTGGATGTTTGTGCTGATGACTGACAAGTTTTCATTGGACACTTTTCAAATTGAGAAGTAATAGAATGAGAAACGTGTGGGTTAGCTGACTGCAAATGTTCTATTGAGTTAGCCTAAATCTGTCTGGCTATATCCAGTCTAGTAGGGGTCTTGCTGTTTGAAACTAATGTTATCTGTCTGTGGTTTAGCAGAATCAGTCAGTCATTGGGTAAGTGTTCAATTAAAATTAGCAAGTAGCTTTTAATCTTTTGTACAAGTCTTCAATCTTGGAGTAATTGTCTGATCAATGCTGGATTCAAGTGGCGTGAGCAGGCTTATATTGTCCTTTGTCCCCTCCCCTTTTAATCCAGTAACTTTTCCAGAACTTGTTGGGATTATTCTAAATACCTCTTTAACGTGAAGCAGGTATTCTATTGAGCAACAAAGCCTCCAATTCTTGCTCCTGTGCTCAGGAAGACTGACTTGCCAAGCTATGTGGAACTGATTTTCATGTGAGCCCAGTCCAATCAGACTGTTTCCCTCCCCTTCCCTGAAGAGTGTTAATGAGCACTTGGCAACTTTAACAACCACTATTTCCTAATACTAAAATTCATCAACCTTCATAATTCAATTTTGCCACATTTTCCATGAAAAGGTTTGACCCCTCAATCTGATAATTCTTCCAGGATTATAACTAGGTCAGAACCTGTCATGTCACTTCCTGATTGTCTGCTTTCTAAGCCTCCTGAATAGGCAGCTGTGTTGTGCAGGAACCCTGAGTTGGCAGATTGAACTAGCTGTGGCTGTTATCTGGCTCTCAAACCACCTCCTTTCAAAAGGAGCACAGGCTGGGATATGCTGGCTCTATACATCCAATTGTAACTTGGCACGTCACTTCAGCATCACTCTGTTTTGAGGAATGCAGCATTAAAAAGTGAATACTTAAGGCTGAACCTTGATCAAAGGGATTGAGTTATCAGGATGAGAAATCTAGTTAGCAACTTTGTGACACATCTCCTCCACCTCAGTGCTGTATTTGAGGGATGTGATCCAACCAGTGGGGGTTGGTGGGGAACAGTTCCTGTAAACATCCTTTTTTAAATTCCAGCCTAGCCAACAGGAAATAGTTTCCATCCTTGGTGAATACAACTGCTGGATAATCAGTGGGAGGCAAACTGCAGACTTTTCCTGTTTGCATTTGGTTTTTAACTGTTAAACTCTTGCAAGCAGAGTGATGCTGAAAAGCAAGGTTAAGTGGCCTTAACTAGTGTCCTGCACCCAGGCTAAAACTTGTGTGGCTTTAACAGCATTGGCCTTTCAGTCCATCTATACTAGCTCTGATCCAATTCTTCCACTTGTAGCCCTGATTAATTCAGATAATATTTATACTTCCTTTCCTGGGATCTGTCCATGGAGTCTAGACTGACACTCCCAGCACTGTACAGAAAGCTATAGTGTAATGTTAGGAGCCAAGCTAGAATATAACAATTATTATCCTTTTCCAGGGTCTTGTGCCATATGCTGCTGTGTAATTTGCAGAAGTTTCAGGATTAGTATTTTGTGGCCAAGTTGTCTTTTCTTCTTCCCCCCCCCCCACCCCCCACCCCATTGGGACTGCTGCTAAGAGTATTACAAAACATTAGACTGCATTCCATGACCCTAAATTAGCCTGGTGTGTTAACTTGGCTGGGGAAGGCAGCTGAACTGATTTTGGGATGCTTGGCATGATGTAATTTGTGTTGGCACATTACTGTTTCTCAGTAGACTGAACTATACAAGTTAAGGTTGTGTAGAATTTTCCATAGTTTTCTAGCCCTTGCTGACAGTCAGCACTCTGACTACAGTCCACCTCTCTCTAATTGGTGCTCAAAGATGTTCAACTCAAGGGTAGCAATAAAACTGACCCTCTACAGAGACAATCTGTACACTAACCACCTGACCAGTTAGAAGATCTCTTTAAATTTAAGTTTTGTTGTTTAACGCTACCCTCATGGTGAAGTTGTGTGGAAGATTCCATTATACTAATGAACATTAAATGCTCCCAAGTTTTCTCTTATACTTGGACAGACCAGAGTCAGCCCAGCTGGTTTCCATTTCATTCTTGTCCCCCACATATCTTGTTTCTGGTCTTGAACCAGCTAATTTGTATGAGCAAGACTTTGTTCATCTGTGAATTGGTAATTTCCTAGTTAAGTGACTGTGGATTCAAATGCTCTGGTCAGAACTGACCCAGTCATAACGAGGCCATGACACCAATTGGGTGGAATCCCCAATTTAACCAATTGGGGAATGTGGAGTTTGTCCACTAGATGTGCTGCCATTAACTAAATGCAGCATCTGGACTGCAAGGTTTGTGGTACTCACAGGGTTAACAAACCCAGACTTTGTCACTTCATTCCAGGGAATTTGGAGGGGGGGGAGGAGAAGTGTTCCCAATGCCATTCTCCTGCCCTCACTAGTATTAATATTTATTTTGGACCAGGTCTTTAATTGGATAATGAGTTCCAGATGAAAGTTGGAGTTCTCTGTCAGATATCTCTGACTGTTTGTTTGGATTGATGCAGCATTGAAGTCACTGCACATCATGGAGTGCACTACAACACTCACACTGTTTGCCTCTGGCTGGGCTCCAGTTTCCTGTACCTATTCTGCAGGAACAGGATACAAAACCTCCTTTGTGACAAATCTGTTTCTGTAATGGGTTTGGGTTGTTAAAGCTGCCTCTTTGTGCTGCATAGTTTTGTTCTGGGGAATCTAGGCAGGCAGTTGAAGCATTCAGAGCAGTCGAGGTGAGTTTCCTACATCTCCCATCCATCCTGTATGAAATTGGGCTGAGGTGTGTGCAAGTTAACAATTGGACAGGCCTTGTCTCAAGAGAATTCAGTGTCCTAAATCATGGATTTTTCATTTATCTAAGATTTGTTGCCCCTTGAAGGTGATGGCAAGCTGCCTTGAACCACTGCAGTCCATAGTGTAGGTACACGCACAGTTAAAGGGCATTTCAGGATTTTGATTCCAAGGCACTGAAGGAATGGTGATATTTCTAACTCAGGATGGTGAGTGACTTGGAAAGGAACCTCTAGGAAATGGTGGTCCCAGGTTTCTGCTGATCTTCACCTTCCTGGATGGTGATAGTTATTCCTTTGGAAGGTGCTGCCCAAGAAATCAAGACTTCCTGCAGTGTCTTCTAAATGGTGTTCATGACCCTCTCTGCTGGTAGAGAAGCATAGTAACCCAGTGGGCAGTATTCCATCACACTCCTGACTTCTACCTTTTGTAGATGGTGGACAGGTTGAGGAGTCAGGAGATGAGTTAATCACTTCAGGATTCCTGGCCCCTCTTTGAAGAGGTAGATCCTTCTTGAACAAGGCAGACATGGATGAGGGAGAGCCTGTGACTTTATCCCTGCTGTTGGGGCCCCAATCTCCATGTCCATCTCCCCTGCTGTCAAAATCAGACAGCAGCATTCTACACTGGACTCCAGGCACTAGTGACCCATGCAAAGTCCAAAATCTCTTTATTGTCTTTGGAATGGAATAACATGTCAAAACTTTAAGGCAAAATGGTAAATAGAACATAGAACACTACAGCACAAACAGGCCCTTCAGCCCACAAGTTGTGCTGAACACATCAAAACCTATCCAGCCATAGACCTATCTATAACCCCCAATCCCATTGGATCCCAAATACTCATCCAGAAGTCTTTTAAAAGACCCCAGCGAGTTCGCCTCGATCACCACTGATGGCAGCCGATTCCATTCACTCACCACCCTCTGAGTGAAAAACTTTCCCCTAGCATCCCCTCTGTACTTGCTTCCCTGCACCTTTAATTTCGTCACGACCATTTCAGCCCTGGGAAATAGTCTGAGTCCACCCTTTCTATTCCTCAACATCTTGTAAACCTCTATCAGGTTGCCTCTCAACCTTCGTCTCTCCAGGGAGAGCAGTCCCAGCTCCCTCAACCTGTCTTAAGGCATGCCTCCCAATCCAGGCAACATCCTTGTAAATCTCCTCTGCACCCTTTCAATAGCTTCCACGTCCTTCCTATAGTGAGGCGACCAGAACTGCGCACAGTACTCCAAGTGTGGTCTGACAAGGGTCCTATAAAGCTGCAGCATTACCCCCTGACTCCTGAACTCAATCCCTCGATGAATTAAGGCCAGTACACCGTAAGCTTTCTTAACCACATCTTCCACCTGGGAGGCTGATTTGAGAGTCTTATGGACCCGGACCCCAAGATCCCTCTGCTCTTCCACACAGCTAAGACTCCTACCTTTGATAGTGTAATGTTGACAGGCCCTTGTTTGCTCAACTCAATCTTGCAGACATTCTGCCATTAGTGCCAACATGGGATGCAGTTTGAGTCCTCAAATTAAGTGACTTTAAATTTCTTCTCTAATCAGTCGCAGAACAGATCTGGCCACTAAGGGGATGTTTGTCATGTATATCCCTCAAACTTTGTGGTGGGGAAATGTGGGTGGCAAAGTCCTATATAATTGGCATGAACTGCACTGGCAGTTTCTGAACACCCATACCTGAGGACTAGGGAAAGTGACCAAGTTTCTTCAAGACTAATCCAGCAAAACACAGCTGATCAGTCACTGCAGCTTTTTAAAAGGTAGAAGGTACAATAACAAATGTTTTGATCCAGGTGTGAAGGTTAACATGCTAAAATGTTCAGTTTAGCTGAGACTGACAGGAGTTAATACCTAGTATGGCTATTTGGATGGGTCTAAGTTGCTCTAATAAAAAGACTCTTCTGAGCTGGCCTTGAAGTTGAGTATTCCTATCCTGTTGCACAAACACTAGATAATTGGTGATTTGTTATGACTACAACTGAACATGTTGTTCAGCCTTTATATACATGATCCTTTATCTCACTGCCTCCACCACAAACACTAGTGCACCCTCTAGCACTGTTTAATATTAGGAACTAACATAGTAGGATCCACATTCCCTTTGCCTCTTGAACATAAAGTTTGGGAGTAGCGCTCCAATGTTGCTTCACCTTGGTACAGCTGGCCATGCTGAGTTTGGAAATATTGTCCAGCAACCCTTTCAGTGTTTCACTTTGCTTTTTCACCACCTTCATCTGCTCTTTGATTTCTACCTTGAAGGTGAGCAAACCTCCAGCCTAGTTTAAAATTCAATGGGTGTTTTCAACTTCATTCATTGCCTCCTCTGCTATAAGAATAGTATCACTGGATCGACCCTGTCACAGATGAGGTGATGTTTCTGGCTTTAGCCTCTACAGAATGACCAAGTGGAACTAATTCATGGATTCCAAGCTGTGGCATTGTTTCTAATCAATCTTTAATTCATGATCACTGGGAGGGTCATGGGGCTCAAGTTGTCAGATGGGATGTTGAGATCTTCCCTCTGTCCTCCCTATCAGAGGGATGGGCTGATCTGTCCACACTGCCTTTTTAACCTCCTTAGTCCCAATTGTCTGCATTTGGCCCATATTGCTTTACCCACCTTAGCCATGTAATTAATTAATACTTTTTAAAAGACAATTGTATTTGCCTCTATCTCTAGAGCCTTGCCAATTTGTTGGGCAGGGGGGTGCAATAGTACAAGCAGGTAGGAAATTGTTGCTTTGGACCCTTTATCTATCCCCTTAAACCTATGCCCATGTTTTAGACTCCCTACCTTTGGGGAAAAGGTATTGGAGAGAATTATTAGGGATAGGATTTATAGTTATTTAGAGAGAAACGAATTGATTGGGGATAGTCAGCATGGTTTCGTGAAGGGTAGGTCATGCCTTACTAACCTCATTGAGTTTTTTGAGAAAGGGACCAGAGAGGTGGATGGGGGTAAGGCGGTTGATGTAGTATATATGGACTTTAGTAAGGCGTTTGATAAGGTGGCCCATGGAAGACTTCTACAGAAAATGCAGATGTGTGAAATAGAGGGTGATTTAGCTAATTGGATTAGAAATTGGCTGGCAGATAGAAGACAAGAGGGTGGTGGTTGATGGGAGATATTCATCGTGGAGTTCGGTGACGAGTGGTGTGCCTCAGGGGTCTGTTTTGGGGCCCCTGCTGTTTGTAATTTTTATAAATGATCTGGATGAGGGTGTTGAGGGATGGATCAGTAAATTTGCAGATGATACTAAAGTTGGTGGTGTGGTAGATAGTGAAGAGGGGTGTTTTAGTTTACAGAGTGACTTGGACAAGTTGCAGAGCTGGGACGAGAGGTGGCAAATGGAGTTTAATGTGGAAAAGTGTGAGGTAATGCACTTTGGCAGGAACAATAAATGTGTAGAGTATAGGGCTAATGGTAGGGCTATTAATAGTGTTGAGGAACAGAAGGATCGTGGTGTATGTGTCAATAGATCCCTGAAAGTAGGCAGTCAAGTGGATAAAGTTGTTAAGAAGGCATATGGAGTCTTAGCTTGTATTGGTAGGGGGATTGAATTTAGGAGCTGCAGCATCATGTTGCAACTGTACAAAACTCTAGTGCGGCCGCACTTGGAGTATTGTGTGCAGTCTGGTCCCCGCATTATAAGAAAGATGTGGAGGCATTGGAGAGGGTACAGAGGAGGTTTACCAGGATGTTGCCTGGTATGGAGGGCAGGTCCTATGAAGAGAGGTTGAAGGATTTGAGGTTGTTTCGTTAGAAAGGAGGCGGCTAAGAGGGGATCTTATTGAAGCATATAAGATGATTAGAGGTTTAGATAGGGTGGACAGTGATAGCCTTTTTCCTAGGATGGAGAAAGCTAGCACGAGGGGACACACTTTAAATTAAGGGGTATGAGTTATAGGACGGATATCAGAGGTAGGTTCTTTACTCAAAGAGTGATTAGGGAGTGGAATGCCCTGCCTGCAGCTGTGTAGATGCGCCAAGTTTGGTGGCGTTTAAGAGGTTAGTTGATAAGTATATGGATGAGAAGGGAATGGTTTAGTTAGGAGGGGCATTGCTTTTTATTTTGGTCGGCACAACATCGAAGGGCCTGTTCTGTGCTGTATTGTTCTATGTTCTATAAAAGCTTGACTATCTAACTGATCTGTGCCTCTCATTATTCTATAAACATAAATTACCTGATCTCTGGGACCTCCTAGCAGCTTTCACTACATTGACTATTTACAGAACTTCCATTGCTCTGTAGCCTTCCATTAACAGGAAATGAGTTACTAGCTGTCCTCTGCCTTCTCTCCTTGAAGGCATTACTGATATTTCTATATCAGGAAGTTAATGGCCCACTAGATGGGAATCACCAGGTGATGTGTTTTTGATATCTTAATGGTACAACTAGTGAGAGGATGGGGTAGTTATCAAGCAAGCTGCTTTGTCCTGGATGGTGTTGAGTTTGTATTGAAGCTCTATCCATCTTTGCAAGTAGAGTGTTCCATCACTCTGGACTTCTGCCTTGTAAAGAGCTTTGGAGCTACAGTATTTGACTAATCAATTGTAATCCCCAGGAATATAATGTCCCTACAGTACAGAAGGTGACAATTCAGCCATCAAGTATATACTGACTGCAATCCCACTTGGTCATATAAGCTCATAAAATAAAACAGGACACAGTGAAGTTAAGGATGTCAACCAAGCATTCCTAACTGAAAATAGCAATATAGATTGACACTGGGAACAAGTGTTTTTTACATTAGCTACTTGCTTATCTGGAATTTGGTGTTCTCCCCTAATCAGGTGATAATTCCTAGAGTTTAATCCTTTACCTGTCAAATCCATCTTCCAGCTTCTGGGATTTCTAGTGGTCTCGTACTGATCTAGACAGGACTTGCAGCTCGGTGCCAAACACCTGCCAATACTTGTAGACAGGTTTTGATGTGAGAGACATCTGGACAAAAATAGATGGGAATAAAGGGATACAGTCCCCAGAAGAGCAGCATGGTCCAAAGGGCCTGTTCCTATGTTGTAATTTTCTTTAGCAAGTTTGATCCCAGTTGCTCCAGTTTGCTTTGGGTGTCATGCTGGTGACAGAAATATGTGGGATTTTCCTGCCCAAACAAATAGACAAGCCATAAACACTACTTTTGCTGTCAGCAGCCTGAAACCATGCTGTGGGGAGGCAAGGGCAGAGGGTGGATGGTGAGTTATCCACTTCAGAGGATTGAGTATATTTTGAATTCTAAGATTCTGCCTTGGATGTTTTCAGGAATGTGGTAGTCTCTTGACTGTGAAACCTCTTCCTCATGGAGCCAGGAGGAACTGGGTTTCCTTGTGAAACAATCCCCTGTTCCCCACGGCTGCCATCAGACAAACAGCCCAAGATTTCTGTGGGTGAGCTGCCTAAATTAGACCCAAAATGAAGCTTGGGCAAAATTCTGAATGGCAGCAGAAAACAGCACAAACAGTGCAGTTTGTTTCCATATTGTAATTCCAATTTGGCTAAATGACAGATCAAGCCCATGATGGGAGTTCAGTGTCTTATCAGCTAGGATCTTGTTCATATCATGGACTAGGAATGGACTCCATTTTTAGTTTCAAGATGGCTTTAAGTCCATCCAGTTCATTGAGGATTAGAGTTAAAAATGCCCTCCCTCTTCAAATTAATGAGTATACCAATCAGACTATTTCTGAATTAAATTGAGCAGAATGTTTAAATCTGACAGGCTGAGACATGATCTGTGGTGATTTAACCTTGGGGTTGGGAGGGGGGGGGCAGTGGTGCAGCTGATCAGTCAGACCCATTTAGCACAATGGGTTAATGACAGTTAAGGAAGGAATGAAGTGTTCCATTTTGGATGAAAGCATGCAGGAAGATCCACCGTTTCACTGAGGTGAAGTGGAGATTCTGGTTAATTGAGGCTAGTGCATAAAGGGTTAATTCTGGAATGACAGCCTGGTGAATGGGGAGGCTGTTCCTGTTTCACATTGCAGCACATTCCACTGAAGCTTCCAGCTGCCAGGATCTGATTGGAAACATCTCCGAAGCCACAACAGTCTCCACCCTGGGGGTCAAACTACAGCCACGGGCTTGCACCAGCCTCCGATCAGTGTCTGCCTCTCACACTCCTGCCAGTTGTAGGAAAATGTGGACTAAACCAGGTGACTCAGTTAGGCTGGTAAGTTTTCAAACTCTTAACATATCAAAGAGTTAGATCTTGTATCCAGTGCTGGTCTGTTATGGCAGTGTTAACAATACTTTTTCCCAAAGTGAAGTTGGTCTGTGTGGATTAGGAATGTTTAGAAGCCGGTGAAATCAGTACACTTTGTAATGTCTGGTCTAATGTAGACAGAACAGCAGCACACTGGGGTTTTGCTGTTACTTGCTGCAGTTAGACTAAGTTCCTGCACCCTGAACTAATAAGGTAGCCATGTACATCCAGCACTGGAGTTTGGGGGGGTCTTGCTACATACTTGGCATGACTTGTTGGGATGGAGAGATGTGGAGGCAGGGTGTAAACTTCCCAGTAGTTGTAGATTAAGGGATTGAATCACTCTCTAGCAGGCTGTGTAGCCAGAGTAATTGCCCAGTGTGGATGTATAACACTGGGCACTGCAGGTATCTGACTGCACATCACTGGAGTCTAGCATCCTGACCTAAAATGAGGTGATAATAACCAGGTCAATCCTAGAATCCAAGAGAAAATGCTAAAAGATCTCAGCACTCTGGCAGCACCTAAGGAGATAGTGTTGTCTGGACTCAAACATCAGCTC
Organism: Sphyrna mokarran; assembly: GCA_024679065.1. NCBI lineage: Eukaryota > Metazoa > Chordata > Chondrichthyes > Carcharhiniformes > Carcharhinidae > Sphyrna > Sphyrna mokarran. Next base: position 5,393,092 of record JAGIQG010000006.1, read on the forward strand.
TTTATCTCAGTTGCTGCCAGACCTGAGATTTTCTAGCCTTTTCACTTGGGTTTCAGATTCCAGCATTTGCAGTAATTTGCTTTTAATCTTTTGACCCATTGTTTTCATTGACAATTAGTCAATTACAGATCCCATCCTCAACTTTAATCCACATACCTTTTTTCCAATTAAATCATTTGAGTTTCAGGGCTGGGGATATGACTTGCTGGGCTAGCAACACAATAAGTTGGCTGTGACCATGCAAATTTTTTAAACCCTGCTGTCTTGATAGTCATACCTTCAAATGCAATTAATGGTTTAAATGCCTTCCTGCCAGGCTGTTCTTCCCCTGAGGAATTATTATTCCTCATAATCATGCCATGCTAGGTAGTGTAGGACAGAGGCAGGTGGTAGAAATCTCAACTAACCAGGCTCCAATGGGTGACTAGGCATCTGCCAGTGATGGAAGCATCTCTCTGTCCAGGAGAGGAGTTGGTCACTGGGAACTTATTCCAATCAGGCACTGGTAACAATTCTTCCAGTTTGGCAAAATGTTCTGCCCTAAGGGAGTCTTTAAATGTGGGGTTAGCTTGGATGATCTCTTTGGTCAGCATGGACCAGTTTGGGCTGAAGGGCCTGAACCAGTCAGTTCTGTTAAGTTTACATTCTTGCAATAATCCACTTTACTGATACTGGTTTCCATTTCCAGACTGAAATTCCATTTCTCCTGTTCTCCAATTGGTCCCAGTTTGTAGTTTGAGACAATGTGAGATGCTTCAGAGGTTGTGCTCTACTCTATAAATACAATGTCACAAACATTTGTTTTCCTCTCTGGAGTTAGTCATGGACTAAAATAAAATGGATTGTCATTTTGGCTCTATTTTAAGATGGATGAGTATTGCTTGTGGAACTGAGGTCATCAAATATCTATCTTGTTTTGCTCCCTTGATCAGTCAAAGAACAAAACAGCATGGGGAATGGGCCCTTTGGCCCAACAAGCCCATGCCATCACCCCAATGTTCCCACCTCTACCTGTGATCCCTGCCTATATTTATAAATCTAAGGATTTTTTTCCCTGTCTCCCCCATATCAAACTTGGTCCAACAATGGGCCTGTATTTTAAACCCACTGCATTTACATCAGTATCATGTCACTCCAGAGATGTTGCTGAGTAAACTTTTCAAGTCTATTCACTTCATTCAACAAAACTCAAATGTTAAGTCACCTAGTGCTGCCTCAGAAGCCCCACTACCACCCCCCCTCCCATCTACAGCTCAAGGCTATCACCCTGGTCTCCCCACTTTGTCTCTAAGCATAGCCTTTTAGCATGGACTTTGAGAATTTTCTTGAACCAGGCTTTTTCCCACATCTCCTGATTGAAACCAGTGTCACTACATTGAGGCAAATGAATGCAGAAATACAAATTGGCCCTTCCAAGCCTGCATTGGGAAGGCCATTCCCTTATCACTATATCCACAGCTCTAGACAAGAATTACAAAATTTACAATCCTCTGAAATTTCTCTTGAATGGTCAGCCCTTCTAAGAATGTGATCCCATCTTCTAGATTCTGAAGCTATATAAAACAAGCCAGGGTACTGGAGTTTGGATCACTACACTATAGGAAGACTGATGGTGAATTTCCTCTAACAAAAGGCTGAGGGGAAAGTGATCAAAGGTCTACACATTAGAAGGAATGATGACCCTCCAGGGAGTTAATAACAAAGGGGCAGAGGCAGGAGATTAAACCTGAGACAGCATTTGGAAGATGGCCACAGAAAATAGGATTAAATAGATAGGCATTTGGCTAGCACCAACATGATGGGCTGAGGACTTTTATTCATCAAACTGACTCCATGACTAGGGCACATTTCTCTGCCTCATTGGGTGTTGTACACTGCATTGAACTCCCCTCTTCAGTCTCAACCTGATCACCCTCATTGTATCATTGCTTTAGTTAGCTGTTGTGCAACTTTTGTGATTTACTTGATTACTCACTCAAACTTGAATCTGATTCCCTCCTACATGTAAGTTGTGCTGAAATGTGTACAATATCTGTCTGAAGATTTGGTTAGAGGGTTTACACCACACCCTTCCCCCATCAACAGGGATGATGGAACAGTTGAAATTGCTGCTAACTTGATTAACATTACAAATAGAATGGGGAAGTTGGCAAGATTTTTTGCTGCAAAAAAAAGTATGAACCATCTAATTGGGAAGGTTCAGTATGAATCTTAGTTTATTTGTCAGCTATGGTTGATTAGCAGGACAGTTAATTTCTGATGTAGAGTAATGCCAACAGTGGGTTCAATTCTTGCACCAGCTGAAGTTTGCCACTCATTAAATTCAAATTTCACCATCTGCCATGGTGGGATTTGAACCTGGATCCCCCAGAATACTACCTTGTATTACTGGACTAATCCAGATATCTTATTACACCTTGTCCTCTATTTCAATGCCACACTTTTACCCTCAAGTAATACTCTTTCTTTCTAGTGACAATCTCCTTGTACATGATTTTAGGAATCAGCCTGGTGACCCTTTCTTCCCTGTACAGCCACAGTAACATATCCTTGCTCCTGTAATCAAATTCTGGATACACTAGTGTCCTGAAAGTCACAACCTTCATTCATTCCCACCAGCTTTGTGTTGTATAAAGCCTTGAGGGCCCTAGAACTGATTGCTTCATTACCTGTGGACTCTGTCACAAGTAACTTGCAGTCATTACCTGCCACTCAAAACATTTTGTACTTGTAGATTGAGGGGAAATGTTCAACAGACCTTCCCATAGACCAGTTAAAGATAAATAGCAGATAGCAAAGGCAAATGGTATGTTGGCCTTCATAACTAGGTATAAGGATTTGCTGCAGTTCTGATAGAGCCTCTTAATCCACAGGCTATGGGTGTTGTTGGCTGACCAGCATTTGTTCAAGGGCAGTTGAGTTAACAGTTCTGGAGTCACATGTAGGATAGCAGATTTCCCTCACCTAAAGGACATTAGTGAACCAGATGAATTTTCAGACATCAGATTCTTAATTTCAGGATTCAAACCTACATCCCCAGAACATAACTGAGTTTCTGGATTAATACACTAGGCCATCACATCCCTCTGCAGTTTTGGTCACCATAGCAATGCTTGGAATTATATCCACAAGTTCAGTGGGGATCTCAGGACTAGACAAGACAGATGTCAGATCAGGGTAAACTTAGGACAAATTTCTTGGCCTATATAATTCTCTACCACAAAGCAATTGTGGCCAGAAACAACCATAATGAATAGTGAAATAGGCTAGAAAGGCTGAATGGCCTCTTTACTGTTCCTGTCTACTAACATTCTCAATCCATGCCAATATATTAACTCTATCCCATGTGTTAATATTGCATATTAACACCAGTGAGACTTAATGACCCTTTCTGTTCTTTGTCAAATGTCCTATTGTATCTTTTCTCTATTACTATTACATTGACCAGTCTATAATTCAGTTTTCTTTGAAATAATGGGTTACATTTACCATCCTCCAGTCTCAGGACTGTTCCAGAATCTATACTTAGGATCTGTCCTAGTTAGCTCCTGCCCTGTGCCTTGTTTGGATCCAAGGTCATAGTTTCAAATGTCTTCTATCCCAATCACCTTCCACTATTTGCAGCCTGTGGTGCAGATCAATCCACCATGCCATTGAGTTTCAGGATGTTCTAAGTAAGGATGATAAACAATTGTAGGTAGCATTCCCATGTATCTGTTGTCCTTGCCCTTGAGGGTTAGTGGCTCAGTTTGCTGTGCGTCAGGATGATCTCCCGTGGTTAGAAGTGAATGTTTATGGATGAAGAGTGAGTGGCTGCTGCTTAGCTGCACTTGGGCAAGTGAGTCACATTCCTAATACCTAGATAGTGGTCAGGGGGTGAGTTACTTGTGACAGGGCCCACAGCCTGATTGCTAAATTCTGATGATTACTTAATGCAAATGCTACTGCCCCTAACCTGGATAGTCTCTCAATCTTTTGGCTTTTTTAAAAAAGCCATTCAGGCATCAAGTCTGCACCAACCACATCCTACCCAGGTCCTATCCTATAACCTCATGTACTGACCCTAGCTAGTACCCTGATGGGCAAGTTACCATAGCTAACCCACCCAAGTGGGGAAGGAACCCCCACAGATGGTTTGATTTACTTGGGTCACAACCTCTAGTAATGAAGCAGCAGTGATTTATTGTCATGTTAACATAGTGAAAAGTATCTCTTCTGCCCTGTACAGAGAGCCTACCATTCAGAGTATATAGAATATAGTTACAGCTAGGATGTAGAAAAGGGTCAATTTAATAGGTAGAGACACTCAAATCTCAGCAACAGGAAAGAAGCTATTCTTGAGTCAATTGGTATATCATCTCAGACTTTTCATCCAGTGGGAGAGAATGCCAAGCATGTGTAGGGTCCTTAATTATGCTGGCTGCTTTTCCAAGGCAGTGGAATGTTAATAGATGAGAGGCTGGTTTATATAGATTGGGCTACATTCATGAACTTTTGTAGTTCCTTATGGTCTTGGGCAGAGCAGGAGCCATATTCTGTAATCCAACCAGAGAGAGTGCTTTCTATGGGGCATCTGTAAAAGTTGAGTCATAGCTCATTTGTCAAATTTCCTCGTCTTAAAGTAACAGGAGGTTTTAATTAGTGTCAACATGGTGCTAACTGTTTCTGCCATAGAACAGTACAGGACCTTCAGCCCTTAATGTTTTACCAAGTTATAGAACGTTACAGCACAGAACAGGCCCTTTGGCCCTCGATGTTGTGCCGACCAATATAAAAAGCAATGACCCTCCAAACTAAACCATTCCTTTCTCTTCCATATACTTATCAACTAACCTCTTAAATGCCACCAAACTTGGCACATCTACAACTGCTGCAGGCAGGGCATTCCACTCCCAAACCACCCTTTGGGTAAAGAATGTACCTCTGATATCTGTCCTATAACTATCACTCCTTAATTTAAAGCTGTGTCCCCTCGTGCTAGCTTTATCCATCCTAGGAAAAAGGCATCACCGTCCACCCTATTGAAACCTCTAATCATCTGCTTCAATAAGGTCTCCTCTTAGCTGCCTCCTTTGTAACAAAAACAACCTCAAATCCCTCAGCCTCTCAAGACCTGCCCTCCATACCAGGCAACATCCTGGTAAACTTCCTCTGTACCCTCTCCAATGCCTCCACATCTTTCTTATGTGGGGACCAGAAGTGCACACAATACTCCAAATGTGGCCACACTAGAGTTTTGTACAATCGCAACATGATGTTGTGGCTCTGAAATTCAATCCCCGTAGCAATAAAAACTAAGACTCCATATGCCTTCTTAACAACCTTATCGACTTGACTGCCTACTTTCAGGGATCTATGCACAAATACACCAAGATCCCTCTGTTCATCAACACTATTAAGAATCCTACCATTAGCCCTATAGTCTACACATTTATTATTCCTGCCAAAGTGCATTACCTCACACTTTTCCACATTAAACTCCATTTGCCACCTCTCGGCCCAGCTCTGCAACTTGTCCAAGTCTCTCTGCAAACTATAACACCCCTCTTCACTATCTACCACTCCACCGACTTTGGTGTCATCTGCAAATTTACTAATCCATCCCTCAATACCCTTATCCAGATAATTTATAAAAAACAAACAGCAGGGACCCCAAAACAGACCCCTGAGGTACACCACTTGTCACCAAACTCCACGATGAATATCTCCCATCAACAACCACCCTCTGTCTTCTATCTGCTAGCCAATTCCTAATCCAATTAGCTAAATCACCCTCTATCCCATAGATCTGCATTTTCTGCAGAAGTCTTCCATGGGCCACCTTATCAAACGCCTTACTAAAGTCCATATATACCACATCAACTGCCTTACCCCCATCCACCTCTTTGGTCACTTTTTCAAAAAACTCTAAGGTTAGTAAGGCACGACCTACCCTTCACAAAACCATGCTGACTATCCCCAATCAATTCATTTCTCTAAATAACTATAAATCCTATCCCTAATAATTCTCCCCAATACTTTGCCCACAACAGAAGTAAGACTCACTGGCAAAAATTCCTGGAAGGTCTCTCTTCCCCTTGAACAATGGGACCACATTCACTATCCTCCAGTCCTCTGGAACCACACCCATAACCAACGATGACCTGAAGATCAGAGCCAGAGGCTCTGCAATCACCTCTCTTGCCTCCCAGAGAATCCTAGGGTAAATCCTGTCTGGCCCAGGGGACTTATCTAACTTCAAACCCTCAAGAATATCTAGCACATCCTCCCTATCTACTTCAATACTTTCCAGTTTGCAACCCTGTACCTCAGTGTTCTCCATAACTACATTTACATCACCCTGCATGAATACCAAAGAGAAATATTTATTCAGTGCCTCTCCAATCTCTTCAGGCTCCACGCACAACTTCCCACTGCTGTCTGTGACTGGCCCTAATCTTGCCCTAACCAATCTTCTATTCTTAACATATCTAAAGAAAGCTTTAGGATTCTCCTTAATCCTATCAGCCAAAGTCTTCTCGTGTCCCCTCTTAGCTCTCCTCAACTCACTCTTTAGCTCCCTCCTGGCTAACCTATAGCTATCCATTGCACTAACTGAGCCTTCAAGCCTCATCCTGACATAACCTCCTTTTTCCTTTTAACCAGCAAATCAACTTTTTTCATACACCAAGGTTCCCTTACTCGACCATTTCCTCCTTGCCTGACAGGGACATACTTATCAAGGACTCGCAGCAGCTGCTCCTTGAATAAGCTCCACATTCCAGATGTTCCCAGTCCCTGTAGTTTCCTAGTCCAATCTATGCACCCTAATTCTCTCCTGATGGCCTCATAATTACCCTTCCCCCAGCTATAACTACTGCCCCCAGCTTCATGCCTATCCCTATCCATCACTAAGGTGAACGTAACCGAATTGTGGTCACTATCACCAAAATGTTCACCAACTTCCAAGCCTAACACCTGGTCTGGCTCATTGCCCAGCACCAAATCCAATGTAGCCTCACCTCTAGTTGGTCTATCTACATACTGAGTCAAAAAACCTTCCTGCACACTTTGTACAAAAACTGACCCCTCTAACGAGCTAGAGCTATAGCTATTCCAATCAATATTAGTAAAGTTAAAGTCCCCCATAACAATTACCCTATTACTTTCACTCCTGACCAGAATTGACTTTGCAATCCTTTCCTCTACCTCTCTAGAACTTTTAGGAGGTCTATAAAAGACTCCCAACAGGGTGACCTCTCCTTTCCTGTTTCTAATCTCAGCCCATACTACCTCAACAGACAAGTCCTCATCAAACTTCTTCTCTGTCACTGTGATACAGTCTTTGACTAATAATGCCACTCCTCCCCCCCTTCTACCTCCTTCTCTACTCCAACTAAAGCATTTGAACCCCGGAACCTGCAACATCCATTCTTGTCCCTGCTCTACCCAAGTCTCTGAAATGGCCACAACATCGAAGTTCCAGGTACTGGTCCAAGCTGCAAGTTCCTCCCCCTTATTGCAAATACTCCTTGCATTAAAGTATACGCATTTCAAACCATGCCCTACCCCACCTGTATGCTGCTGTGTTTTACAGCTTTCCTCTATGACCCCCTTACTCTCATCCCTCTTAGCACCCCAACTACTTAGGATCCCGCCTCCCGAATCAGTTTAAAGCCCCCTGCATAGCCTTAGCAAATTTTCCCCCCAAGATATTAGTTCCCCTCTGGTTCAGGTGTAGACCATCTCTCTTGTAGAGGTCCCACCTATCCCAGAATGAGTCCCAATTGTTCAGGAACCTGAACCCCTCCCTCCTGCACCATCCCCGCAGCCACGAGTTCAAACATTCCCTCTCTCTGTTCTTCTCTAAACTATCCCTTGGCACAGGCAAGAGTCCAGAGATAACCACTCTGCCAGTTTTGGCCCTAAGCTTCCACCCCAACTCCATAAATTTCTGTTGATTATCCCCTTCCCTCGTCCTACCTATATCTAAGATAGCTTGATCTTGGGTTAAGTTACGGCTTAACCCAAGATCAAGCATCTCTATCATTCTCATGTTCATGTGGCTATTCAGTAATCACTTGAGTTGGACACTTTAGGAACTAATCAGAGTGCATTCCACATCACTAAATCTACCTTGGACATTCCTTCTATATTCACCATGAACCTTAGTTATGCCCCCTAGTAACAACTACATCTGACCAAGAAAATAGTCTGAACATCCACTATCTATCCTGATTTTTAAAAACCTCTATCTCTCATCCTCCACTCCAAAGAGAAGCCCCAGCTCCCTCAACATTTCCTCATAGGACCTACCCTCCAAACAGGGCAGTATCCTGGTTAAATCACTCTGCTCTCCAATGCTTGTGTGTCCTTGTAGTGAAGTGACCAGAACTGCATACAATATTCCAATATGGTCTCACCAAGAGATTGGAGAGGCACTGAACAAATATTTCTTTGGTATTCATGCAAGGAGATGTAAATGTAGTTGCAGAGAACACTGGGATACAGGGTAGCAAACTGGAAAGTATTGAAGTAGATAGGGAGGATGTGCTAGATATTCTTGAGGGTTTGAAGTTAGATAAGTCCCCTGGGCCAGACAGGATTTACCCTAGGATTCTCTGGGAGGCAAGAGGTGATTGCAGAGCCTCTGGCTCTGATCTTCAGGTCATTGTTGGTTACAGGTGTGGTTCTGGAGGATAGCAAATGTGGTCCCATTTCTCAAGAAGGGGAAGAGAGACCTTCCAGGGAATTATAGGCTGGCGAGTCTTACTTCTGTTGTGGGCAAAGTATTGGAGAGAATTATTAGGGATAGGATTTCTAGTTATTTAGAGAAATGAATTGATTGGGGATAGTCAGCATGGTTTTGTGAAGGGTTGGTCATGCCTTACTAACCTCATTGAGTTTTTTGAAAAAGTGACCAAAGGTGGATGGGGGTAAGGCAGTTGATGTGGTATATATGGACTTTAGTAAGGTGTTTGATAAGGTGGCCCATGGAAGACTTCTGCAGAAAATGCAGATGTATGGGATAGAGGGTGATTTAGCTAATTGGGTTAGGAATTGGCTAGCAGATAGAAGACAGAGGGTGGTGGTTGATGGGAGATATTCATCGTGGAGTTCGGTGACAAGTGGTGTACCTCAGGGGTCTGTTTTGGGGCCCCTGCTGTTTGTAATTTTTATAAATGATCTGGATGAGGGTATTGAGGATGGATTAGTAAATTTGCAGATGACACTAAAGTCGGTGGAGTGGTAGATAGTGAAGAGGGGTGTTATAGTTTGCAGAGGGACTTGGACAAGTTGCAGAGCTGGGCCGAGAGGTGGCAAATGGAGTTTAATGTGGAAAAGTGTGAGGTAATGCACTTTGGCAGGAACAATAAATGTGTAGAGTATAGGGCTAATGGTAGGATTCTTAATAGTGTTGATGAACAGAGGGATCTTGGTGTATATGTGCATAGATCCCTGAAAGTAGGCAGTCAAGTCGATAAGGTTAAGAAGGCATATGGAGTCTTAGCTTTTGTTGGTAGGGGGATTGAATTTCGGAGCCGCAACGTCATGTTGCAACTGTACAAAACTCTAGTGCGGCCGCACTTGGAGTATTGTGTGCAGTTCTGGTCCCCGCATTATAAGAAAGATGTGGATGCATTGGAGAGGGTACAGAGGAGGTTTACCAGGATGTTGCCTGGTATGGAGGGCAGGTCTTATGAAGAGAGGCTGAGGGATTTGAGGTTGTTTTTGTTACAAAGGAGGCAGCTAAGAGGGGACCTTATCAAAACAAAAATGATTAGAGGTTTAGATAGGGTGGACAGTGATGGCCTTTTTCCTAGGATGGAGAAAGCTAGCACGAGGGGACACAGCTTTAAATTAAGGGGTATGAGTTATAGGACGGATATCAGAGGTAGGTTCTTTAACCAAAGGGTGGTTTGGGGAGTGGAATGCCCTGCCTGCAGCAGTTGATGTGCCAAGTTTGGTGGCGTTTAAGAGGTTAATTGATAAGTATATGGAAGAGAAGGGAATGGTTAAGTTTGGAGGGTCATTGCTTTTTATATTGGTCACTGCAACATTGAAGGGCCTGTTCTGTGCTGTAATGTTCTGTATTTCCTTAAGCTCCACTTTGTGCCTGTGCCTGAGTTTCTGTTCCCATCTGATGCACCCATTCTTAATCTCATAATTAACCCTGCCCCAATTATCAACCTTGTCCTGCCATGTGACACTATCCCTCCATTCCAATAATGAAAGACACCAATTGCAGTTATATCTCCAGTGCTCTCCCACAAATCTAACACTTGGCTTCACTCATTGCCCAGTACAAGTCTAATATGGCCCTATCTTTTGTCAGCTTTTCCATTGTCAGGAAACCATCCTGCACACTAGTGTCCCATCCAAACTTCAATCTAAAGATTCCAATCAATATTTGGGAAGTTAGTCACATGATAACTACCCTGTGACCTCCACCTATCCATAATCATCTGTTTTACTATTTCCTCCATCTTACTATTTGGGGGTGCCTATAGAAAACTCCTAATAACATGACTGATCCTTTTGCTATTTCTAACTTCAGCTCATATTACCTCAGACAATCACCCTCATTGTCTCTTAACTGTTTAAACAATCCTTGATTGCCAATGCAATCCCTCACCTTTTATACCTTCCCTACTCTTATTGAAATATCTATATGGCAGGACCACTAACAACATTCCTGTCCCTGTTCTAACTATCTCCCTGCAATGGGCACAACATGGTCCCAAGTACGAATCCACACAAGTTCATCTACCTTATTCTTGATGCTCTTTGCATTTGAAGCAGATACACACTATTGTGTCTGCCTGTACATCCTGCAACCTTTAACTTGGTGTCTAAGTTTAAAGCAATGGGCATGGGCTGCTTCAATAATGGGTCAGCAATGCCACTGTCTTGTGGTGGTCAGTCACTGAACCTGTATGACCCCCTAAGCAACTTTGTTATGCATGACTCCATTTTGTTACCTTGCCCCATCACTTTACAACCACATCCTTGCACCTTCTTGCTGGCATAATGGACAGAACACCAGAGGACACTACCACATGAATGAAGCAAATGGTTTAGGTACACTGATCCTACCTCGTGTTTACCTTTAGCTGCAGCAGGTAGTAAAGTTGAGGCTATTTTCCCGGGTTTGTGGTGTTCAAATACTAGCCTTGTGCTTGGTAAGCTGTGCCTGTAGCTGGTACACAACAGTGGCAAGAGTTAATGTCTAGGTGTGTAATTCCCACTTGCTGCATCTTGCAAGAGATCCCTTTGACACTGAATCTTGGCTGCCTCTGGAATGCAGTCAACTGCCCAAGAACCTGTTTCAAAAAAACCTTAATTCAATTTCAAATGTTCACATCCCACCAATTGTACATTAACTAGCATCTCATACTGGAGGCCTGATTATTGTGAAACTGACAAAGGTCATTGTTCTTTCCTTTCATGTTGACCTGGGTCTCTGCAACTTCCTGTCAAAGCACTGACTTGCCACCTCACTATCTTTGGTGTCATCAACTTGATTAGTTCTCGACTGCACCACCATGAACATCAAGGTCTTGGCATTGACCTCTGATCAAACATTCACTGATTCTCTTTGCATTGAGAGAACCATGCTAGTTAGATCAAGATTTTAAGCACCCAATAAGATGCCATATCTAAGTTCTTCAATTCGTGTTCTTGTCACAATTAGATCTTTCCTAGGATTCAATGTTTTGTGGTGATAACCTGTTACCCTGGGAAACTCTATTCACTCAATAGAAGCAAGGGACAGCAAGCTTATCTCCAGTACTAATGCCCTGAGGCACTGCTACAAGACACTTTTCATGCAGCAGTGGACAGCACTGTTGCCTCACAGCACCAGGGACCTGGGTTTGATTCCTGGCTTGGGTCACTGTCTGTGTGGAGACTGCACACTTTTCCCATGGCTTTCCTCCTGCAGTCCAAAGATAAAAGATTAGATTGGCCATGCTAAATTGCATCAGTTTCAGGGATTAGAAGGATAAATAGAGGCATGGGTGGGATTTGTGGTCAGTGCAGATTCAATGAGCTGAATGGCCTCCTGCACTATAGGGAATCTGATAGCTTTTTTGAAGCATGGAACTACAAGTCAATAAGGTTGTTAAGAAAGCATATGGAGTCTTAGCTTTTATTGGTAGGGGGACTGAATTTCAGCTGCAATGTCATGTTGCAACTGTACAAAACTCTAGTGCGGCCGCACTTGGAGTATTGTGTGCAGTTCTGGTCCCTGCATTATAAGATGTGGAGGCATTGGAGAGGGTACAGAGGAGGTTTACCAGGATGTTGCCAGGTATGGAGGGCAGGTCTTATGAAGAGAGGCTGAGGGATTTGAGATTGTTTTCATTAGAAAGGAGGTGGCTAAGAGGAGATCTTATTGAAACACGTAAGATGGAGAAAGTTATAGGACGGATGTCAGAGGTAGGCTCTTTACCCAGAGGGTGGTTAGGGTATGGAATGCCCTGCCTGCAGCAGTTGTAGATGCACCACTAGGGGAAAATCCCTTGAACCTCCCAGGTACCTACTGATCTTGTCTTTTCTAGGTAGTAATGGTTGAGTTTAGAAAGTGCTGTCTAAGGAACCTCAGTGCTCAACTACTTGCAGTATTTTTATGCAATTAAAAGCTACATAAAATCTGAGGTTTTAGTACACATGAAGCATTTATTCCTCAAACATTCTTGTACCTGTTTTCCATTACATATGTTTAGCCTACAGTATCTGCCCACTTATCCCTAAGTGACATCTAGGATTACACAACACCTGCAATGAAGTTACTGAAAATCTCCCTAGTTGCTACAATCCAGCACCTGTTTGGGTAAACCAGCAGTGCTAAATTCCCCCTCAGTGTACCCAAGCAGCACTTCTCTCACTCTAGGAGGAAACTGGAGCACTGAAAACCAACAGACACAATAGTCAATGAAATTGTCAGTGAAGACATCAAATGTCTGGATATTCATAGCAATAAACATGCCTCATTCTCTTTAACAACAGCCCAGCATGTGTTAAACACATTCCCTGATTTTTTTTTTCCCTCAATTCTGAAGCATTTCAGTAATATTGCACTTGGTTTCAGTTGTTGTGCAGTGAGTTAGCTGCCCTTGCTCATTCACACCATTTCTTATGGTGTCAACCTAGATACTGAAGTTTGTCTTCACAAAGTAGTTCCTCTTACAATCTAAACAGTTATTGCCTAATCACAAGGAAGTAATCTGCAGACACTTGCAGTCCCCCTGGATCAGTGGATTATCTTTTGGTTCATCTAGTTAATGAATAACCAGGGTTACTAGGGTAACAGTTGCAGTGGACTTGACCCTCTAGTCTGTAAAAGAAATTTTCTTAAATCATACCTGCACTTCAAATGTGACAGATCAGTCTCTAATCATCCAGTATCCTTGCACCAGTTTCCTGGCCTGTAGTTCAGAATTAACATTTGCAATTTGCCAATCCTCTAGCAACAGTGTGAATTGTAAGGCTGTGACCATATCTCTACTGTTTTCACTCTTGCTTTCCTCACTTACTGTCCTAGCTTTGGAAGCATTGACTTAGAAACTCTACACCCTGGGGTTCTTCCAAGGTACCTGGCTCCTGATATCACCTTTTTTAAACCATAGACAAAGCTAACCTCCAATGACTACCCTTAACACTAAAGAGCCCCAGAGTCATATGAAGGAAGAGACTTTGTTGGCTGGAGTCACACCTGGCAAAAGGATGATTGTTGTGGTTGGAGGTCAATATCTCAGCTCTAAGACATCACTGCAGGAGCCCCTCTGGGTCAAGGACACTACCCAATCAGCTGCTTCAATGACCAACATCAGGGGATGGTCACTGATTTGTGACTCATACTAAGTCCATGTCTAAATGTAGCAAGATCTGGTAATATCCAGCTTTGGGCTTATGGAAAATTCTTACCACAGTGCCAGGCAATGACTATCAGATTGTAACCATCACCCTTTGATATTCAGTAGCATTCTTGTTATCAATACTAGACATTCAAGTACTGTGGCCACAAAAGCAGGTCAGACAGAATTGTACAGAAACAACCTAAAACCCAAGCAAGCATCTGCTTCAGATCAGCTGATGTTACAAGGTTCACTCTCTCTCCTGTTATCAGCTACAAACCAGAATGGACTAAATTCATGTAACCATAATTCCCAGTTTGGAGCCCTCGTGCCACTAATACTTTCCTGATGCTGTCTGTGCACTTTTCAGCATCTAGTAATCTGTACATCAACACTTGACTAATGGATGTCCTGAGTAATGTTTTTTTACTTGGAGTTAATCTTGGTTTAACCTTTGAACACAGACACAGCTCTGCCTGTTGCCTTGATCTGTAACATTTCTGACTACAGAAGCAGCAGCACAGCTGGTGTGAAGGACTCTTCTTTAAGGTGAATTCAGGTGAGGGGAATCTGTTTTAGTATAATTTCTTTTCCCACAACCCCTTTGTGCTTCAGACCTCTGAACAAAGCTGTCCATGAGGTGGATCTCAGTTATTGGCCTATTCCTTTGAAGGGAAGATCAGATTTTAGTCTGGGACTACAGTAGGGACCACTGCTATAATCTTTGACTGCAATCCTTGGAACAATTCAAACCTGTATAGAGATGGGTTGGGGATTTTGAAAATATCTTTTTGAGCTGGACTAAACATTGGTTCAGAAAACAATTGAGTGGAATTTGCTGGATGAGCATTATCAAAGTCTGAATTCACTGCTTATCCTTCCTGCTTTGTGTATGTAGTCCTCCCCCTTGCTACAGCATTGGATTCCAGCATTTCGACCCAGTGACAGTGAGCTTGGAAATATCCAGAGTTCCAACTCGTCTTAAGGATCAAACCCATGACTCCATACCATAGCAATGTTGCAGCTTTATAGAAGACTAAGCCTCAAGATTGTGGCCTCGAAAGGTTAGGATGCATGGAGTTGGGGGTAAGGTGTTAGCATGGATTGAGGATTGGTTGCCTAATAGGAAGCAGAGTTAGAATCAATGGGCGCTCTTCTGATTGGCAGTTGGTGACTAGTAGAGCACCCCAGGGATCAGTGCTGGGACCTCAACTGTTTACCATTTACATCAAAATCTGGAGGAGGGGGCTGAGTGTAGGGTAATGATCTTTGCTGATGATCCAAAGATGAGTGGAAAAGCAAATTGTGGGGAAAGCACAGTCTGCAGAGATCTAGATAGGCAGTGAGTGAGGATCTGGCAGATGGAGTATAATAGCAAATGAGGTTAATCACTTTTATAGAAATAATAGGAGGAGGATTATTTAAAGAGCAAAGCTGCAACATGCTACAGTGCAGAGGGACTTGGGGGTCCTTGTGCACAAATCCCCAAAAACCCAGTCTGCAGGTGATCAAGAAGGCAAATGGAATGTTGGCCTCATAGTGAGGGGGATAGAATATAACAGCAAGGAGGTCTTGCTGCAACTGTACAGGGCACTGGTGAGGCCATAACAGGAGTAATGCGTGCAGTTTAGTCACCACATTTGTGAAAGGATATATTGGCCTTGGAGGGATACAAAGAAGGTTCTCGAGGCTGATGCCAGATGAGGGTTAGCTTATGAGGAGAGATTGAATGAATAGACTGGGTCTGTACTCAGTTTAAAAGGCTGAGGGGGAGGGAGGAATCTTGTAGAGATGTATAAGAGAATCTTTCTTCTAGCTTACAAAGGATAGCAGAACCAGACAGCACAGCCCCAAGAGGGGTAGTTTAGATCAGAGTTGAGGAACTCCTTCACTCAAAGGGTGGTAGTCTCTAGAATTCTCTGCCCTGAATTCTCTAGAATTCAGGCTGCCTTGCTGAATATATTTAAGGTTTTTGATAGGCAAGGAATTAAGGGTTATGGGGAGAAAGTGGAACTGATCCACTTAAGCTATGATCTTGTTGAATGGCAGGGCAGTTTAAAGGGCTAGATGGCCTACTCCTATTTATGTTGGGCTGCACTTGAATTATCATGTTCAATACAGGTCACCACACTAACAGAAGGATGTGGAGGCTTTGGAAAGAGTACAGAAGATTCCCCAGGATTTTCCTGCTGTGGCAGGCATTAGAAGTTAGAGAAAATTGGTTTGTTACTGGAATGGAGGTTGGGGGGTGACAATATACAACACTGAGGGGCATAATTTTTTTCCCATGGTGGAAGCTAGTTACTAGGGGTTATAGGTTTAAGGAGCAAGATTGAAAAATGTACAGTGCAAAGTCGAAGATGGTGGGTGCCTGGAACTCACTGCCAGGGAGGTAGTGAAAGCAAATACAATGGTGACTTGAGGGATATCTATGAATAAGATAAGAATGGAGAGAGTCCTGAGAAGTCAGGTGTTTCCATTCAGTCCTGTACATAGTCAGGTTAGTTTAGAGGGCTGAAAAGATCTTGTTCCTGTGCTGTAATTTAGTCAATGACCTTTACCAACTCAGAACTGGGGCATTTGTCTCTGGACTGGAGTCTATACAACTCATGGTTGGCACAAAGATCTTGTGAAGGATGGCACTGTTAGGATTTGCTTATGATCTGCCTTACCCTTAAGTTATGAAGCAGCATCTTGAGTTCACCAATGATCCCACAAATGGGATCATGTGGAAACTGGATGCTCTTATATTTTTCCAAAATCCAAACTGGATTTTTGGTCACCTCTACTAATTGGCAGAAGTCCCATGCTGAGAATACCACTCGCCCTGTATCTTCAGGTATTTTCCCAACTATAAATGGGTAGATGCAACTTGTTACCCTAGGTAAGGGTAATGGAGTTAGGTATAGGTCAGCCATGACTAAATAATAGACTCGGTGCCTTAATAGTGGCTCAGTAATCACTGAACAGAAACCCTAGCTTGAAACCAGGTTTAACTGTTAAAACTGAGGGAGGTAGCAGTAATTGTGTATTACAATTTTCAAGTTGGACTTTGACTGAGGCCTCCTTGTATCTGTAAACACAGTCTGAACGCAATGCCCTTTTCAAATAGTTATTGCTAGGCACTTTGACATGGAACACAGGAACCTCTGCCAGGTGCATTCATGCACCTAACTAAATCTTGAGGCACAGAGCCAACTAACATGCTGAAACTTTACATTGGATAAAGACTGAAATATGAAATAAACATCCATCACTGTACACTTTCTTGCATTTTGCCACAACATGAGGATAAATAAGTTAACTTATCTCTTTGCTTATCTCCAGCTGACCTTGTATCTTGCTGTTCCTTCAGTTATACTGACCCAGTTCTACAGCTGCCTTCTGCACCTGACAATGTCCATTAGTCAAACAGTAGCCCTGAGAATGGGCTGGTCTTATTGATATAAATCTGGAGGCTCTCTTGGGAGAGATTAAGAGCACAAACAGTAAGGGACTCTTATAGATTGTCATAACAGCCTCAGGTAAATACTTTTTCCACAAATTGAATTATTTCTTTCATACAATACAGACAAAGCATACCATTCAGAAATAAGTGCAGAATATCTTTTCTTAGGAAAGACCAAAAAGTACATCAAGTGCAAGAAGCTGCCTTGCTGCAGCACCATCTTAGATTTTTTGACTTCAACTCCCTCAACAGTTGTCAAGAATTTGTCAAAAGGGCTGGAGTAGGAACTCAAGTGGTTTGAGGCAACAATGACAGGTTGAAGGGGTTGGTTTCCATGCTCAAACACACATCCATTGCATTAAGCAATATGCAGCACTCCATTGATCAACATTTACTGATGGCATTATCTAATGGATGGGCAAGTTCTCTGGTTTTTAATCCTACTGGACATGCTGTGCTCCTAACTAGTGCTGAGACATTAACTGCTTGTTTGAAACCACAATCTCATGACTTGAATTAACCTTTACTACCTGACCATTCCACAGGTTGGCATATGTCTTGATTGACTCTTCTGTAGATCAGAGGGTGAAGAAACTTTGGAGTGAGTCCAGATGGCAACCATGTCAGAACCTGTTGAGATCAACAATCCCAGTCCCAGCCAATCAGAGACTTCACCTACAAAGGCTTCAAAGAAGGATAAAAAGCGAGGTAAGTGTAGGAGGGGGCTGCAGCACAGGAGGCATCTGGCACTTCAAATCCATAGAACAGTGGATTTCTCTGCTTCAAATCTATCCAATGTCACACTTGCTGTATTTGTAAATTGCCTGCATCTGTTCTAAATCCTTGTTAGTCAATTGGAGATGTCCTTTATCTGACTTGCCCAAACTTGTCTATTTTATATACCCTGCTGCATTTTTAGCCAAAATCCCCATCTTGAACAACTAAAGAACCATTCTTCCTGCTCTTTTCTATTAAACCTGACTTTTGAAGGTGATAGGAGTTCAGATCTTTGCTGACCCTTGTGTCCTAAGCCTTTATTTCTTTTCTCCCCTTTATCCCCCACTTTCTATGAAAATACATCGCCACACTTTTTCTAGTCAATCCCAATCTGTTGGACTGCAAATGTCTGCCTTCCCATCTCCCTCCCCTTCCTGCACAGCAGGTAGCAGCATGTTCTCACTCATCATGAGGAGATGGATTTTGATTTGTTGGGTGGTTTTTCTTTGTGTACAAAGCAATCTTTTCCTTGACTGCAGTGCAGTCAATCTAAAACTCTGCCAAGCCTGTCCTCCTGTAGGTATGATCTATTTTGGCTCTGACCCAATTTGTACTGTCACTTAATGGCCTTCAGCATGGACTAGGAGGGGACAGGGGCTGAACCTGAATTCTCTCCTTGCCACCTAAGTGCATCTTTAAGTTGTTAGAACAACCGGGCAACAGTTAGAACAAAACAATATAGCACAGGAAACAGGCCCTTCAGCCCAACAAACCCATGCCATCACTAACATTGAGTGCCCTCCTCTACCTATGACCTTTGTCTACACCTAACAGGGAAGATTGAAGGAAGCCTAATTTAGGAACAATTTCTTACATCTAAGCTGTGTACAATTCTGGTCACTCTATACAATAGGATATTAAACTAGTGTGCAAAAGAGATTCACAAGGATGCTACTGGAACTTAATCTATTAAGTTATTAGAGGCTGGATAGACTAGTACACTTCTCTGGAGCATAGTAGGCTGAGGGGTGATATTAAATGCTATAAAATGAGCAGCCTATTCAATATCTTCCACCAAAAGAAGGGGCATCTTAAAACTAGGTGTGGTTTAAGGTGAGGGAAGAGATACAAGTGCTCAGGTTGATGAGCCTCAAACAGGCTGCCAGAGGCAGGTATAATTTTGACTTTTTTTAAAGCACTTGTACAGTTATATGGGTATGATCCATTTAGAAGGATATGGACAAATGTGGGCAATTGGGATTAGCTTAGGGGCTTTAAAAAAGCAGCATGGAAAAATTTGTCTGAGCCTGTTTCATCCTGCAGGCCTTTAACTCTATCCTAGCTATTGCCAATCCCAAGGTTCCCAAACAATCACCTGCTTTGCAGACAAGTAGCAGAAGTTTCTCTACAGATGACACCTGTATAGATGGCAGCACCTTCCTTCTTTACTGTATCACCCTCTATCTAGGTGCTTAATCTTCTGACCAAAAAGCTATGGATGCTGTATCCTGATTTTGAAAGGTCAGTGGCCTGTGAATTGCTGTTATAAGATGTTGGGACTGCCACATAAGTCCACTTTTCTGAAGTTTGAGATTGCCCTTGACAAGGAGAAATGTATAACTTTCCAAATAGTATAGGGCTAATGGTAGGGCTCTTAATAGTGTTGAGGAACAGAAGGATCTTGGTGTATGTGTCAATAGATCCCTGAAAGTAGGCAGTCAAGTGGATAAAGTTGTTAAGAAGGCATATGGAGTCTTAGCTTTTATTGGTAGGGGGATTGAATTTAGGAGCCGCAGCATCATGTTGCAACTGTACAAAACTCTAGTGCGGCCGCACTTGGAGTATTGTGTGCAGTTCTGGTCCCCACATTATAAGAAAGATGTGGAGGCATTGGAGAGGGTACAGAGGAGGTTTACCAGGATGTTGCCTGGTATGGAGGGCAGGTCCTATGAAGAGAGGTTGAAGGATTTGAGGTTGTTTTCGTTAGAAAGGAGGCGGCTAAGAGGGGATCTTATTGAAGCATATAAGATGATTAGAGGTTTAGATAGGGTGGACAGTGATAGCCTTTTTCCTAGGATGGAGAAAGCTAGCACGAGGGGACACAGCTTTAAATTAAGGGGTATGAGTTATAGGACGGATATCAGAGGTAGGTTCTTTACTCAGTGATTAGGGAGTGGAATGCCCTGCCTGCAGCTGTTGTAGATGCGCCAAGTTTGGTGGCGTTTAAGAGGTTAATTGATAAGTATATGGAAGAGAAGGGAATGGTTTAGTTTGGAGGGGCATTGCTTTTTATTTTGGTCGGCACAACATCGAAGGGCCTGTTCTGTGCTGTAATGTTCTATGTAAATAGCCCTAGTGAAATTCTAAATTTCCCACCTGCAATCTGTCAAGCTAGGGCCACCTCCCATTCTGGAACTAATCTCAGCTAGAATAGAGGCTGGCTTCCATGCAGATTTCTATCATCCTTCAGTCAGGTGTTAGGAAGGCAAATGCAATGTTAACATTCATATCAAAGGCTAGAATACAAGAGAAGGGATGTACTTCTGAGGCTGCATCAGGCTCAGGTCACTCTATTTAGAATACTGAGCAGTTTTGGAGTCCAGAGGAGGTTCAGTGACCCTGCAGTGACAATCTTGTATGAGGAATGGTTGTGGTCTCTGGGTTTGTACTTGAAGTTTGGAAGGATGAGAGGGGAATCTTGCAAGGCCTGGATAATGGAAGTGGAAAAGATTTTTCCACTAGTAAGGGGGGGGGAAACTAGAACCAGAGGGCACAACCTCAGGCTGAAGTGAGAATCCTTTTAAAATTGGCTGAATTTCTTCAGCCAGTGACTGTGGAATTGTTTGCCATAGGCTATGGAAGGCAGATCACTCAAATGCCTCAATCTTGAGGGGATCAGGGTTATGGGATGAGAAAAATGTCAGCATGATTGAATGGTGGAGCAGACTTGATGGGCCGAGTGGCCTAATTTTGCAATGTGTGGTCTTGGAGGTTAAAGGATTGCAGGATGATCTTTGGAGGATTTGTCTCTGGGATCTTCTGACTGTAGAAGCCAAGTCTTCAGGCAAGAAGGGGAGTTCTTAGCACAGATGAAATGCAGATCTTGTTAGTCCTGAGTTTCCATCCTTTAAGAGGAGGTTTGACATTAACTCTATAACCTCAATAGAGGTGAGCATGGCTCATTAAACCTCCTGGGATTGAGGTGCACAGATTATTGGATGGGCACCAGAATTTTTTATTTCTGAAACAGTAAATGCCAAGTGTTGGGCTGATGGCAGGCACAAGATGAGAATGCTTTCCCAATTTTTGGATAACCAGTCACTCTAGAATCTACTGTAATTGAGTTCTCCATAGTGCTATGGAGACCATAGCCACCCAGTGGATAATAAGAGAACTGCAGTTAATTTTAGATTTATCAACTTGCTGCACTGACCAAAGGATTGAGTTCTCAATACTTTGAGCTTGAGGGTCAAAGAATTGTTAATCTCCCAATGTGTTCAGTGCTAATAAACGCAGATCTCTAGCTACTACCTGATAGAAGTCCACTTGACCTTTGCACCTTTGTTGCAATGTATAATTGTAGTAACCTTGGTTACTACAATGTGTTCTCCCAGAATTTAGCACTCAATCCAGTTTATGGAGCCAGCGATGTCCTAATGGTACATGCCAGGAATTACTTAAAATTGGACTTTGAACCTCCTCTAATAGAAATAGACAACCTGCAGTAGTTCCAAACCTGAGCTGCTTTTGATCTTGTATCACAATGTCAAAGCTCAGTAGGCCAAGGCTAGTTGACTTGAAGGTAAAACTTGCACAAGACTTCAGATTAGAAACATTTATCATTAAATTATATTGTCAAAAGCTTTACCATACTTATCAAGGTCAATCTTCCAGTCTTATCTCATCAAATGCAAAGGATGAGTTGTACAATCTTTCAGAGGGTGGGGGGATGGTCCCAGCAATTACATCCATTTAAAATTCTTGGTGCACAAGCTTCTAGAAACAATTGGAATCTGCAATTGAACTGCCAGTGTGGGTTTTCTAATATGCTGGAGTTTAAAGGTTGGGATAATATGGTTTTGGTGATGCATTAGATACAGTGGCATGGACTTGACCAGGGTCAGTGACAATGCTATTGGTTGATTTTTAAAAATGGATCCTTCTGGAAGGAGGCTTTTAAATGAGTTCCCCAGGGGATGGAATTAGAGGGGCCTTGCTTAAATCTTGGTGTGCAGGCAATAAAGACCTCCAGTGCCAAAGGAGGTCGTTTAGCCCACCAAGCAGGCTAAATGATAAGTAGATAAGTTTATGGATGAAAAGGGAATGGTTTAGGTTAGAGGGTCACTGCTTGTTCCTAATTGGTCAGTGCAACATTGAGGGCCGAAGGGCCGATTCTGCTGTAATGTTCTATAAGTCTGACAGAGCATCTTGCCAAATCATGATGGGGCTCAGATTGTTCCTAGTTACTAATGTTCAAGAACAAGCTGGTCTAGATTTAATGGTTTGGTCTGGAATAATCTGCTTAAGTGAGACAAGTTAAAGCATTTGAGGTATTTGTATCTATACAGTGGAATGACCATGATGCTCTCTTTTTGGAGAGCAGGTAAAGACATGATGGACCAAATGGCCACCCCTACCAGTTGAAAGGACTCTGATTGCTGTTCCTGGGAGGGACACAAACCTGAGGCTGGAAGCTGGGTCACAATTTTAGCAAATGTGGTATTGTTTTTCCTTAAGGAAAAACATGGTCCATGCTGCTGAAATTTGTGGTCAATGACTGTTTCCAGACTGAGTAACATGTGTAGCCTGCTGGAGGAATTGGTGCATTCTCTTGGCTGTAACACTAATTACTGGCACTAACATAGCCTTAAAATTGGTCCAAAGACTGGATAGCACTTGTTGCCCATTCTTAATTGCCCTAAACATTATCTGCAGTCAGCAAGTGTTAATCCTTAAGTGACTATTCAAAATGTCTCCCTGTGATGTTGTGAATGTTAGGATTTAATGACTTGACCTTTAATAGGTTCAGAGAAAACAGAAGAATATCTCCTGGCAAGATTTCAAGGTGATGGAGTTCGCTACAAAGCCAAGATCATTGGTATTGATGATGTGGCTGATGCCAGAGGTGACAAAATGTGTCAGGATTCCATGATGAAACTCAAGGTAATGCTGTCAGTTCCAATCACTTTGGACAATTGAAATTCTAATCTATCTAACTCCTTTCCAACAGTTAGACAGAAACTAGGTATCATTGGTCTGTGGGCCAGTTTGGGTTCAGACTAAACTAGTTGAGCCACATTGGGCATGAAGTACATTAAGGAAAATGGGATGGATTCCCTGGAGTTTTTGGAGTGAGATGCTGGACAGCGTTCAACTGTCCAATACAGACCAAATTAAACCTGCACAGTTCACATTCCAACATCCATCTTGTACAAATGTCTCTTGCCTCTATTGTCTCCAGATGTTTTGACATGTAGCCAGTTGTAACAAAATTCCTAGCTGGAGATTCCTGCGTATAGAGTCCCAAGGCAATGCCTGCAGTATTGTGCTAGAATATCTAGTCTCCATGTTGTATTTGACCTAAACTAACTGATTTGCTCTTGTAATTGCCGCAGGGCATAGCAATAGCAGCTCGTGCACAGGGACAACACAAGCAGCGCATTTGGGTCACCATCTCTCTCTCAGGAATCAAGCTAATTGATGAAAAGACTGGAGTAAGTATCTTGCTGCAATCAAGAAAACATATTTCCAATCACTCATTTTCATAAGAACAGTATAAGCCTGACCACTTTCTGGTAGTAGTTATCACTGCCTCAGTGCCAGAGACCTAGATTCAATTGGTCACTATAGAGTCTGTGTACATTTTCCCCATGAACCATGGGTTTCCTCCCACAGTACAAAGACTTGTGGATTGGCAATGCTAAATTACCCATTAGGGGAAGTGTGGGATTGTGGTTGGTGCATACTCAGTGGGCTGAATGGCCTCCTGCACTATAGGATTCTATGGTCCAGCCAAGTTGAGATGGGTTGCACAGCTGCTGTCAACAACACCACTGTCACACTAGAAAAATTAAGTCTAGTTTTCAGTGGTCTAGATATTGTCTTGAATTTATACATGGCTGTTTACCATGAATGTGGAAAAATTCAGTGCCATAGAGTCTCTCATTCTCCAATGGATAGCTTTGTCACTTTAATACATATAGCTGTCAGTGCTATTGGCCTAGATGAAGTTTATTGGGTATCACAGGAATCTACCTTGTAACAGAAGCACGTTTCTTTGCAGAAAGAAACCAGATTGCAAGTTGCTCATCTGACAATTAATTGCATTGGCCTGTAACCCTGTTTTTTATATTTCAGGTGATTGAATATGAACACACAGTCAACAGGATCTCCTTCATTGCCAGAGATGTCACTGATAACCGTGCATTTGGTTATATTTGTGGTGCAGAAGGTCAACATCAGTTCTTTGCCATCAAGACTGCCCAGCAGGTAGAGCAATGCAATTGAGGGGAATGGTATACTTGGGTTCAATAGCAGCACAATGTGATCATGAGTAGCACTACCACTAATATAAATCCTTAGTTTCTGATGGGTGAAATAGTGCTTTCTGCACTCAACTGCAAGATAAGACCATCTTGCCCAGAACAAAATACTGTTGCCCATCCTACAGGAGATGGGCTGATTTGATTTCAAATCTTCCCATTAATTTTAAATGATCAGTGATCATAAAACTACTAAATGTCTCATGACAGTTAAATATTGATTGCTTTAATAGCTCAGCAAGAAATAGACCCTGTAGTAATCATTACAGTGCAACTAGGATTAGCAATAAATGTTCCCTTCCATCTATGGAGAGAATAGAGCACCCAAAAAGTAACCAATCTACCAAGAACCATTAGAGAATTAGTTGCATAATACAATGGATTGTGATGAGACAAATCTACACCAACCTATATGGAGATTCAAGCAAACTTGTACCCAGCTGAATATTTCAGTATCCCCCAAGTGAGATTGACATTGGGTCATGTCACCTCTTTGTTAAATGAATGCAGCATGTATAGGTTGTAGTTCTCCATGTATTTGTTCTGTTTCAGGCTGAAGCATTAGTTGTGGATCTGAAGGATCTTTTTCAATTGATATACAACTTGAAGAAAAAAGAGGAAGCAGAAAATCAGTCAAAGGTAATGAAACAAGGGGTGGACTGTCCTGCTTCTGATTTCATGTGAAGCTTGCATGGAGACTGAGGGAGTAGGGTACAGCAGGAAGTCACTGGAAGGTCCAAAGATTCCTCAATAACCTGTCAGTGCTGGCCAATCAATTTGATCCATTTGGATCAGTTGTTTTAATACAGCTTTATCAATCTGATCCTACTTCAGAACTGCATTTTCAGGAAAAGTTGCTTAAACTTTTGGCTGACTTGCAATAGGCTGCATTAGACAATTTGTCTCTCAATATCAACTTGTCTTTGCAAATCTCCTTTCTCTCATCCTCTGGGAGAGGGAAGTTGCCTCACTTGAAGAGGATGACATTTACAAATGTAGCTGAGGCTAATCTTGGCTTCAGCTGTATAAAGCCCCCAAGTTTGTTCTAATAGAATGAGTTAGAATATCTGCACCTTAACCAATTCCAGCTTGATCCTGTCCTGCCCTTTGGTTTTAAAATTTAAGCATTGTGTACAGTTTTGGTCGCCCTGTTATAGGAAAAGGGTGTAAAGATTAACAAGGATGTTGCCAGAGTACTGGGCTGAGTTATAAACAGCTGACCAGGCTGGAGCTTGATTTGAAATGAGGGGCATAGATAGGACAAACTTCTTTCCCCAGGGTAGGGGAATTGGAAAGTAGAGGGTACAAGTTTAAGGTGAGAAGATTGAAGGGAACTGAGGAGCAACTTCATGCAGATGATGATTATGGAGTGAGCAGATACAATATCCCAACATTTGGGAAAGGATTAGAGCCATATGAGCCAAATCCAGGTATCTGGGATTGCAACTTGCTGAACTGAAAGACTGAAGGGCCTGTTTCTATTACTATATTCTGATTCTAGTAACTTTCTGCCTTGTGCCCTTAAATTCTGTACCCCATCAAATGAAGGTATACAAATATAGTCTTACTATTACACTAACTTGATGCTTTTTCTCTTTTTAAACAGGGTGATGGTGAACCCACTGAGGTGAGATCACAGTCCAATATTTGGTTGCAAGGAGAATTTTAACTTGGCTAAAGCTTTCAGTACTCAGCCCACTTTGGGGATGTCATCAGAGTCTTGAAAGCTTGCTCTTGTTTCCAATTCTCCAATACTAGGGAGAGGAGGCTCAATCAGTCTTTATTCCATATCATATTTAAATTCTTCATGACACTAGCTTTAATTATTTTAAAAAATCTCTTTCACTGTAGAATGTACCTAATTCTTTTTGTTTCCTTCTCCAGAATGGTAGTCCATTATTGAATTTTGATGACCAGGTATCTCAAGCTAAAGTAAGTGAACAGGATAGTTAACACAGATGCTAGGGTTAGGTCTGTACAGTAATATACATGCAACTATACAGATGGCAGGGTAGATTGTTATATCTAACTTGTTCCCCAAGGGAGAGAAATTCCACTTTATGGCACTGTCATGAGATATAGACTATCAGAGATTTTTGGATTTGTGATTGTGCCTCTTTGTATGAAATATCTAAAATTGAATGTGGGATAGGTAACATAGCAAGCCTTGACACTAGGCTGAGGAGTTGTATTTCTAGCCTGCATGTGAAGCATCCTCAATCCCCTCCCTCCTAATATAGGGATAATTGTCTGTATTGCATTTTTGAACAGGGTATTGATCAGATGCAGCTATTTGGAGACATGTCTACACCACCTGAAATCCACTCCCCACAGGTAAGAACAGCAATTGACAAGTGGACTAGCCTTTCAATGTCTTGCTTTGCAGTGAGACATAACAGTCCAAGCAGGCAATGATTTAACAGAGCATTGGTTTTGTATGATTTTGTTCATCTCTACTTGATGCTATTTTGACTTGATTGTAAATTTTAATACACCTAATAGTATTAGGGTTTGAAACTTTCAAAAGGGGCAATTGAACACTTTTGTAGCTGACAAGCACACCATTTCCCTGAAGAACTGGATACTATGTAGGATCATCCATAAGGTGTTAACTGAAGTAAATCCTCTAATGGAATATAGCCAAAACTTTGACCTGGGAGTTCTCAATATTAACTCTCTCAGCATCAGGTCAAACATCAAGGAAACATTGCAATGAATACTAACACCTTCAGCTGGTGAATATTCATGTACTTCCTCTACATGGAGTTTAATATGGCAAGGTTGCAGAATGTACTCTAGGGGACATTTGCCTGGGTGAGATTTTGCTGTCAACTGTTCAGTAGTAGCATTACTGACACAGGACAGGGGTGAGTCTAACATAGTGAGCACCCAAGGGTTGGAAGAGTTTATTTGACCTCATCCTTGCCTGCTTCTAGTGCACCTGTATGACTAATGATCACTTCTGTGGATACCCTCACATGGCACTCCCATATTAATGGATTTTTTGTACAGAACATAGAACAATACAGCACAAACAGGTCCTTTGGCCCATGAGTTGCACCAATCGCATCTACCAATCCACAGACCTATCTATAACCCCCTATCCTATTCTTTTCCATATACTCATCCAGAAGTCTTTTAAAAGACCCCAGTGAGTTTGCCTCAACCTCTGACAGCAGTCGGTTCCATTCACTCACCACCCTCAGTGAAAAACCTACCCCTGATATCTCCTTTGGTTTTGTATAATTTTGGCATTTTGTATGAACTTGGCATTTGAGGTGCCAGGCCAACAGTTATCTCAGTCTAGTGTAATCATTCAATGATATTGCTATCACACTTCCCACCCCCCCCCCAATTCAAAGGTTTCTGTACAGAAACTGAACTGAGTTACTTGCTGTAAGATTCATAGCCTCTTGAAGCCAAACACTCCAAGAACAGGTCAGAAGCATAAATATTTAACTCCTGACTTCCCAGAGCTTGTTCACTATCTTCAAGGCTGAAGTGAAGAGTGTAAGGGAACATTCTCCCCTGACTGAGTGCAGCTCCAAGCTTGATACAATCCTGGGCACAGCAAGTCAGGTGTTCTACATTCCACTGATGTGCATCTCAATTGCATTTTAGCAACTTGCCTGAGACTCTCTTAGCATTTTCAAAAAAATCCCCCATGTAGGAGGATGGGTATGTGAACAACTACAAATTCCATTCCCAGTCACTCCATTGTGATTTAGAAATGTATCTCTCAATCCTAAAACTCCCTAACAGCACCATGTGGATCTCTAGTAGAATGGCTCAGCAATAAATGCCCATATCCTGAGTTTAAATTGCTATTATGTAGAAGCTGGTTTTTCTTCAGCTTGGGATTTGTCTGTACTTGGCATCTTTTTAGACTGCCTGCTGCATATGTAAAACAGCCATGAAGTGACTCTGCAAGATGAAAAGAGGCAAGTAGCTGGCAATTGCCAACTCATGGAGTACAAGATACAGTTTCAGCATCTATGCTGATTTTAGTTTAAATTCTTTCTTTGGGACAAATGATTTGTGGGCTGTGCATTAATTGTCTTCTATCCACATGTAGCAACTACTGTTGAGAATGGGCCTCCCTTCAACCCCTGACATTTCCCCCCATTCCTTGCCCAGCAATCTAATTTAGTCTTTGAAAAGCACTTCAAGATTTGAATCAAAATTTCAGATCCATTTAATTGTTTGAGATTGATTCCACTTTAGTTGCAATACCCCTGTACCTAATTTCCCATTGCATGATCTGATATGCAAAGTTTTTTGATTTGTCTGAGCACATTATCAATATTTTCTGATTCTGTATAAAATTGTTTTGTAATGGGATTGTTGCACTTCCTGAATTTCTGGATGATTTTTGTAGCTGATATTGATTGATTAAATCTTGATGCTCACTTTTTCCTATCGATGATTAGGAAAATAATGGTGCTTGCTTGCTGGACTTGTCCTCTCCTGAATTGGATCCCTTGAACACCTGTACAAAAGGCAATCCTTTTCGTGAAGAGACCAATGCTGCTTCCCTCAACTTCTTTCCTGAGCCTGATCCCAATCCTTTCCAGAATGATCCCTTTTCTGAACTTAATCAATCAGCACCTCAATCAGTTGAATCAGTAAAACCTGATCAGAAAGATGGAGCTATTCCTTTACTAAATGATCAGTCTGTCAATGGTACCCAGAGTAAGGTTGTCACCAGCCCAAAAGTTGACTCTTCATCCTGGGCAATGAATGGATTACTTGGGCAGGAAGCAACTGACTCCATTAGCAAATCAACACCTGATCCTTTTGCTGAAATCTCAGCACCCAATGGGTTAAAACCAGACATTCAAAGTACTTCCAAGCAGATGGATTCTCTCCTGCTGCAGAGTCTTGACTCGGTCACACTGTCTCCTCCACCACAGAGCACAAAAGGCGGACGAGGCAGACGGAACATTCAGGTGAAGAATCATCTCATGCCTTTAAC
Organism: Sphyrna mokarran; assembly: GCA_024679065.1. Taxonomy (NCBI): domain Eukaryota; kingdom Metazoa; phylum Chordata; class Chondrichthyes; order Carcharhiniformes; family Carcharhinidae; genus Sphyrna; species Sphyrna mokarran. The sequence continues at coordinate 5,422,612 of JAGIQG010000006.1, forward strand.
AATCTTAAAATTAATAACCTTTCTACTCTTATTCCACCTTCTAGACTTGAGTAAGGGAGGGACTGAACCAGTTGTTGCAAACTAGTTAAGACACTTTGTAAAGATGGGCTCTGAATGCAATAAACATTTGGTTTTAATCCTAATCCTCTTTCTGGTTTTGTAATGCTCCTTTGTTCTAACTTTACCATAAATAATTTGGGTGAATCTGATATTTAAAAGTCCAAACTACTTCCTGATATTTGAGTAATTGATGTGTTGTGTAATTGATGCTGGATAATTTGAGCTTTCAACATGAACTGCTTTCCATATTTTCCCCCTCAGTTGGTAAGTGATAACTTTGGATCCAGTCCACTTGTTTCAGCAGCAGCTCTGCCTTCAGTCCAGACTGGCCATGGTTATCCTTTGGATCTATTCAATGCAGCAACCTCATCAACACAGGCCAGCCCAGGTAGGAGAAAACTGCAAACATTTTTTTGACTAGAGTTGGTTTGGTGCTTTTTAGGTAGTGCTTGATATCAGGGCAGCACTTGCCTACCTGAACTGCCCACCTTCCTGCAGTAACCATGCAATCAATGCTTTGTCTTTTTCCTTCAAGATGCAAGTTTGTCTGCAGTCTGTTGGAACTCTTTAACAAACTGTCATTACCAAGAATTCATAATTCAGCATTTTGAAAGTCAGCATCAATTTGCAAAAGGAAATGGTGCTTAATGAATCTATTGTCTCTTTGAGTTGACCAAAGAGCCAGGGGTGTACTTTAGAAGGCTTTTAACAAATCTCAAACTTTGCTTCCTATGTCATCTGCAGAGTTGGCATAAATAGGTCTCTGGCAGTCAGTGACTAATGGGATTCTACAGGGATTGTGCTCCCAACTGAACAATTTGCAGATACAAGTTGGGTGAGAGGACAAGCTAAGGAGGATACAGATGCTTCATGATTTGGATAGGCTGTGCATGACTGATGCAGTATAATGTAGATGAGGTTATCCACTTTGGTAGCAATAATAAGGTGAATTACTTGAATGGTTGTAAATTGAGGATACTTAAGGAAGTCTATCAGTCACTGCACACAGGTAGTGAAGACCAATGGTATATTGGTCTTGGTGAGGATATTTTGCTGTGAGGACATTGCCAAGGCTGAACTGGAGTACTGTGGTTTCAGAGGAAGGGTGGCCTTGCTATAAAGGAAGTACAACAGTTTCCCAGGCTTATTTCCTAGGATGGCAAGTCAGTTATGATATTTACTGATGTTTAGTGGGAATCAATATTCCTGATGAACTCCAGAATTGGGGTTATAGTTTTAAGAATGAGTAAACCTTTTTGAAACATGAAGATTTCTTCACTCTGAAGGTGTGGAATTCACTTCAACAGAATGTAGTGTCATTTCAAGAAATTGTCCAAAGGGATATGGAAGTAAAATAGGAAACTGAATTCAATCAGACAAATGACCTCATCTTGCTTTGTTACCTTTGAATTACAAGTACATCCTTAACCTGAACTAGATTCAATTGTTCCTTACAATGTTCAAGGGGCAAGTGAATCTATTGTCTAGTTGTATTTGAACATCTCTACTGGATAACATGTAGTTGAGGGAAGGGAGAAGCAGTATTTTTAATGTAATTGTCCTTCTAAGGATTCACAATATTCTGTCTTGTACTGATTCCCTTCCCAAGAATCTAAACATGTGGTTTTTTTTCTAGGTTTATCTGTACCACCTCAGGCTGCAACATGGGGACAACCTCCAGTACTCTCCCAACCTGGCTCCATGCCTCCAAGGCCAATGCTTGGCCCACAAACTAATGTCTTTAGTAGTCAACCTGCTGCAGTCTGGAGCCAACCAGCACCATTTGGAGCCACACCTGCATCCTCCACTTGGGGGCAACCAACTCTGGCACCACATAGTGTCTGGGGTCAGCCAGTTCCTCAAGTCAACCCTTTTGGATCCAATCCCTTTGCACCATCCCTTCCTATGGCACAGCCCATTGGCCTGACATCTGCTGGGACCTCGTCCCCACCTCAACCACCACCAAGACCTACCCCTCAGGAAACCAAGCCACAAAGTAATGCCTTCACCGCCTTGGACCCACTGGGAGACAAAGAGAAGAAGAGTGTTAAAGAGATGTTTAAAGACTTCCAGATTGCCAAGCCCCCAGCCATTCCAGCTCGCAAGGGTGAGCAAGCTGCAGTCACTGGTGCATCTGGAGCTTTTGGCCAGTATTTCACCAGTAAAGTGGGTGTTGCTCAGGACACAGCTGATCATGATGATTTTGACATCAATCAAATCTCTTCTTTAGTGACAAATGGTAATTTTTGAGGCTTAATGGAGGGTACACTAATGGCTTTCCTGAACTAGTGGGGGTTTGAACTCCATCTCCCCCCCCCCCCCCCCCCCAACAACAACCCATTATCTCAATTCTCATGTTTCACTGACCCTTGAAGGTTGTATATAATTGGAAGAGGCTATATGATACTCATTGTTTGGTCCCAGGAAGTGGTATATCTGACCCACCTGCAATATAGTGGCATTGCCCTGGGGTTGCTGCTTGAGCAATGGGAGGGGTAAAACATGAGCAATTAAAGCCATTGTGTAGTGAATCTTGAGGGAATGGAAGATCTGTCCATGGTGATGGGATGTATTGCTGGAAATTATTGCGGCCAATATTTGAGTGGATGTTTGCAGGATATGGAAGGAATTTGGATTGGGGGCTTGTGCATTGAGCTTATATTGGCTGGAGCATGAGAAGCTTCATTTTCTTCTGGAAAGTGGCCTGGAGGGTTCCATTTGATGCTGCACTTAAGGCTTTTGGTATCTACCAGTTATTCAATGTTAGCCATAATTCTATTTGTTCACTAGATGCCCCAACAGCACCTAAACAGAGTACATCAACATCTAATCCATTTGACACCAAGGGAGATCCATTTGTTCCCCCAGAGCAAGTGAGTATAAACTATTTGGCATAAATATAGAAATTAATATTTCTGACAAGATGTTGCTAAATTTCTCATGAGAATATCAGTTAATTGAGCTGAATGTTGCACCATTCTGACCAAGATTTTCCATTCTATCTCAATCTCCCCTTTTTTGCCTCTAAAGAGCATTGAAGCCAGTATAAATGAACTGAGGTCTAGTGTTTTTAAATTTCCTCTTGGCCTAGTCTCAAGTTTACTCCTAAATTTTCAACTTATTCCTCAGGTCAGTCTTGTGGGTGAAAGCTGGGCAATATCCCCATCAGAGAATCCTATAAAACTGTTGCACTGATTTCTAGACATTAGATGTTCAGCATAGGCTTGATCTTCATCTTTTTTTGAAAAGAGTAATCTAATTACTGCACCTCCTTTTTGAAGGGGCTCCTGGACACTTGACCAGTTAAACAGTTTAATCTGGCTATGTTGCCCCATCAGTGATTGGGATGGTCTTAATATAACTGCACAACTGTCTTGTTTTAGGCTGTTCCTGTTCAGCAATCAGCTGATCCCTTTGGAGGTACCTTTGGAAATCCATTTGTGTAACATCTTTGTAAGTATATCTGAATGCTCTGTTACTATAGATTGTTAGGAACATTTGGGTTATTCTATACCAGTAAGACATTAGACAGGTACTTCACTGACTAGTCAAGTGTACTATTGAGTCCCCTAAGCAAGTAGTAACTACCTGCCAAATGTTAACACTACAAATAGCCTCCCATAATGCTGTTTCTGGTTATAAGAATTGGATTTTCTGCACTGCAGGAATTGGCCATTGAATTCCTGTTTCCAGGAATGCTGAAACTGCTTTAAGCTAACTGAGGAAGTTTTTAGATCTAAAATCATAAACTAATGTGATTTTAAATCTCCAACTTGCACAAAGCTTTCTGAACAGTTGATGTATTTAGAAAGGATTCCATCATAGTTTTGGTCACCCCCTTTAAAGAATATTAAATAGTTTTTAAAAATTAGGATGCTGTTGGAACTTGATGCCTCGGGTTAAGAGGCCAGATTAGGATGTTTTTCAGTGCTTGGGGGTGATCTTAGCCTATAAAATGGAAGGCATAGATCAGCTGCATAACTAATCTTCAAAAGTAGGGAACCCTAAAACTAGATGGTATAAGTTAAGGGGAGAAAAGCACCCAGAGGATGTCTAGAACAAGCTACTAGAGGTGGAGGCAGGTACAATTTTGTCTTGAAGCAATTGGTTGCATGAGGAATATGTCAAACAAGGAATTAGCATTTTTCATTTTTACTTTAAAACCACTAAAGTTGGGCCTAAGGGTCTGTATCCATGCTGTAAACCTGACTCTTTGCATCTAAAGATGGAAGTTGGCTGTTTTGACAATTAACCTATGCATTACTGAAGTGCTTAACCATTGCTTTTTCTCTCCTCAGGCACCCCAAATTTGATCACCTGGATTTGTCTACCAAGCAGCCTCTGCACAGCTTAGAAGGGTTGATGAGAAAATAATGGTGTTCTGGATTGCTGGGAATCATTGACTAAATCAGCTCACTAGTGACTAAATCATTGAAGTAACCAAAAATAGCTATACTCTAACAGGTGCCTGTTAGTATTTCTGCTTTACAAACCAGAAAATCTTTTAGGCTTTTGAGAATTTCAGCCAATCCATGTGACTTGAGGATAATGGTTTAGTTAATTCCTGTTGTCAGATTTGCTGTAATGAAATGGTCTTTACTTTGATGCCCTGATCTCTGGCACTGCTTGGTGGTGATGTTCAGTGCCTTGATCAGTATCTGTCACCACTCTTTCCCCCACACCCCCCCCCCCTTCAAGAGTTTGAAAGGGGTCTAACATCTCACTGTCAATGTTAGCCATTGAGTGAATCCTGACCAGTGGAGGTGCAGGCTGTTGGATATTTCACCTGACATTGCACATTTCAATATTTGAGAACTGCAGCACTTTGAGCAATTGGAAATGTTCATTTTGTTTTTAGGGAGAGTCTAATGAAGCCAAGAAATGCTAATTTTGCACATTTTTATATTTTAAACTTGTCTACCTTGTTAGAGATTTGGATGAGGTGAAGCTAAATGAACTCTCTCAATCCTTAATACCATCAGACTTTATTGCTTCCTTATCTCTACTGTATATTTTACTAGTGGGACTAAGATGGCTGTGCCAGTTAAATATCCTCCCCCTAATAAACAGTTAACTGGATCAGCACCTAATGTATCAGTGCACTAAATGTTTTGTATAGTTCACATCCAAACATGAATTACTTGAATGTGTGGCTTTGCCAGCTCCTACAATATCTTTTATGACCTTGGACACATCACCCAGGCCTGACCACTCAAAAGTAGCACACAACCTTCACTACACATGCACTGAGCATTAAAAATGTATTGCCTCCAGTTCCATGGACATGGGTTATGTCCCCTTTAGTTCCAGTGTTCTAAAAGGTGCAGATTTTCTTGTGATCAATTGTTTAAGCAGCAATTCTGATTTAAGTCACCAGTAAAGCATTCTGGCAGCCACTGAAGATCTTTATCTGATCTCACCAGCCCTTAAACTGTGTCCATCCAGACTAGTAGCTCAAACTAGAAATGAATGTTATATATAACTGTAACAACTGTAATCTCTGTACTGTCTTTTATTAAATATATTGATGCATCATTATAACTGTTGTCATTCCATTCCACTGAGCTTGGGAAGGGAGATGACTGGAACACAAACTATTGATACCTGGATGAGTGCCAACATTGCCCTGTTCAATGCCAGCCTTGAAGAAATGAGACCCCTTTAGACCTGTCAAAACTAATCAGTGTAAAATTGGAAACAAAATGGGAAAAGTCAGACTAAAGAGGCAAGATGGGAGTGACCTTGTCAGAATCCAGACTGGGTACCTGAGCAGTGCTGGCTATTGGCACTAATCACTGCCTACTGAGTAGGCTGGGGCAGTAATTGGCCACACTGGATTTGTCCTGATTTTGTGTAGAAGAGTAATTTCCCCACTTGGTACATACAGCTGAAACTGTACTGGAAGAGCTTGGCTAGGGGTGCAGTAAGTTCTAGAGCACAACTGTTGCCTAAATATTTCAGGGCCCTTTGTCTCAGTTGTCCATCTAATTGACTAGAGATGATCATGAGGTGGATCATCTGCTTAGTACTCCTGACTGCAGATTGTTGTTGCAAATGCTTCAGTCACATCTTTTTGCACTGTGCTAAGCTCTTAAACTCACTGGAGGCTCCAAATATCCCCATCCTCATTGTTTGCCATCATTCACAATGTGGCAGGATCCAGAACTTGGATCTGGTTGTGCAATTACTTGGCTCTATCACTTGTTTTACTGTTTGGTATGTAAATAGTCCTATGTAGCTTCATCAGGTTAACATTTGGATGTCTACTCCAGGTAGGCCTTCCTGCACACAGACAATTCTGGCCCACAGCACCTCCTGGATGCACAGATCAGTTTCTAATCTGCCCTATTTAGCACAATGGTCCTTCCCCATTTTACAATGGAGGGTATTGTAAATATGAAGACAGAACTCTACAGTAGTCACCCTTCAATGCTGTATGGACACCTACATCCTTGGTAGGTTAAGGATGGGGTTTAGAGTTTTTCCCTCTACTCACCACCTGCCCCAATCCCAGACTAGCAACCAGTTCTTTAGGGCCCAGCTAGCTTGGTCCAGGATCCCCTACAGTACGTTCTGTGCCCTTGTCACCCTCAGTGGTGCTCGGTACTAATTCATCAGCTGAGCCAAATGATCAGGAGCTTTCCTTGCCCATTTTTGAACTGGTGCTCCTTATTCAGTTGAATAGCAGACCACTCCCTCTGTATGCTGCTGGTGAGACAGGACACATCCAAGGATAATATCAGGCATTGATTTCATATCTCAGGCTGCTTTGTCAAAATTGGGAGTTGTTTCAGACAAGTCTAAGGAGGACATCACAGGGTTGGGTGTGCTTTGCCATTTCAGTGAAGGGGTTGTGGTCTGGCTTTTTTGTAGCAGTTGAATATAATTCCTCTAATATTTAGAAGGTACTTGTGAGTTATCCAGGCTATGGGTCTGGAGTCACATATAGGCCTGACATGTAAGCATGGCAGATTCCTTTAGCAAAAGCACTAATGAAGCAGATGGGATTTACCAAACTTCATTTGACTTTTTAAATTTCACCACCTATGTGGGTTTGGAAGTTGGGTCTCCAGAGTGATTCTGGCTCTTTACCAGGCCAGTGACAATATCAGCTTTCTAATGTCATCAGGCAAAGATGGCCACTTCCCATTCAGCTTTGAGTTGTGGTTACATATTGTAGCAGATTGTCTCAAATATTTCAATCCTGTGACATTTCACAGGCTGGAGGCTAATCCAATTAATGACATGGCTGAGATTTATGCACTAACTAGTAACCCAGTGTCAAATCTGGAACCACTTTCTCAGGATTGACTACATCACAATCTCAAGAGTCAACTTAAAGGTCAGACTTTACAAATAGTGTGGTCAGGTTTACTGTTACTAAAGATAAACATTGCAGACCTAACTTTAAATAGGTTTTTCAGTAAATATTGAATCTCTTTCTGGGAAGTTGATCTTAATCTCTATTTTCAATAGAAAGCCAAGCTATTTCCCCATGAACTGAGTGGATCGTTTTGTGCAGAATAGGGAAGTGGATAAGGTAAGATACCTACCCCATCAGTCTGTCTCTAAAACTCCTGACAGTCTTCCCTGCATCCAGTGTCAATAGGGCAGCACCCATGGGGAGAAACTTGATGCTTCAAGTCTTTGAGAAATTGTATCCCCACTGGCTATAGGGAGATCCTAGACAATTGGAGAATAGCCAGTGTTCCTTTAAGGGCAGCAAGCATAAGCCAGGTAATTACAGGCCAATGAGCCCTACACCAGTAAGGAAATTATTGGAGAGGATTCTTGGACAGGATTTATTCCCACTTGGAAATAAGTGGCAAGAGGCAACATGGTTTTGTGAAGGAGATGTCTCTAACTTAGAGTTTTTCAAAGTGACAAAGATTTTGAGGGATAGGACAGTGGATGTTGAGTACATGGACTTCAAGGCTGTGACCAGGTCCCTCATGGCAGATTGGTGCAAAAGATGAAGTCACATTAGATGAGCTGGTAAGGGAGATACAAAGCTAGCTCAAAGACAAGTAGGTAGCAGTGGAAGGGTCCTTCTGAATGGAAGGTTGTGACAAGTGGTGGTCCTCATCAGTGCTGGGACTTTTGCTTGCAATGATTTGGAGGAAAATGTTACTGAGGATAGCAATTGAGGATACAGCAGGATATTGATCAGTTGGATACTTGGGTGGAGAGATGGCAGATGGAGTTTAATCTGGACAAATGTGAGGCAATGCATTTTAGTCTAATATAAGAAATATACAGTAAATGGTAGAACCCTTAGGCAGGATCTGGGTGTACAGATACACAAGTCAAAATGGCAACATGGGGAGGTAGTAAGAGGCTTATCTTCATCAGCCACACAGCATTGAGTTTAAAAATTTGCATGTCATGTTGCAGCTTTATAGAACCTTCAGCCACCCTTGGGATATAGTGCTCAATTCTGATCACCACACCTCCAGAAGCATATGGAGGCTTTGGAGAGGGGTACAGAAAAATTACCAGGATGTTGCCTGGCTTGGAGGCCATCAGCTGAGAGGTTGTAGAAACATGGTTTGTTCTCACTGGAGTGACAGATGTTCAGGGGAGACTTGATGATCTACAAGATTGAGAGGCATGGATAGGGTAGATAGTCAGAAGCTTTTTCCCAGCATAGAGTCAATTACTGGGCATATGAGGCAAGATTTGAGGGTGGTGGGTACCTGGAACTCACCAGGGGAGGAAGTGGATATATTTTTGAGGGGCATCTGGATAAATACATGACTAGGATGGGAATGGAGGGATATTGTCTGCAGAAGGTTCAGGGATTTTAATTCAGTCGGGCAACATGGTCAAGGCAAGCTTGGAGGGCCAAAGGGCCTGTTCCTGTGCTGTCATTTTTGTTCTTTAGCTGAGATGGGAAGTGATATCACACAAATGCCCAAGATTCACTTCCCCAAAAAATGCTGCAGTGAGCAGGATTTATGGGATAGATTGAGGGGCACATTTCTTATTTTAGATTCAAGAGGGTCATGCCCATCACTGAACTATCTAGCCTTGCTCAGAAGAAACATTATTTGGCTTCTATTTTCTGTGGTAGAATCCACAGACTCACCACTGAGTGAGGGCATTTCTCCCTGTCTCAGTCCTAAATGGTCTACCTCAGACTGTTAAACCCTAATGGAGATACTCCTGTCAGCAGTCCTCAGCATTGAGTTCAGCTCACTGCATCCCTACCAACCCTTCATTGTCTGGAGCTGAGAATGTAATCCTAATGCAACCTCCATGTCAGTTCTGCCTTTCTCAAGAATCAATCAGTAAGCGTTTGCTATTCTCCCTCCGAGAGCAGCTAATGTAAGCCTATTATTCAAAAAGGTAGGCAGAGAAAGCTATAGGCCAGTGCATCTATCAGTACTGGGGAAGTTGTTAAATTCCATTAGCAAGGATTTTATAACTCAGCATTTGGAAGGTAGATAATCAAAGTCAGCATGGATTTACAATCCAGTGAAATTTTTTGATCTAACTAGAAGAGGAGACTCTGGATGTGATTTCATTTAGACTTTTGCCAAAGTCTCTCATAACAGACTAAAGTGTAAAGTTAAAGCATGTGGGATTGCAGGTAATGTCTTGAGATGGATAGAAAGCTGGTTAGCAGATGAGCATCAAAGAGTTGGTAAAAAAAATAGTCTTTCTAATTGGCAATCAGTGAGTAGTGGGGTTCTGCAAGGATCTGTGCTAGGACCACCGACCACCCCCCCCCCCCCCCCCCCCCCAAACTGCTCACATTTATAAATAGAGGGAAACAAAATGTATTATCCCCAAATTTGTAAGATGATACGAAGTTGGGTGGGAGGGTGAGCTGTGAGGAGGATACAGATATTTTCATGTGATTTGGACAGACTGTGGGTATCTGCATAGCAAACACAGTATAATGTGGATAAATGTGAGATTATCCACTTTGGTAGCAATAATAGATTATTATTTGGGTGTAAATTGAGAAAGGTGGATACTTGGGCTTTGGTGTCCTCATGCATCAGTCAGTGAAAGTAAGCAAGTACACAGATACAGCAGGCAGTAAAGAAGGCAAATGGTATGTTGGCCTTTATCACGAAGATTTCAGTGCAGGAATAGGGATGGTCTGTTGCAATTTAACAAGGCACTGGGGAGGCCATACCTGGAGTATTATGTGCAGTTTTGGTGTCCTTATCTGAGGAAGGATGTCCTTGCTGTAGAGGGAGAACAGTGAAGGTTTACCAGGCTGATTGCTGGGATGGCAGGTCTGTCATACGAGGAGAGATGAAGTTGGTTGGGATTATATTCATTGGAGTTCAGAAGTGAGGGGATCTCAAACTTAGAGTAGATTTAACTGTTCAAATTTGTTTAGTTTAAAGAAATTAGATAGCTCTTGGGCTAAAGAGATATGGGGGGAGAAAGCGGTATCAGGATAAAAATAAATGGCAGAGTAAACATAAAAGGCCTAATAGCCTACACCTAGTCTCTCAGATAAGGAGACCAAAATTGTGCACAATAGTCCAGTTCTACCCTTACCAAGGCACTGTATAACTACAGCAAGAAATCCCTCTCCTGTACCCAGATACTTTTGGTAGGAAGGAATATACCAATCCATATACCATGGACTTTAGTAAGGCATTTGATAAGGTGGCCCATGGAAGACTTCTGCAGAAAATGCAGATCTATGGGATAGAGGGTGATTTAGCTAATTGGATTAGGAATTGGCTAGCAGATAGAAGACAGAGGGTGGTGGTTGATGGGAGATATTCATCGTGGAGTTCGGTGACAAGTGGTGTACCTCGGGTCTGTTTTGGGGCCCCTGCTGTTTGTAATTTTATAAATGATCTGGATGAGGGTATTGAAGGGATTAGTAAATTTGCGAATGACACTAAAGTCGGTGGAGTGGTAGATAGTGAAGAGGGGTGTTATAGTTTGCAGAGAGACTTGGACAAGTTGCAGAGCTGGGCCAAGAGGTGGCAAAGGAGTTTAATGTGGAAAAGTGTGAGGTAATGCACTATGGCAGGAATAATAAATGTGTAGAGTATAGGGCTAATGGTAGGATTCATAGTAGTCTTGATGAACAGAGGGATCTTGGTGTGTATGTGCATAGATCCCTGAAAGTAGGCAGTCAAGTCGATAAGGTTGTTAAGAAGGCATATGGAGTCTTAGCTTTATTGGTAGGGGGATTGAATTTCGGAGCCGCAACGTCATGTTGCAACTGTACAAAACTCTAGTGCGGCCGCACTTGGAGTATTGTGTGCAGTTCTGGTCCCCACGTTTAAGAAAGATGTGGAGGCATTGGAGAGGGTACAGAGGAGGTTTACCAGGATGTTGCCTGGTATGGAGGGCAGGTCTTATGAGGAGAGGCTGAGGGATTTGAGGTTGCTTTCGTTAGAAAGGAGGTGGCTAAGAGGGACCTAATCGAAACATATAAGATGATTAGAGGTTTAGATAGGGGGATAGTGATAGCCTTTTTCCTAGGATGGGAAAGCTAGCACGAGGGGACACAGCTTAAATTAAGGGGTGATAGTTATAGGACGGATATCAGAGGTAGGTTCTTTACCAGAGGGTGGTTCGGGAGTGGAATGCCCTGCCTGCAGCAGTTGTAGATGCACCAAGTTTGGTGGCGTTTAAGAGGTTAGTGATAAATATATGGAAGAGAAGGGAATGGTTTAGTTTGGAGGGGCATTGCTTTTTATATTGGTCGGCGCAACATCGAAGGCCGAAGGGCCTGTTCTGTGCTGTAATGTTCTATGTTCTATGTTCAATTGTTTTCTTCACTGCCAGCTGCATGTGTTTCACAGCTGTTGAATGAGACTGCAAGAAAGCCCACCAATGCCTCGACATTCCCAGATTAATGAAATGCGGCATGTCGGTTACAACTCATTAACTTTTACTGATGCCCCATAGAAAGCATTCTTTCTAGTTGTATCACAGCTTGGTCTGGGCTCTGCCTGAGACCACAAGAGACTATAAAAGGTTGTGAATGTAGCCCAATCTATCAGGCAAACCCAGCCTCCCATCCATTGACATTGTCTACGCTTCCCGCTGCCTCAGCATAATGAAAGACCCACACACACACACACACCAGGCATTCTTCACCTTCTTCCTTTGGGGAAAAAGATGCAGAAGTCTGAGGTTATGTACCATCTGATTCAAACAGCTGCTTCCCTGCTGCTGTCAGACTTTTGAATGGACCTACCTTGCACTAAGTTGATCTTTCTCTACACCCTAGCTATGACTGTAACCCTACATTTTGCACTCTTTTATTTTCTTTATATGAACAGTATGATTTGTCTGTATAGTGCACAAGAAACAATACTTTTCACTTAATACGTGACAATAGTAAATCAAATCAAAAAAAAACCAAATCATTATCAAGACCCCATCATCTCACCAAAATCTGTCATGGTTATACACCACCTACTCACCTTATCGGAACACCCTGCTCCCCACTCACCTCCACCCAAGCTCTCCATTTGCACTCTCATCAACTAACATTCCTCACTTTCTCCTTGTGTTTACTTCTCACCAAAATCCCTCAAGACCACTCTCTCTATCCTCCCTCTATGCTTGCTTTCCCTTCCAATATCCTCCCCTAATATACCTGTTCCAAGTTTTGATTAGACTCTGGGAAGTATCCCTGACTTGCCAGCTGATTCTGAACTCTGGTTTCAATCTATGTCAGCAGGCCAACTCCTGTTGCTATTCCACACAAGCTCATATTGACCTGACTGTCAGTTGTACATACCCACAGAGTTCATGACCTGTGAGAGCTTGGTTGTCCTGTCGATGATTAACAGATATGTTCCGTGTAGTCCTTCTGTTATAAAGGGTCTCAGTGTGTGAGAACCCAACCATAGAACAATTCCAGTGACGATGACTACAATTCCTGCCATCATTTCCTTCTATGGCTTCCTCTTTGCCTCTGTGTCACTTTTGTCTAACTCGGAGGGGAAGGAAAGGTAAGGATTTGTGTCTAATAAGTCCAATTGGAATTCTTAAACAGCAGATTTGGTCTCCTTTTCTGAGGGAGGATGTTCTTGCTCTCGAGGGAGCGCAGCGAAGGTTTACCAGGCTGATTCCGGGGATAGAGGGACTGATGTATGAGGAGCGATTGACCAGGTTAGGATTGTTTTCACTGGAGTTCAGACAAATGTGGGGGGAATCTCAGAGAGACTTATAAAATTCTAACAGGACGAGACAGGGTAGATGTAGGAAGGATATTCCTGATGGTGGGGGAGTCCAAAACCAGGGGTCACATTTAGGACAGAGATGAGAAGATATTTCTTCATCCGAATTCATGGAATTCATTACCGCAGGAAGTAGAGATGCTAAAACAGTGGATGTATTCAAGAGGCGGCTGGATATAGCACTTGGGGTGAACAGGATTAAAGGTTATGGGGAGGAAGCAGGATTAGGCTATTGAGTTGGATGATCAGCCATGATCTTGATGAATGGTGGAGTAGGCTCGAAGGGCTGAATGGCCTCCTGCTCCTATCTTCTATGTTTTTATGTGTTGCCAGAGCTGAGAAATAAAAAGGCAAACGTGCATTCATGTAGCACCTTTCCCAGCCTGTGTACATCTTGAACTGCTTCACAGCCTTTTAAATACAGGATGATTAAATCACTGTTGGGATGCAGGAAACACAGCAACAAAGTTTCTCACAATGAGCAGATCATCTGTTTTTGATTGAGGGATAAGTACATTGGCCAATCCCTCAATCAAAAACAGATTATCTGCTCATGTGAGACACCAAGGCTGCACTACAATGGCAGTGAAGTCTTTTTCATCGGCTTACAGAGGGCAGGCAGGGCTTCAATTCAGCTTCTCAGACAGTGCAGCACTCCCTCAGTACTGCATTGCCACCCTAAATCATGTTCATGTCTCTGGAGTTTGATTTGAACATTTCTCATTCCGATCCACTCTCAGCCTTTAAAAATGGATAGCATATGAAGGGAACAGTCCACTCTCTGGGAGTGGAAGGTCTGTTAATAGGAATGACCCCAATCCGAGTGTTCCTGCCCCAATCTCTCTCTCTCGTTACAGAAGGCCATAGTGGACTGTAAAAGGGTGTAGATGGAACTGAGGACAGTGTGAGACACTGCTTCAGTGGCAAACAGTAGGCATATGTTATTACTTTCTATCTTCTTGGTGTTAATACTGAGTGTCTAAATTATACCAACTCTCTCCTGGGTTCAACCATTGTAACATTGCCAGAAAATGGTGCTGCTGTTAGAACATAGAACATTACAGCGCAGAACAGGCCCTTCAGCCTTCAATGTTGCGCCAACCAATTAGGAAAAAGCAATGACCCTCCAAACTAAACCATTCCCTTTTCGTCCATAAACTTATCTACTAACCTCTTAAATGCCACCAAACTTGGCGCATCTACAACTGCAGCTGGCAGGGCATTCCATACCCTTACCACCCTCTGGGTAAAGAACCTACCTCTGACATCTGTCCTATAACTACCACTCCTTAATTTAAAGCTATGTCCCCTCGTGCTAGCTTTCTCCATCCTAGGAAAAAGGCTATCACTGTCCACCCTATCAAAACCTCTAATCATCTTATATGCTTCAATAAGATCCCCTCTTAGCCGCCTCCTTTCTAACGAAAACAACCTCAAAGCCTTCAACCTCTCTTCATAGGACCTGCCCTCCATACCAGGCAACATCCTGGTAAACCTCCTCTGTACCCTCTCCAATGCCTCCACATCTTTCTTATAATGCGGGGACCAGAACTGTACACAATACTACAAGTGCGGCCGCACTAGAGTTTTGTACAGTTGCAACATGACGTTGCGGCTCCGAAATTCAATCCCCCTACCAATAAAAGCTAAGACTCCGTATGCCTTCTTAACAACCTTATCGACTTGATTGCCAACTTTCAGGGATTTGTTTGTTCCTGTTAAGGTGTAAATACCCCTTACACTTGCCTTCTCTTTAAATCCTCTCATAATTTAAATACTCCTCACAGGGGGCAGTGTCACAGTGCTATTGTTACTAAGCGAGTAACCCAGAGTAATGCTGTATGGACCCAGGTTCAAATCCAAAATGTTGAAATTAGAATTAAGAACCTGCTGATGACCATGAAACCATTGTTGATTATTGGAAAAATCCATCTGGCTCACTAATGTTTTTCAGGGAAGGAATCATAGAATTCTTACTGTGCAGAAGGAGGCCATTCAGCCCATCAAGTCTGCACCGACTACAATCCCACCTAAGCCCTATTTCCATAACCCCACGTTTTAACACTGCTAATCACCTTGACACTAGGGTCAATTTAATAGGCCAATCAACCTAACCCACACATTTTTGGGAGGAAATTGGAGCACCCAGGGGAAAGTCATACAAACGCAGGGAAAAGATATCTTCAACCTCTCTTTACAACAGTCTGAGGTCTATATCTGCTTCAAGAAGATGACCATTATCACGATACCTAAGAAAAACCAAGCAGCGTATCTTAATGACTATGGTGGTTCTGACATCCATTGTTATGGAACATAGAAAAACTACAGCACAAACAGGCCTTTCGGCCCACAAGTTGTATCGATCATATCCCTACCTACTAGGCTTACCTATAACCTTCAATCCTATTAAGTTCCATGTATTCATCCAGAAGTCTTTTAAAAGACCCTATTGAATTTGCCTCTACCACCACTGACGGCAGCCGATTCCATTCACTCACCACCCTCTGAGTGAAAAACTTACCCGTCACATCTCCTCTGTACCTACTCTCCAGCACCTTAAACCTGTGTCCTCTCGAAGCAACCATTTCAGCCCTGGGAAAAAGCCTCTGAGAATTCACCTGATCTATGCCTCTCAACATCTTATATACTCAACATCTTATGAAGTGCTTCGAAAGGTTAGTCACGGCACGAATCAATTCTAGCCTCCTGGACTACCTGGATCTACTACTGTTTGCCTGTAACAGGTCCACAGCAGACACCATTTCCCTGGCTCTGCTCTCAACCCTGGAACATCTAGATAACAAGGACATCTATGTCAGACTAATATTTATTGACTACAGCTCAGCCTTCAACATTATTATTCTCACAAAACTCATCTCCAAACTCTGTGGCCTGAGCCTCGGCTCCTCGCTGTGACTGGATTCTGAACTTCCAAACTCACAGACCACAATCAGTAAGGATCGGCAACAACACCTCCTCCACGGTCATCCTCAACACTGGTGCCCCACAAGGCTGTGTTCTCAGCCCCCTGCTATACTCCTTATACACCTGGGACTGTGCGGCCAAATTCCTCTCCAAACTGATTTTCAAGTTTGCTGATGACACCACTGTAGTGGGTCAGGTCTCAAACAACGATGAGGCAGAGTAAGGAATGAGATAGAGATTCTGGTGAACTGGTGCAGCAACAATAATCTCTCCCTCAATGTCAACAAAACAAAGGAGATTGTCATCGACTTCAGGAAGATTAAAGAAGATCGTGCCCCTGTCTACATCAATGCGGATGAAATAGAAAGTGTCGAGAGCTTCAAGTTTTTAGGTGTTCAAATCACCAACAATCTGTCCTGGATCCCCCCCCCCCCATGCCAACACTATAATTAAGAAAGCCCCACCTCTACTTTCTCAGAAGATGAAGGAAATTTGGAATGTCAGCTACAACTCTCATCAACTTTTACAGAAACACCAGAGAAAGCTTCTTAGCTGTATCACAGCTTGAACAAAGAGCAATACAGCACAGGAACAGGCCCTTCAGCCTTCCAAAGCTGCACCAATCATGTGTTCCTAACTAGACCATCCGTTTATATCCCTCTACTCCCGGTCTGTTCATGTAGCTATCTAGATAAGTCTTAAATGATCCTAAGCGTGTCTACATCAACCACCTTGCTTGGCACTGCGTCCCAGGCCACCATCACCTTCTATGTAAAATACATCCCCGCATATCTGTATTGAACCTTGCCCCCGTTATCTTGAACTTGTGATCCCTTGTGTTTATCATTTCTGACCTGGGTAAAAGCTTCCAAATCTTCACCCTATCTATGCTGTTCATAATCTTATAAATCTCTATTAGGTCACCCCTCAATCTCCGTCTTTCCAGGGAAAACAACCCTAGTTTACTCAATCTCTCCTCATAGCAAAGACCCTCTATACCAGGCAACATCCTGGTAAACCTTTTCTGTACTCTCGCCAAAGCCTCCACGTCCTTCTGGTAGGGTGGCGACCAGAACTGGACGCAATACTCCAAATGTGGCCTTTCAATGTTCTATACAGCTACAACATCATATGCCAACTTTTATACTCTATAAAAGGTAAGCATGCTTCACCACCCTCTCCACCTATGCTACCATTTTTAAGGATCTGTGGACTTGCCCATCCAGGTCTCTGTGTGTCTATACTCCTGATGGTTCTGCTACTAATCGTATAGCTCCTGCCTGCATTAGACCTACCGAAATATATCACTTCACATTTATCTGGATTAAATTCCATCTGCCATTTCTCCACCCAATTTTCCAGACTACCTATATCCTGCTGTATTCTCTGACAATGTTCATCACAATCCTCAACTCCAGCAATCTTCATGTCGTTTGCAAACTTACTGATCACACCAGCTACATCTTCTTCCAAATCATTTATATATATCACAAACAGCAGAGGTCCCAGTACAGAGCCCTGCAGAACACCACTAGTCACAGACGTCCAACCGGAAAAAGACCCTTCCACTGCTACCCTCTGTCTTCTATGGCCAAGCCAGTTCTCTACCCATCTAGCTAGTTCATCTTTATCTCATGAGATTTTACCTTTTGCAAAAACCTGCCATGAGGGACTTTGTCAAACGCTTTACTAAAATCATATAGACGACATTCACGGTCCTTCCCTCGTCAATCATTTTTGTCACCTCCTCAAAAAAGTCAACCAAATTTGTGAGGCATGACCTCCCTCAAGCAAAACCATGTTGTCTATCACTAATGAGATTATTCAATTCTAAACCTGCATAGATCCTATCTCTAAGAATCTAGAGAATCCTAAAGCTTTCTTTAGATATGTTAAGAATAGAAGATTGGTTAGGGCAAGATTAGGGCCAGTCAGAGACAGCAGTGGGAAGTTGTGCATGGAGCCTGAAGAGATTGGAGAGGCACTGAACAAATATTTCTCTTTGGTATTCACGCAAGGAGATGTAAATGTAGTTGTGGAGAACACTGGGATACAGAGTTGTAAATTGGAAAGTATTGAAGTAGATAAGGAGGATGTGCTAGATATTCTTGAGGGTTTGAAGTTAGATAAGTCCCCTGGGCCGGACGGGATTTACCCTAGGATTCTCTGGGAGGCAAGAGAGGAGATTGCAGAGCCTCTGGCTCTGATCTTCAGGTCGTCGTTGGTTACGGGTATAGTTCCGGAAGACTGGAGGATAGCGAATGTGGCCCCATTGTTTAAGAAGGGGAAGAGAGACCTTCCAGGGAATTATAGGCCAGTGAGTCTTACTTCTGTTGTGGGCAAAGTATTGGAGAGAATTATTAGGAATAGGATTTATAGTTATTTAGAGAGAAATGAATTGATTGGGGATAGTCAGCATGGTTTTGTGAAGGGTAGGTCGTGGCTTACTAACCTTATTGAGTTTTTTGAAAAAGTGACCAAAGAGGTGGATGGGGGTAAGGCAGTTGATGTGGTATATATGGATTTTAGTAAGGCGTTCGATAAGGTGGCCCATGGAAGCTTCTGCAGAAAATGCAGATGTATGGGATTGAGGGTGATTTAGCTAATTGGATCAGGAATTGGCTAGCTGATAGAAGACAGAGGGTGGTGGTTGGTGGAAATTATTCAGCATAGAGTTCGTTTACAAGTGGTGTACCTCAGGGATCTGTTTTGGGGCCCCTGCTGTTTGTAATTTTTATAAATGATCTGGATGAGGGTATTGAAGGATGGATTAGTAAATTTGCGGATGACACCAAAGTTGGAGGAGTGGTAGATAGTGAAGAGGGGTGTTATAGTTTGCAGGGAGACTTGGACAAGTTGCAGAGCTGGGCCGAGAGGTGGCAAATGGAGTTTAATGTGGAAAAGTGTGAGGGAATTCACTTTGGCAGGAATAACAAATGTGTAGAGTATAGGGCTAATGGTAGGACTCTTAATAGTGTTGATGAACAGAGGGATCTTGGTGTATATGTGCATAGATCCCTGAAAGTAGGCAGTCAAGTCGATAAGGTTGTTAAGAAGGCATATGGAGTCTTAGCTTTTATGGGTAGGGGGATTGAATTTAGGAGCCGCAGCATCATGTTGCAACTGTACAAAACTCTAGTGCGGCCGCACTTGGAGTATTGTGTGCAGTTCTGGTCGCCACATTATAAGAAAGATGTGGAGGCATGGAGAGGGTACAGAGGAGGTTTACCAGGATGTTGCCTGGTATGGAGGGCAGGTCCTATGAAGAGAGGTTGAAGGATTTGAGGTTGTTTTCGTTAGAAAGGAGGCGGCTAAGAGGGGATCTTATTGAACCATATAAGATGATTAGAGGTTTAGATAGGGTGGACAGTGATAGCCTTTTTCCTAGGATGGAGAAAGCTAGCACGAGGGGACATAGCTTTAAATTAAGGGGTGGTAGTTATAGGACGGATGTCAGAGGTAGGTTCTTTACCCAGCGGGTGGTAAGGGTATGGAATGCCCTGCCTGCTGCAGTTGTAGATGCGCCAAGTTTGGTGGCGTTTAAGAGGTTAGTAGATACGTTTATGGATGAAAAGGGAATGGTTTAGGTTAGAGGGTCATTGCTTTTTCCTAATTGGTTGGTGCAACATCGAAGGCCGAAGGGCCTGTTCTGCGCTGTAATGTTCTATGATCTATGTTCTATGTTCTATGTTCTCCAGCTTGGTATGGCTTCTGCTCTGCCCAAGACCACAAGAAAACACAAAAGCCCAATCCATCACACAAACCAGCCTCCCTTCCATTGACTCTGTCTACACTTCCCACTGCCTCGGCAAAGCAGCCAGCATAATTAAGGACCCCACGCACTCCAGGCATTCTCTGTTCCAACTTCTTCTGTCAGGAAAAAGATACAAAAGTTTGAGGTCACATACCAACCAACTCAAGATCAGCTTCTACCCTGCTGCGGTCAGATTTTTGATTGGACCTACCTCACATTAAGTTGATTTATCTCTGTACCCTAACAAGGAATACTCCTTGCATTGTATACTTTAATGCAAGGAGTATTCGCAATAAGGGGGAGGAACTTGCAGCTTAGACCAGTACCTGGAACTTCGATGTTGTGGCCATTTCAGAGACTTGGGTAGAGCAGGGACAGGAATGGATGTTGCAGGTTCCGGGGTTCAAATGCTTTAGTCGGAGTAGAGAAGGAGGTAGAAGGGGGGAGGAGTGGCATTATTAGTCAAAGACTGTATCACAGTGACAGAAAAGAAGTTTGATGAGGACTTGTCTGTTGAGGTAGTATGGCTGAGATTAGAAACAGGAGAGGAGAGGTCACCCTGTTGGGAGTCTTTTATAGACCTCCTAAAAGTTCTAGAGAGGTTGAGGAAAGGATTGCAAAGTCAATTCTGGTCAGGAGTGAAAGTAATAGGGTAATTGTTATGGGGGACTTTAACTTTACTAATATTGATTGGAATAGCTATAGCTCTAGCTCGTTAGAGGGGTCAGTTTTCGTACAAAGTGTGCAGGAAGGTTTTTTGACTCAGTATGTAGATAGGCCAACTAGAGGTGAGGCTACATTGGATTTGGTGCTAGGCAATGAGCCAGACCAGGTGTTAGGCTTGGAAGTTAGTGAACATTTTGGTGATAGTGACCACAATTCGGTTACGTTCACCTTAGTGATGGATAGGGATAGGCATGAAGCTGGGGGCAGTAGTTATAGCTGGGGGAAGGGTAATTATGAGGCCATAAGGAGAGAATTAGGGTGCATAGATTGGACTAGGAAACTACAGGGACTGGGAACATCTGAAATGTGGAGCTTATTCAAGGAGCAGCTGCTGCGAGTCCTTGATAAGTATGTCCCTGTCAGGCAAGGAGGAAATGGTCGAGTAAGGGAACCTTGGTGTACGAAAAAAGTTGATTTGCTGGTTAAAAGGAAAAAGGAGGCTTATGTCAGGATGAGGCTTGAAGGCTCAGTTAGTGCAATGGATAGCTATAGATTAGCCAGGAGGGAGCTAAAGAGTGAGTTGAGGAGAGCTAAAAGAGGACACGAGAAGACTTTGGCTGATAGGATCAAGGAGAATCCTAAAGCTTTCTTTAGATATGTTAAGAATAGAAGATTGGTTAGGGCAAGATTAGGGCCAGTCATAGACAGCAGTGGGAAGTTGTGCGTGGAGCCTGAAGAGATTGGAGAGGCACTGAACAAATATTTCTCTTCGGTATTCACGCAGGGAGATGTAAATGTAGTTGTGGAGAACACTGAGATACAGGGTTGCAAACTGGAAAGTATTGAAGTAGATAAGGGAGGATGTGCTAGATATTCTCAAGGGTTTGAAGTTGATAATCCCCGGGCCGGACGGGATTTACCCTAGGATTCTCTGGGAGGCGAGAGAGGTGATTGCAGAGCCCTGGCTCTGATCTTCAGGTCCTCGTTGGTTACGGGTGTGGTTCCGGAGGACTGGAGGATAGCGAATGTGGTCCCATTGTTCAAGAAGGGGAAGAGAGACCTTCCAGGGAATCATAGGCCAGTGAGTCTTACTTCTGTTGTGGGCAAAGTATTGGAGAGAATTATTAGGGATAGGATTTATAGTTATTTAGAGAGAAAGAATTGATTGGGGATAGTCAGCATGGTTTTGTGAAGGGTAGGTCGTGCCTTACTAACCTTATTGAGTTTTTTGAAAAAGTGACCAAAGAGGTGGATGGGGGTAAGGCGGTTGATGTGGTATATATGGACTTTAGTAAGGCGTTTGATAAGGTGGCCCATGGAAGACTTCTGCAGAAAATGCAGATGTATGGGATAGAGGGTGATTTTAGCTAATTGGGTTAGGAATTGGCTAGCAGATAGAAGACAGAGGGTGGTGGTTGATGGGAGATATTCATCGTGGAGTTCGGTGACAAGTGGTGTACCTCAGGGGTCTGTTTTGGGGCCCCTGCTGTTTGTAATTTTTATAAATGATCTGGATGCGGGTATTGAGGGATGGATTAGTAAATTTGCAGATGACACTAAAGTCGGTGGAGTGGTAGATAGTGAAGAGGGGTGTTATAGTTTGCAGAGAGACTTGGACAAGTTGCAGAGCTGGGCCGAGAGGTGGCAAATGGAGTTTAATGTGGAAAAGTGTGAGGTAATGCACTTTGGCAGGAATAATAAATGTGTAGAGTATAGGGCTAATGGTAGGATTCTTAATAGTGTTGATGAACAGAGGGATCTTGGTGTATTTGTGCATAGATCCCTGAAAGTAGGCAGTCAAGTCGATAAGGTTGTTAAGAAGGCATACGGAGTCTTAGCTTTTATTGGTAGGGGGATTGAATTTCGGAGCCGCAACGTCATGTTGCAACTGTACAAAACTCTAGTGCGGCCGCACTTGGAGTATTGTGTGCAGTTCTGGTCCCCACATTATAAGAAAGATGTGGAGGCATTGGAGAGGGTACAGAGGAGGTTTACCAGGATGTTGCCTGGTATGGAGGGCAGGTCCTATGAAGAGAGGTTGAAGGATTTGAGGTTGTTTTCGTTAGAAAGGAGGCGGCTAAGAGGGGACCTTATCGAAACATATAAGATGATTAGAGGTTTAGATAGGGTGGACAGTGATAGCCTTTTTCCTAGGATGGAGAAAGCTAGCACGAGGGGACACAGCTTTAAATTAAGGGGTGATAGTTATAGGACGGATATCAGAGGTAGGTTCTTTACCCAAAGGGTGGTTCGGGAGTGGAATGCCCTGCCTGCAGCAGTTGTAGATGCGCCAAGTTTGGTGGCGTTTAAGAGGTTAGTTGATAAGTATATGGAAGAGAAGGGAATGGTTTAGTTTGGAGGGGCATTGCTTTTTATATTGGTCGGCGCAACATCGAAGGCCGAAGGGCCTGTTCTGTGCTGTAATGTTCTATGTTCTATTTTCTATATTCTATGTTCTATGACTGTAATACTATCTTCTGCACTCTCATTTCCTTCTCTATGAATGGTATGTTTTGTCCGTATAGCATGCAAGAAACAAAGCTTTTCATTGTTTGTTAATACATGTGACAATAATAAATCAAATCAGAGTGTGTAAACTTCACACAGAGGCTGGAATTGAACCCAGGTGCTGTGAGATAGCAGTGTTAACCATTCATTATCCTTATCTGATCAGGCCTACATGGGACTCCAGATCCACTGCAATGTAGTTAACTCTGAATTACCCTGAGGGATGGGCAATAAATGCTGTTCCAGCAAGTGACGCCCACATTCTGTGAATGAATAAAAATACCTCCCCAAACTGCCCCTCCCTTTAAATCTCCTCAGAATTTAAGTACCTTTTACACTTCCCCCCATTTCAATATCTTTGATAACTGCTTCCTTTAAATATCCTCTCATACTGTTTATCTTTAAATTCCATCTACATTTGCCTCTGTACTCCTTCCTTTAAATGTCCCAAACTCATTCCTTGGACATCCCAATCCCAAAAAGAACCCCACAGGTTCTTTTTCAAAACGCATTTTGCACCCCCTCTTCCTCTCGCCTGGACATGATGAGGTTCTTACCTCTAGATTGGCTGCTGCTGATTAATCAGATCTTTGAGCTTCCTCCAGAGTTATAGTACTTTCTCTCTCCAACCCTTTCTCAACGTGTTCCTCTCTCTGGGACTTACCACTTCACCTGATTTGCCCAGAAGGTTCTGGAGGTTTTGGTTGGAGGTTCAATGGACCCTGACATTCATCCTGTGTGTTGATTCTTCAGGAGTCAGAGGAGAGTAGAGAGAGATGTGAATACCCCAGCCAAGATCCCTTGTCAACTCACACCCTGGAGTCAATGGTCATCCTGCCAGCCGTGCCTGGGACGAAGGGTAAGATATAAACAACGGGGGTGATTTCCCGACCTCACTGTGCCCGACTGTGATGTGGGGGCTATGATGGCAGAAGGGGCAGGGAGTGGGTATGCATTCAAGGGGATGGCTCTGCAGGGGTTTGTGCAGGGCTGGAGTGTGAAGAGGGAGTGATGAAAGGCGAGGCATATCGGGGGAGCACGTCAAAGTGACGAAAGGGACTATGTCAGGTGTAATGAAAGGGACTCATTGAGAGGGTCCCATTGCCCCGATGCTGGTGATCTGCGTGGGGAATAGAGTGGGGAAACATGCTGCCAATCGGGGGTGGGGGAGGCTTTCCATGGTGGGAGCAAGGGGGTCTCCCAGCACACCCTGAGATCAGGGTGCCCTTCCAAAATGGCACCCGATCACTTTGCAGCTGGGTTAAGCAGCATGGTTAGATCCCGTTCCCCCTGAACCAACACACAACTCACTGCCCTCCAAAAAAAATAACTGAGTGTGAGAAGATCGTGGTCGGACCACATCTGTGATCATTCGGGTTTTCTCACTGCTATGACACTTGGTCATCCTTTGGAAAAATTCCAGTCATTATCCTTATAGCATAGAAACATAGAGCAGTACAGCACAGTACAGGCCTTTCGGCCCTCAATGTTGTGCTGAGCTATGTCCAATCCCAAGATCAAACTATCCCACTTCCTATAATTCTGCTGTGCTCCATGTGCCTATCGAATATAGGCACTATACATTTGCCTCTGTATAGGCGAATATAACTTTCGCTTGAAAGTTCCTAAAGTGTCCGACTCTACTATCCCAGCAGGCAGTGCATTCCACACCCCAACCACCCTCTGAGTAAAGAATCTATCTCAGACATTATTGTGTGCAGTTCTGGTCCCCACATTATAAGAAAGATGTGGAGGCATTGGAGAGGGTACAGAGGAGGTTTACCAGGATGTTGCCTGGTATGGAGGGCAGGTCCTATGAAGAGAGGTTGAAGGATTTGAGGTTGTTTTCGTTAGAAAGGAGGCGGCTAAGAGGGGATCTTATTGAAGCATATAAGATGATTAGAGGTTTAGATAGGGTGGACAGTGATAGCCTTTTTCCTAGGATGGAGAAAGCTAGCACGAGGGGACACAGCTTTAAATTAAGGGGTATGAGTTATAGGACGGATATCAGAGGTAGGTTCTTTACTCAAAGAGTGATTAGGGAGTGGAATGCCCTGCCTGCAGCTGTTGTAGATGCGCCAAGTTTGGTGGCGTTTAAGAGGTTAGTTGATAAGTATATGGAAGAGAAGGGAATGGTTTAGTTTGGAGGGGCATTGCTTTTTATTTTGGTCGGCACAACATCGAAGGCCGAAGGGCCTGTTCTGTGCTGTATTGTTCTATGTTCTATGTTCTATGTTCTATCCTTCCTATATCTCCCACCATGAACCTTGTAGTTATGCCCCCAGTAACAGCTTCATCCACCCAAGGAAATAGTCTCTGCACATCCATTCTATTTATTCCCCTCATAAACCTCTATTAAGTCGCCTCTCATCCTTCTCCATTCCAAAGAGAAAAGCCCCAGCTCCCTCAACCTTTCCTCATAAGACCTACCACCCCAAGCTAGGCAGCATCCTGGTAAATCTCGTCTGCACTCTCTCCAATGCTTCCATATCCATCTTATGGTCAGGCGACCAGAACTGAACACAATATTCCAAATGTGGTCTCACCAACGTCTGGTATAATTGTAGCATAATCCCACGGCTCTTGAACTCAAACCCCCTGTTAATAAACGCTAACACACTCTAAGCCTTCTTCACGGCACTATCTACTTAAGTGGCAACCTTCAGAGATCTGTGGATATGAATCCCAAGATCTCTCTGTTCCTCCACATTCCTCAACACCTTGCCGTTGATCCTGTAATCTGCATTCTAGTTTGTCCTACCAAAATGAATCACCTCACAAATATCAGGGTTAAACTCCATCTGCCACTTTTCTGCCCAGCTCTGCATCCTATCAATGTCTCTTTGCAGCCTGCAAGAGCCCTCCATCTCATCCTCTGCTCCACCAATCTTGGTGTCATCAGCAAATTTGCTAACCTACTCTTCAGCCCCCTCTTCCAAGTTATTGATAAAAATCACAAACAGCAGAATCCAGAAATTCCTTCCTGTCAGCGCTGTGGGTTCAGGTACGTCACATCAGCAGTTCAAATAGGCAGCTCATCTCAAGGGCAGTTAGGGATGGCGAATATAAATTAAAATTCCAGCCATGCAACCAGGTCCAATTCCTGTAAAAGAATTTAAAAAGATGATTGTCAGCCAGGCAAAACCCACTTGAATCTTTACTTGACATCAGGAGTGTTTAAAAGCTCATTCCCAGGATGTGGGTGTCAGTGCTGGATCAGCATTTATTGTCCATCCCTAATTGCCCCTTGAGAAAATGGGGATGAGCTGCGTCCTTGAAACGCTGCAGTCTCTTTGGTGTAGGTACATCTACCATGCAGTTAGGGAGGGATTCCCAGGATTCTGACCCAGTGACAGTGAAGGAACGGTGATATATTTTCAAGTCAGGACGTTGAGTGGCTTGGAGGGGAACCTTCAGATGGGGGTGTTCCCAGATATCTGCTGCTCTTGATCCTCTGGGTGGTGAATCTTTGTAATATTTATTTACTCAAACATTTAGCTAATTTATGTATCATTCCACAGGCATTTGTACCAACCACTTGTACTCATGCAGCATTTTTAGGAATCTTGCTGAAGTGCTTCCAGCCAATCTGAGTGTTCTGTGTTTCTGTGCAGTACCGATCCAGGAGCATCGTACACTTTGGTCAGTTTGGGGGCAGAACTTGCTCAGACACATTATCCGATGAGGAAAGTTGTCCAGTCATCGGTAACTGTGAGGAGCCACCAATCGACTGTGGAATCAACTTCCAGTGTGACAGCGGTAATGTACCTGCTTACACCTGAGTCTGTATCAATCCCGGTGTGTGCCTGTGTGTGTGTGAGAATTAGAGTGATGGTGTGTTTGTGTGAGTGAGAGTGTGTGTGAGCATGTGTACATGTGTGAGCGTGTGTACGTGCGTGATAATGTGTTTGTGTGTGTGTATGTGTGACTGTGATGAGTGTGTGTGAATGTGTGTCTGTGTGTGTGATAGTATGTTTGTGCGAGTGTATGTGTGTGTGTGTGTGAGTATGTTTGAATGTGTGTATAATTTTGACACAGGTTTTGTGGTATAATAGTGAACTGTCCTTTCTGTAGACCATGAACAAGGTCTCCCAGATTCTTTCACGCTCAGACCTCAGCCTGCAAGCTGCCTTTTACTGGGAGCTTTCTGCACCCTGCTTTGAATGGTTGTGTTGGTAACAGCCAGTGGGTGGCCGGCCATAGCTCTCCGTCCCACCGGACTGTCTCATTGGCTCCCATGACCAATGTAAACTCTGTTAAAAGGCCATTAGCCAAGAGGTCCACATTTCAATAGGAAAACCCAGGATCTTTGTCTTCACCCAAAAAGCATGGCTGTGTGATCTCTGGATGTGCAGTACCTGAACCTCATGAAGCAGCTGTGGGCTTTGTGTGTGTTTAGCTGCTCTAGTTTTGTACGCTGTTAGTTTGAAAGTGTTGGGCTGAAATTGTGGGACATTGATCTCAGCTCCACTGCGCTGGCACGCTCCGTCTCCTGGTCAGCTAGGGTATTGCTTTCTCTTGGTCTGGAATATTCCTGTGTCTCTGCTGCTTCACAAACCGGGCTGGGGGGTGGGGGGGGGTTTCCTTTGAACTAGAGTTTACTTTCTCCTCTCAAAATTTGCTGCATGTGGAGCTGAGGGTGTGTAACAATCTGGATAGCTTTCTCAAGAGTTTGATCTTCCTTCACTTGCAGCTTGACTGGGAGTGCATTGACTGTAACTCTTATCCCCTGATAAACTCAGATTTCAGGTCTCTGTATTCACAGCCTTCAGCTGGCAGGTATAGGTCATTACTGAATGAAATCGCCAGGATCTCTGGCTGCTGAACTTTCTTATTAAATGTAGACCTTTCGAGGATTATGTTACTTCTTAGACTGAAATAAACGTGGAATAATTTTAGTACTTCACATTTAAAAGTTGATTCTAACTATAATTCTGAAAACACTGAAAGATCTCCGCAGCTCTGACAGTATCGGTGGAGAGAGAACAGAGGCATTGTTTCAAGCCGTAGAGGTTTACAACAAGGAAACAGGCCCTTCAGCCCAACTTGTCCATGCCGCCCTTTTTTTTAAAACCCCTAATCCCAGTTGTCTGCATTTGGCCCAAATCCCTCTCTACCCATCGTACCCATGCAACGATCTAAATGCTTTTTAAAATTAAAATTGTACCCGCCTCTTATTACTACCTCTGGCAGTTTGTTCCAGACATTCACCATTCTCTGTGTGAAAAAATTGCCCCTCTGGAAACTTTTATATTTCTCCCCCCTCACCTTAAACCCATGCCCACTAATTTTAGACCTCCCTATCTTTGGGAAAAGATATTGACCATCTACCTTGTCTACGCCCCTCATTATTTTATAAATCTCTATGAGGTCACTCATCAGCCTCCTAAACTTCAGAGAACTAAAGTCCCATTCTATTCAGCCTCTCCTTATAACTCAAACCATCAAATCCCAGTAGCATCCTAGTAATCTTTTCTAGTTTAACAATATCCTTTCTACAATAGGGTGACCAGAATTGCACACAGTATTCCAAGTGTGGCCTTACCAATCTTGTACAACTTCAACAAGATGTCCCAATTCTTGTATTCTATGTTCTGACCAATGAACCCAAGCATGCCAAATGTCTTCTTACCACTCTGTCCACCTGTGACTCCACTTTCAAGGAGCTATGAACCTGTACCCCTAGATCTCTTTGTTCTGTAACTCTCCCCAATGTTCTACCATCAACTGAGCAAATCCTGCCCTGGTTCAATCTAACAAAATGCATCACCTTACATTTGTCTAAATTAAACTCCATCTGTCATTTGTCAGCCCACTGCCCCAATTGATCAAGATTCCGTTGCAATCCGACTTAACTTTCTTCACTGTCCCCTATGCCACCAATCTTGGTGTCATCTGCAAACTTACGAACCATACCTCCTCTATTCTCATCCAAATCATTAATAGAAATGACCAATAACAGGGAGCCCAGCACTGATCCCTGAGGCACATCACTGGTCACAGGCCTCCAGTTTGAAAAACAGCTCTCTATAAGTCAAGGAAGGGTCAGATTCAAAATGTTGGCCTGTTCTCTCCCCACTGATGCTGTCAGGGCTGCTGAGATTTTCCAGCACTTTCTGATTTTGTTTCAGATTTCAGCATCCACAGTGTTTAAAAAGCTATTATTTATTAGTGTCACAGATAGGCTTACTGGAATGAAGTTACTATGAAAATCCCCTACCGCCACACTGCTGAACCTGTTTGGGTACACTGAGGGGGAATTTAGCATGGGCACAATGCACCTAACAAGCACATCTTTCAGACTGAGAGAGGAAACTGGAGACCTGGACGAAACCCAACAGACAAGGGGAGAATGTACAGACTTCACATAGAAAGTATTCTAAGTCAGGAATTGAAACCAGGTCTCTAGCACTGTGAGACTGTGCTAAACTACATTACTCTGCCCCTTTGCTTTTATCTAACTATAATTCTGTCTGCTATTGGTCTTACCAAACAAAGCAGTGTGTTAACTTGTTCAGATTCTCTCTTTTTATTCAGTTCTAAGGCAATCATTCATGTTGAGAGGGTTAGAATACAAGAGCAGGGATGTACTTCTGAGGCTGTATAAGACTCTGGTCAGACCCCAATTAGAGTAGTGTGAGCAGTTTTGGGCCCCATATCTAAGGCAGGATGTGTTGGCCTTGGGAAAGATCTAGAGGAGAGCTCTGGGTCTGTTCTTGTTGGAGTTTAGAAGGATGAGGGGGGATCTTATTGAAACTTACAGGATACTGCAAGGCCCTGGATAGAGTGGATGTGAAGAGGATGTTTTCACTAGTGGGAAAAACTAGAACCTGAGGGCACAACCTCAGGCTAAAGGGACGATCCTTTAAAACAGAGATGAGGAGGAATTTCTTCAGCCAGAGAGTGGGGAATCTGTGGAACTCTTTGTCACAGAAGGCTGTGGAAACTAGGTCATTGAGTGTCTTTAAAAAAGGTACTTGATTAATAAGGGGATCAGGGGTTATGGGGAAAAGGCAGGACAATGGGGATGAGAAAAATATCAGCCATGATTGAATGGCGGAACAGACTCAATGGGCCAAGTGACCTATTGCTGCTCCTATGTTATGGTCTTATGGAATATTCTGTAACTAAGGATCTATTTACTCCAAATTCCCCAATTATGATATCGATTAGGGTCTTCGATAAGGTCAAGTTGATCTGGACGGGTGGATTTCTGATCCATGATTAATACATTTAAATTTAAAGAGTAGGCTCAGTTTGAAGAAGTTGATGGAATTCAGCATGGTGTATAGTTTGAAAGGTTTACCAGCGTTTGGCAGTCTCCCATTATAACAGCTTTCACACTTGGACCGCTTCAATCTCCATTTCAACGCCAAGCTTCACAGTCACATAGAACATAGAACAATACAGCACAGAACAGGCCCTTCGGCCTTCGATGTTGTGCCGACCAAAATAAAAAGCAATGCCCCTCCTAACTAAACCATTCCCTTCTCATCCATATACTTATCAACTAACCTCTTAAACGCCACCAAACTTGGCGCATCTACAACAGCTGCAGGCAGGGCATTCCACTCCCTAATCACTCTTTGCGTAAAGAACCTACCTCTGATATCCGTCCTATAACTCATACCCCTTAATTTAAAGTTGTGTCCCCTCGT
This sequence comes from Sphyrna mokarran, assembly GCA_024679065.1. NCBI lineage: Eukaryota > Metazoa > Chordata > Chondrichthyes > Carcharhiniformes > Carcharhinidae > Sphyrna > Sphyrna mokarran. Next base: position 5,453,361 of record JAGIQG010000006.1, read on the forward strand.
GCTAGCTTTCTCCATCCTAGGAAAAAGGCTATCACTGTCCACCCTATCCAACCTCTAATTATCTTATATGCTTCAATAAGATCCCCCCTTAGCCGCCTCCTTTCTAACGAAAACAACCTCAAATCCTTCAACCTTTCTTCATAGGACCTGCCCTCCATACCAGGCAACATCCTAGTAAACCTCCTCTGTACCCTCTCCAATGCCTCCACATCTTTCTTATATGTGGCGACCAGAACTGCACACAATACTCCAAGTGCGGCCGCACTAGAGTTTTGTACAGCTGCAACATGATGCTGCGGCTCCTAAATTCAATCCCCCTACCAATAAAAGCTAAGCCTCCATATGCCTTCTTAACAACTTTATCCCCTTGACTGCCTACTTTCAGGGATCTATTGACACATACACCAAGATCCTTCTGTTCCTCAACACTATTAAGAGCCCTACCATTAGCCCTATACTCTACACATTTATTGTTCCTGCCAAAGTGCATTACCTCACACTTTTCCACATTAAACTCCATTTGCCAACTCTCGGCCCAGCTCTGCAACTTGTCCAAGTCCCTCTGCAAACTATAACACCCCTCTTCACTATCTACCACTCCACCGACTTTAGTGTCATCTGCAAATTTACTAATCCATCCTTCAATACCCTCATCCAGATCATTTATAAAACTTACAAACAGCAGGGGCCCCAAAACAGACCCCTGAGGCACACCACTCGTCACCGAACTCCACGATGAATATCTCCCATCAACCACCACCCTCTGTCTTCTATCTGCCAGCCAATTTCTAATCCAATTTGCTAAATCACCCTCTATTCCACACATCTGCATTTTCTGTAGAAGTCACACTGACCTTTGAAGCTGGTTGTTTAGTAACAGCTAAATTGATTTTCAAAATTTTTTCAGCAAACTCAAAGACACGAGAAGACTTTGGCTGATAGGATCAAGGAGAATCCTAAAGCTTTCTTTAGATATGTTAAGAATAGAAGATTGGTTAGGGCAAGATTAGGGCCAGTCAGAGACAGCAGTGGGAAGTTGTGCATGGAGCCTGTAGAGATTGGAGAGGCACTGAACAAATATTTCTCTTCGATATTCACGCAGGGAGATGTAAATGTAGTTGTGGAGAACACTGGGATACAGGGTTGTAAACTGGAAAGTATTGAAGTAGATAGAGAGGATGTGCTAGATATTCTTGAGGGTTTGAAGTTAGATAAGTCCCCTGGGCCGGATGGGATTTACCCTAGGATTCTCTGGGAGGCAAGAGAGGCGATTGCAGAGACTCTGGCTCTGATCTTCAGGTTGTCGTTGGTTACTGGTATAGTGCCGGAAGACTGGAGGATAGCGAATGTAATCCCATTGTTCAAGAAGAGGAATAGAGACTTTCCTGGGAATTATAGACCGGTGAGTCTTACTTCTGTTGTGGGCAAAGTATTGGAAAGAATTATTAGGGATAGGATTTATACTTATTTAGAGAGAAATGAATTGATTGGGGATAGTCAGCATGGTTTTGTGAAGGGTAGGTCGTGCCTTACTAACCTTATTGAGTTTTTTGAAAAAGTGAGCAAAGAGGTGGATGGGGGTAAGGCAGTTGATGTGGTATATATGGACTTTAGTAAGGCGTTCGATAAGGTGGCCCATGGAAGGCTTCTGCAGAAAATGCAGATCTATGGGATAGAGGGTGATTTAGCTAATTGGATTAGGAATTGGCTAGCGGATAGAAGACAGAGGGTGGTGGTTGATGGGAGATATTCATCGTGGAGTTCGGTTACTAGTGGTGTACCTCAGGGGTCTGTTTTGGGGCCCCTACTGTTTGTAATTTTTATAAATGATTTGGATGAGGGTATTGAAGGATGGATTAGTAAAATTGCGGATGACACCAAAGTCGGAGGAGTGGAAGGTAGTGAAGAGGGGTGTTCTAGTTTTCAGAGAGACTTGGACAAGTTGCAGAGCTGGGCCGAGAGGTGGCAAATGGAGTTTAATGTGGAAAAGTGTGAGGTAATTCACTTTGGCAGGAATAACAAATGTGTAGAGTATAGGGCTAATGGTAGGACTCTTAATAGTGTTGATGAACAGAGGGATCTTGGTGTATATGTGCATAGATCCCTGAAAGTTGGCAATCAAGTCGATAAGGTTGTTAAGAAGGCATACGGAGTCTTAGCTTTTATTGGTAGGGGGATTGAATTTCGGAGCCGCAACGTCACGTTGCAACTGTACAAAACTCTAGTGCGGCCGCACTTGGAGTATTGTGTGCAGTTCTGGTCCCCACATTATAAGAAAGATGTGGAGGCATTGGAGAGGGTACAGAGGAGGTTTACCAGGATGTTGCCTGGTATGGAGGGCAGGTCCTATGAAGAGAGGCTGAGGGATTTGAGGTTGTTTTCGTTAGAAAGGAGGCGGCTAAGAGGGGACCTTATTGAAACATATAAGATGATTAGAGGTTTAGATAGGGTGGACAGTGATAGCCTTTTTCCTAGGATGGAGAAAGCTAGCACGAGGGGACATAGCTTTAAATTAAGGGGTGGTAGTTATAGGACGGATGTCAGAGGTAGGTTCTTTACCCAGAGGGTGGTAAGGGTATGGAATGCCCTGCCTGCTGCAGTTGTAGATGCGCCAAGTTTGGTGGCGTTTAAGAGGTTAGTAGATAAGTTTATGGACAAAAAGGGAATGGTTTAGGTTAGAGGGTCATTGCTTTTTCTTAATTGGTCGGCGCAACATCGAAGGCCGAAGAGCCTGTTCTGCGCTGTAATGTTCTATGTTCTATGTTCTAACTCAGATTACAAATGTTCAAGTGCTGACTCGGGAATCAAATTACTCCAACAAGAATTCTTTTAATTCTCAGTTTCTGACCACTGAAATATTTGAAAGTTTATTGGGACACACTGTATCCTGGAATTTAAAAGTTTTAACTCACCCTTTGAGGGTCCGCAGATTCTGCAGTCCAGGAATTTAAAGTAGATTTTCAAGAGATCCCATGGAGTCTTCAGCTGCTGTGAGGAATTTCAGCCTTCAGCTTCCAAGCTTTTCTTTGGACCATTTCCTTAACAGTTTTCCTCTGTGCATCTTCTTCTCAAATTTGTCTTCAGGTCAAAATACTTCTTTACTTTTGCTTCAGTCTACAGGATATTAGCTTCTCTTTTTTTCGTGAGGTTTTGGGCTTTTTCCAATTGCTGTCACCATGTTGCAGGGTGTTGGTGCTGTGCTGTACGTCTTAATGAAGTCTCCATAGTCTTAAAGTAGGTTACTATGAGTATCTATTAACTACAAAAACAATGTACATAGCCACAATAAAGCTTGGAGCAATCTCCATGCTTATGTGCACACACAGCTCTGTCCAACAATAGACTGATCCCTAAGTGTAGGTCATGTATTCTATAATATCACTGTATTCAGTCCCACATTAACCCTGTGTACACCAGTTTCTTGTACAATGATATTGACTGTTCTATGTTTGTTGTCTCTCCAGGACAATGTATCCCCAGAAGGTTAAAGTGTAATGAGGATAATGATTGCGGTGACTACAGTGATGAGGATGACTGTGAATCGTACAGATCCCCCTGTCGTAAACTCTTGGAACCTTTGGAAATAGGAAACATTGCAGGCTCAGGGTAAGCACCAACAAGGGGCCTGGTCTTCTGTGGAGTGGCAGTTCAAGTCAGATCACTGCCCCGCCCCTAATTTCCTAAAAATCCAGCCAATCCCTTCTTGCTTGACCGAGCAACTCAGGCCAGCGGGAATGGTGTAGGCCAGTCTGCTCCTGAGGCCTTCAGTCAAGTCAGAGATAAGGAAGCTACCCTTTCCTCCCACACCCGCCTACCATAGGTCCAGTCACTTTCAGGAGGCAGGAAGAATATCGGCTTGTAGGGTAAGTGGGTAGGATGAGAGTAGGGTAAATGGATCGGGGATCTGCTGCTCACTGGGGTGAGTAATCAGGGTGACAATCGGGTTGGATGGTTTGTTAGAGGTTTGGCGGTCAGTGGAGAGGTCTGTTCATCCGGGGAAGGATCAGAGATCGGTTGGGAGAGTCAGTTTGTTGGGAGGGTTGGTCAGTTGGTCAAAGGGGTTGGGTGCTCACTCAGTGGAGTCAGTTGGTGGGCAGGGGGTTGAGTCAGGATTGGTTGGTTGATTTGGGGGTTTGGGTGGTCAGCAGGGACAATCAGTCAGTGACCAATCAGTTTGGAGCGGTTGGTCAGCTGGTGGCCAATCGGTTTGGAGAGGGTCAGTGGGTGGGGGAGGTTGGGAGGGAGTTGGGTAATCAGTGGGTGGTCATTCTGTGAGGGTGGTGGGTAGTGAGATAGTCAGTGGGGAGTGGTCAGTGAGTCAGTGAGAGGGGTCAGATAGTCAGTGGGGGGGTCAGTGAGTCAGTGGGGGGGGTCTGTGAGCCAGTGGGGGAGGGGTCAGTGAGTCAGTGGGGGGGGGGTCTGTGAGCCAGTGGGGGAGGGATCAGTGAGTCAGTGGGGGGGGGTCTGTGAGCCAGTGGGGGAGGGGTCAGTGAGTCAGTGGGGGGGGGTCTGTGAGCCAGTGGGGAGGGGTCAGTGAGTCAGTGGGGGGGGGGGGTCTGTGAGCCAGTGGGGAGGGGTCAGTGAGTCAGTGGGGGAGGGTCAGTGAGTCAGTGGGGGAGGGGTCAGTGAGTCAGTGGGGGGGGGTCAGTGAGTCAGTGGGGGGGGGGGGTCAGTGAGTCAGTGGGGGGGGGAGGGTCAGTGAGTCAGTGGGGGAGGGGTCAGTGAGTCAGTGGGGGGGGGTCAGTGATCAGTCAGTGGGGGAGGGGTCAGTGAGTCAGTGGGGGAGGGTCAGTGAGGTCAGTGGGGGGGGGAGGGTCAGTGAGTCATTTAGGGGGGGTCAGTGAGTCAGTGGGGAGTCAGATATTCAACTGCGGGGGTGGGGGTCAGGTATTCAGTGGAGGGGTCAGGTGGTTACTGGGATGGGTATTGTTCAGGGGGGGTTTGAGTGCTCGGGACATGGTCACTGGGGAAGTGATCAGATGTTCAGAGGGAGTCCCGTGGGGGAGATTGGGGGGAGGGATGAGGAGAGAGAGTACCACAGTGCCCCAGAGTTAAAGTTATTTTAATTCTTTGCTGATTAATCATTGCTGTGAGAAGGGTGAAAATATTCAATTTGTAATTTACATCCTATTTTCAGTGATATTCAACAAGTTTGAACATTGTGGATAATTGCTGGGAAGTCAGTTTTCTCACAAATAGCTTGTTACTAAACCTGGTCCCCTGGTTCTTTATATATCATTGGTAATAAAGTGCAGAAGAATACAACACCCATAGAACGGTCTGCTTCTACCACTCTCAACTCAAGATATCCAGATATCTCACATCACCTCATTCTTGAAGCAGTGTGATCCACCAAGAGACAGAGAGAGAGAGGGGGGGCGGAGTGAAAGAGAGAGGAAGAGAGGGAGAAAGAAAGAGGGAGAGAGAGATAGAGAGAGAAGAGATAGAAAGACAGAGAGAGAAAGAGGAAGAGAGAGGTGCTGGAAAAAGAAATGGACGCAGAGAGGGAGAGAGAGACAGATGGACAGAGAAAGAGGCATAGACAGAGAGAGAGAGACACACACACACTTACAGAGGGAGACGGAGAGAGAGACAGGAAGAGAAAAGAGCGGCAGATAGAAATGGAGGCAGAGAGAGAGATAGAGAAAGAGAGAGAGAAAGAGATAGAGAGAGAGAGACAGAGGTTATCAGAAAGGGAGACACGGTGAGAGAGAGAAAGGGAGGGAGAGAGAGAGAAAGAAACAAAAAGAGAGACGGAGAGACAGAGAGAATAGAGAGGGAGACAGAGAGACAAAGAGACAATCTAGAGAGAAAGAGAGAGAGAAAAGAAGAGGAAGAGTCTATTAAGAGAGAGTGAAAAGTGGAGAGACAGCCATGGACTCTCTGAGCAAGTTTAAAATGAAAGGCAGAGATCTGTGCACCTTGAAAAATGTATCAATTTTGCTTCACCTCTCTATTTCCATCTCTGACACCGTTCTTCCTTTCTTCAATCTCCCTGTCTCCATTTCTGGTGATAAATCTGTTTGATTTGACTTGATTTGATTTTTCATTATTGTCACATATATTGTATATAGAATGAAAAGTATTGTTTCTTACATGCTGAACAGACAAAGCGGAGAAGGAAATAAGAGAGTATAGAATGCAGCATTACAGTCATAGCTAGGGTGTAGAGAAAGATCAACTGAATGTAAGGTAAATCCATTCAAAAATCTGACAGCAGTAGGAAAGAAACTGTTCTTGAATCGATTGGTAAGTGACTTCAGACTGTGGTATCTTTTTCCCGATGGAAGAAGTAGAGGAGAGAATGTCCGGGGTCCTTAATTATGCTGACTGCTTTTCTGAGGCAGCAGGAAGTGTGGACAGAGTCAATAGATGGGAGGCTGGTTTGTGTAATGGATTGGGCTACATTCACGACCTTTTGTAGTTTTTTTGGGCAGAGCAGGAGTCCACACCGAGCTGTGATACAACCAGAAAGAATGCTTTCTATGGTGCATCTGTAAAAGTTGGAGAGAGTTGTAGCTGACATGCCAAAATCTTCCGAAAAAGTAGGGGCGTTAGTAGGCTTTCTTAAATATAGCGTTGGAATAGAGGAGCCAGGACAGATTATTAGTGATCTGAACATGTAGAAATTTGAAGCTCTCAACCCTTTCTACTTTGTCCCTGTTGATGTAGACAGGAGCATGTTCTCCTTTACACTTCCTGAAGTCAATGACAATCTTCTTTATTTTATTGACATTGAGGAAGAGATTATTATTGTCACATTAGTTCATCAGATTCTCCTGTACTCTTTCTTGTCATTGTTTGAGATTTGACCCACTATGGTGTATCATTAGCAAATGTGAAAATCGAATTGGAAGGGAATTTGGCCACAGTCATAGGTGTGTAAGGAGTATAGTAGGCGGCTGAGAACATAGCCTTGTGGAGCAGCGGTATTGAGGATGACCATGGAGGAGGTGATTGTGATCTGTGAGTTAGGAAGTTCAGGATCCAGTCAAAGAGGGAGGAGCCGGGGTTCAGGCTTATTCCCAACAGTCCTGATAACATTCAGCTCACACTGCCACGGTTTCCCATGACTATCTTGACGAAGCTCTTCACACCCTCACATTCTGTAAGGCCTGCACCCCCTTCTCTCAATTCCTTCACCTCCTCCATATCCATTCTGTTGATGCCACTTTCCAAAATGGTGCTGCCGAAGTGTCATCCTTCTTTCTCAATCATGGTTTTCCTCCCACTGTGGTTGACAGGGCTGCGTCCATCCCATCCCCCTGGGCCACTGCTCTCACCCCCTCCCCTCCTTCCCAGAACCAGGATAAGATCTCCCTTATCCTCACTTTTCACCCCACCAGTCACTACATTCAAAGGATCATCTTCTGCTATTTCCACCAACTCCAGCTTGATGCCACTATTCAACACACCTTCCCCCCGCTCAACCCCCCGTCAGCATTCCACAGGGACTGTTCTGTCTGGGACATCCTGATCCACTCTCCATCACACCCAACACCTCACCCCCTGCCCACGGCACCTTCCCCAAGCAAACACAGAAGGTGCGACGCCTGTCCCTTTACCTCCCCCCCTGCTCACCGTCCCAGGTACAAAACACTCCTTTTCAGGTGAAGCAGTGCTTCACATGCGCCCCCTTCAATCTGGCCTATTGCATTTGCTACTCCCAATGCAGTCTACTGTACACCAGAGAGACCAGACACAGACTGGGTGACCGCTTTGTTAAACACTTTTGGTCTGTCTGCAAGAAAGACCCAGATCTTCCTGTCACTTCAACACTCCATCCTGCTCTCCTGTCCACGTGTTCAGCTTTATCCTGTTGCAATGTTCCAGTGAAACCCAACTCAAACTGGAGGAATAGCGCCTCATCTTCTGATTGGGTACTTCACAGCCTTCCAGACTGAACATTGAGTTCAACAATTTCAGAGCCTGAACTCTCTGCTCCACCTTCACCCCATTTGCATTCATTTTATTTCATTCTGTTTTTTTCCCTTCATCTCACTCATCCAGTTTTTAACATCCTTCTTTCTCTCTTCTAGGTTTCTTCATCTTCATTAGCGCTCTTTTTCTGACACACACCCCCTACCCCACCACCCTAACCCCCTCTCCGTCCCTCCCCCACAGGCCTTCACCATCTGTATTTCTGTTCCACCATTTACACTTTCTGATCTCTTAATGGACACCTTTAGTTCCTCTCTCAACCCTCTTTATTTTCATTTACATTCCCTTTTCCATTGACAGCCCCACCACTCTCGTTACATAAACCTTTTCTAATTTTCTTTTCTCATAACTCTGATGAAGACATTGGCTATACTCTGTCTCCACAGATACTGTCAGACCTGCTGAGATTTTCCAGCGTTTTCTGTTTTTCCTCCAGGTTCCAGTATCCGCGGGATTTTTCTTTTGTCTGTGTGTTGATGAGATAAACATTGGTTTCCAGGGTGAATATTTTTGGAATGGAGCCCAGGCGAAGTCCTTTCAATAACAAACTCTACCACGGCCAGTGTAATCATGTGTATGATGGAAATAGAAGGATGTATTTCCGCGTTCCCTGGAATATCATACAGTTCAACTATCAGGTAAGATCGATCCGGGATAAGGAGAAATCTACTGACAGTATTACACAGGAGGAATAGCAATAGACTCAAGCATACTCACAGAGCCACTTACACATTGGGTAAACTCTGCCAATTGGATGGAAAGATGGTGTTATACGTGGAAAGAACAAAGATGGATCTCCTTGTGGGAAAACATGACCTCTTTTAAGGTCAAACCAAATAAAGAAACTCAAGTTAAATCAGGACAAAGTAAAAGGGGCAACTCCCCAAAAGGAGGGGGAACACAGCCAGCAACTCCATCCCACACTCCCTCATTCTCTCCCTAACCCCACCTCCCCACGGATATACCTATAAGCCCAGCTGGGCAATCTCGGGAATGGGCGTAACACTCTCCAGATAAACTATGGCGTCCTTGACAGCGTCAAGCAGCCTTCTCGACCCATCCATGTGGGTGTGGCGATAGCCAAAGCCCCCTCTCCTCCCACGGCCTTGCTGCTGTTTACACTAATCACGAAACAGCCCGGGCTGAAGTGCTCGGCCTGCCCAGAATGTCCACTGAGGCCTGTGTCAAGGCAATGGTTGAATGCTCGTCGGTCGCTATGGCAATCTCAATGATGCACGGTCAGACTGTATTCTATTTGAAGGCTGAGCGGGCGGTCCACCCTGCCCTGGGAAAAGGGCTCACGGTGGGCGGGGTGTCCCTGCCAGTGGACCCTCTCGAGGCCACCGCCCATAACATCATAATCTCGAACATCCTGCTTTTCCTCCCAGTGGAAATCCTCCTTCCCCACCTCCACCTACTGGGGGAGGTCAGGTCTGGGCTGGTACAAATTCCATTCGGCCTTTGGGACCCCTCCCTCCGGCATGTGTTCTCCTTCTGGCATCAGGTCTTTATCCACCTGGCCCAGGAGGAGGTCCTGGAGGGGAATGGGTTTTAGCATTCACTTTCAGGGAGTCACCTACTGGATCTTCTGGTCCATGAGGTGCCATGCCTGTAAGGAAGCGGGGTACATGAAAAAGAAATGTCCCATCTCCAAGGCACCGACCCCCCCCAATCCAGAACGGCCACAGCTGGCACCACAGCCCGCTCTCCCTGACCCTCCCCCCCAACTGAGTTCCACTCAGCACCCCCCTGCTCAAGGGGAGGCCACGCCAGCAGAAACTGCCACCTCAGCTGCTGGATGGGGAGCGGAGCATCCACTTAGCCAGGAGAGCTGGGGTAGGAAAGGGAAAAAGAAGGGGAGTGCTGCTCCCCTGGCCCCCATTATCCCAGTCACCCCCATAGCAGGCTCCGGGATTAATCCACCTGTGCTCCCCTTTCAGCACTATCTGCCGGGCCCACAATGCCTAGAGCTGGGCTTGGCATCACAGGGGAATCCTAAACCAACGCAACTGACACACAGTGAGTGGTTAGGATCTGGAATTTACTGTCTGAGAGTGTGGTGGAGACAGATTCACATGGTGAGTGGTTAGGATCTGGAATGTACTGTCTGAGAGTGTGGTGGAGACAGATTCACACAGTGAGTGGTTAGGATCTGGAATGTACTGTCTGAGAGTGTGGTGGAGACAGATTCACACAGTGAGTGGTCAGGATCTGGAATGTACTGTCTGAGAGTGTGGTGGAGATAGATTCACACAGCGAGTGGTTAGGATCTGGAATGTACTGTCTGAGAGTGTGGTGGAGACAGATTCACACAGCGAGTGGTTAGGATCTGGAATGTACTGTCTGAGAGTGTGGTGGAGACAGATTCACACAGCGAGTGGTTAGGATCTAGAATGTACTGTCTGAGAGTGTGGTGGAGACAGATTCACACAGCGAGTGATTAGGATCTGGAATGCACTGTCTGAGAGTGTGGTGGAGACAGATTCACACAGCGAGTGGTTAGGATCTAGAATGTACTGTCTGAGAGTGTGGTGGAGACAGATTCACACAGCGAGTGGTTAGGATCTGGAATGTACTGTCTGAGAGTGTGGTGGAGACAGATTCACACAGCGAGTGGTTAGGATCTGGAATGCATTGTCTGACAGTGTGGTGGAGACAGATTCACACAGCAAGTGATTAGGATCTGGAATGCACTGTCTGACCACGTGGTGGAGACAGATTCACATAGCGAGTGGTTAGGATCTGGAATGCACTGTCTGACAGCGTGGTGGAGATAAATTCACACAGCGAGTGGTTAGGATCTGGAATGCACTGTCTGAGAGTGTGGTGGAGACAGATTCTATCAGGTCATTATTATCCAAAGAATGGTTTTCAAGGTTTTGGGAAACAATTGATGGAATGACATTCTGTGAATTGCTCTCTGCAGAGGGAAATCACAAACATGATAGGGAGATGCACTCTTTCTGGATTATAAACATACCTGATGCTATTTTTACATTTTTGATCCCCAAGTAAATGTAATGCTTTGATTGGATTCTTCCAGACACAAGCAGAACAAGCCTTTGTAACTGAGATGTATGAGAGCTCTTCTGAAGTTGTCACAAAGATCATGGAAGAATCAACGAGTAATTTCAACATCGGCTTATCTCTGAGAACAAGTACAAAGAATTTGAATGCTAGTTTAGAAGCAAAATTCAACATCAACAAGACAAGAAATCTCGAGATTCTGTTAAGTCACAATCAGTCACAGGTATTGTCCCACATTCATGTTGATTTATTTGTGTCACAAGTAGGCTTACATTAACACTACGATGAAGTTACTATGAAAAGCCCCAGAGTTATCAGAGATCCTGAGAGAGAGAGACACTGTGGATGAGAGAGTCTGGAAAATGAGAGTGCAGTGGACAAAGAAAGCAGACAGAGTGGGACAGAGGGAGAAAGGATAGGGATAGAGACAGCACAGAAGAGAGAGCAAGACAGCTTGGAGAAAGAGTATGTGCAGAGAGCATGTTTGGGGGAAAGAGAGCATATTGGGAGGAAAGAGAGAGAGAGAGCATTTAAGGGGAGAAGAAAGCCGGACAGAGAGATTATAGAGAGAGTGAGAGAGTGTATGGGGGACAGAACGTATCAGGGAGAAAGAGCATGTGCGGAGAAAGAGCATATGGGAGGGAGAGAGCATAGTAGGGTAGAGAGAGAGAAAGTATGGGAGACAAAGTATAGGAGAGAGAGAGTATAAGAAGGTGTATGGAAGAGAAAGTGTACATATTGAGAGAGAGAGACAGTGTGGAAGAGAGAGTATAGGGATTGGAGCAGGAGTATGAGGAGGGAGTGAGCATATGGTGGGAGAGAGACATGTGTGATGGAAGGAATATGGAAGAGGAAAAGAGAGTATTGGAGAGAGAGAGAAGGGAGTATGTTGGAGAGAGTGTACGTATAAGAGAGAGAGAGTATGGAGAGGAAGAAAGAGTATGAGGAAGAGAGTTAAAGAATAAAGGGAAAGTGATAGAGAAAGCCTGAGAGGGAAAGATAAAGAGTGCAATGGAATGACAGAGCATTGGGGAAGAAGGGAGAGAGAGCATTAAGTAGAAAGTGACAGGACACAGAGAAAGAGAAAGAAGGAGAGCATGGAGTGGAAAAAGGAAAAGTGGGAGCACTGGAGAAGAGGCCACATGGGGGAGAGAGAGAGACAGCGGGGGAGATAGAGAGCATGGAAGAAAAGATAAATATGGATAGACAGTGTGGAGAGAGCTTGGGCATAGAGAGAAAATAGGTAGAGTGAGAGCTTAGGGAAAAAAGTGAGAAGTGTGATAGAGGGAGGGGAGAGATAAAGATTGGGGATCTGAAAGAGAAGGAAGACAGAGACCAAGAGTGAGAAAGAGCTGGGATATGATGTTTAAAGCTTATATTGAACTGTGTTTGATTATATTATTGTGTTCTGTGATGTCCATAACTGTTCTTGATTGCTTAAGCTTGTGAGTGAAACTGGAGAGCTTATTAAACAGAGATGCATCTTAAGAGAAAATATTTTGGTTTGATTAGCACCACGTGTAGGGAAAATCCTATAAGTCCTGATATATTTCAAAGTATTGTCAATAAAGTGTTGTAGATTTGAAACCAGAGACCGACTTCTGTATTGTTCAGAGATAAACCTGATATCTAAAATATTTACCAACAGGTGAATTGTGAAGAAATAATAAAGTGTACAATATTTTTCCAATATCACTGTTGTACACTATGAAACAGACTTGTGTGTATGAGTATGGGTTTGAATAACTTAATTAAACTGAAAACAGTAAGAAGTCTCACAGCACCGGGTTAAAGTCCATCAGATTTATTTGGTATCACAAGCTTTCGGAGCGCTGCCCCTTCATCAGGTGACTGAGGACTTGTGTTCATAAACAGGACATATATAGACATAGCCTCAGTTGCAAGATAACGGTTGGAATGAGAATCTTTACAGGTAATCAAGTCTTCATAGGTATAGACAATGCGAGTGGAGAGAGGATCAAGTACAGGTTAAAGAGGTGTGAATTGTCCCAAACCAGGACAGTTAGTGAGATTTTGCAAGTCCAGGCCAAATGGTGGGTGTGACACATAGTGTGACTTGAGCCCAAGATCCCAGTTGAGGCTCTCCTCATGTGTGCTGAACTTGACTATCAGTTTCTGCTCGGTGTTTCTGCATTGTTTTGTGTCTTGAAGGCTGCTTTGGAGATGCTTACCTGAAGATCAGAGACTAAATGCCCTTGACTGCTGAAGTGTTCCCTGACAGGAAGTGAAAACTCCTGCCTGGTGATTGTCAAGCGACGTTCATTCATCTGTTGTCGTAGCGTCAGCACGGTCTCCCCAATGTACCATACCTCAGAACTTCCTTTCTGTTCTGGAAACTGAAAACAATAGACTGCAAGTTTCAGAATGTCAAAAAGGAGTTAGTTGTGAAAGAGTTTGAGGTGGAGAAGAGCAGATCCAAGATGGAGTAGCAGTAAGTAGCTTGAATAGAAATTTATATTAGGAAGATAGGGGAAGTGACTTAAAGTTAATGATTGTATTTCAAAAAGAGCATTGTATAATTGACATAGACACTAAATGGAGAAAAGTAGTAAGTTAATTTTCACCTAAAAGTAGTGTTCATAACATAACATGAAAAATCTGTAAATTTAGGGAATTGAAATTTCTAAAGAATATTAAAATAAAAGAGTTACAGATGAAAGAGAAAGAAAGATTTTAAAGAGAGGTGGGAGACTATCTCACTAGGTGTGGTTATGACATCCTGAAGCACTGTGTGTTAGAAACAGACTGGAATTCAAATTCTGCCATTCCCAGGGAATAGCATCTACAATGTTTTGATGCAAGTTTTGGTTCCCAACATCCCAGATGAGAGGGAAAAGTCTGTGTAAGATTTACCCATAGCAACAGCAATTTGTGGTAATATTACTGAAATTTACATAGATTAATATCTATGAGAACTATTGCCTAAAAAGGATGTTTAGCTTGAGTTAATTATGCAGTAATCTTTTGAGAAAGTTTTGTAAAGGTGTTCTTAACTATATATATGTATAAAAAATATGTAATTATGTGTCTTTAAGTATAATGTATTTCCTTTTTTAAGTAAATATTTAAATTTAGTTGTTAAATTGTTCACAAGTGGTTTGAAATTCTTTCACATGACTTTGGGTACCTTCTCATGAAAGCTAAATTGCAAATTGTTGTGATAGTTTGTTCAAGTTTCTCTTTGGAATTGTGTCAGCCGAGCATTTACCATTTGCCATATTCTACTATCCTATCCGAAAAATGAGCTGAAAAATGGCAAATGGAATTTAACACAGACAAGTGTGAGGTATTGCACTTTGGAAGGACAAAGCAAAGTAAACGTACAGGGTAGAACATAGAACAATACAGCACAAACAGGCCCTTCAGCCCACGAGTTGCGCCAATCACATCTACCAATCCACAGACCTATCTATAACCCCCTATCCTATTCTTTTCCATATACTCATCCAGAAGTCTCTTAAAAGACCCCAGTGAGTTTGCCTCAACAACCTCCGACGGCAGTCGGTTCCATTCACTCACCACCCTCTGAGTGAAAAACCTATCCCTGACATCTCCTTTGTATTTGCTTCCCTGCACCTTAAATCTGTGTCCTCTCGTAGTGACCATTTCAGCTCGGGGAAATAGTCTCTGAGAGTCCACCCTATCTATTCCTCTCAACATTTTATAAACCTCTATCAGGTCGCCTCTCAACCTACGTCTCTCCAGTGAGAAGAGTCCCAGCTCCCTCAACCTATCTTCATAAGGCCTGCCTCCCAATCCAGGCAGCACCCTTGTAAATCTCCTCTGAACCCTCTCAATAGCCTCTACATCCTTATAGTGAGGCGACCAGAACTGCGCACAATACTCCAAGCGGGGTCTGACAAGAGTCTTATAGAGTTTAAGAGTCATTACCTCCTGACTCTTAAACTCTATTTCTCGATTAATGAAAGTAAATGGTAGGACTCTGAAAAGCGCAGTTGAACAGAGGGATCTGGGAATACAGGTACAGAATTCCTTAAAAGTCACAGGTGGATAAGGTCGTAAAGAGTGCTTTTGGTACATTGGTCTTTATAAATCAGAGTATTGAGTATAAAAGTTGGAATGTGTTATAGTAAGGTTATATAAGGCATTGTTGAGGCTGAATTTAGAGTATTGTGTACAGTTTTGGTCACCTAGTTACAGGAAGGATGTGAATAAAATTGGAAGAATGAAAGAAAGTTCACAAGGATGTTGCCGGGACTTGAGAAGCTGAGTTACAGAGAGAGATTGAATAGGTTAGGACTTTGTTCCTCGGAGCATAGAAGGATGAGGGGAGATTTGATAGAGGTGTATAAAATTATGATGGGTGTAGACACAGCAAATGCAAGCAGGCTTTTTCCACTGGAGCTAGGGGAGAAAAAACAAGAGAGCATGGGTTAAGGGTGAAAGGAGAAAAGTTTAAAGGGAATATTGGTGCCGGGGCGGTGGGGGCGAGGGTGCTTGGGGGGGGGGGGGGGGGGGGGGAAGAAGACTCTCTGTCTTCTTCACACAGAGAGTGGTGGGAGTGTGGAATGAGCTGCCAGTTAAAGTGGTAAATGCCGGGTCACTTTTAACATTTAAGAAAAACTTGGATGGGTTCATGGATGAGAGGGGCATGGAGGGATATGGTTCAAGTGCAGGTCAGTGGGACTAGGCAGAAAAATGGTTCGGCACAGACAAGAAGGGTCAAAAAGCCTGTTTCTGAGCTGTAATTTTCTATGGTTCTATATCATAATGGAGTACATAAAAACAGGAAGAGAGAGCGGAGGAGTGAGACTGTCCCAGACACAATACCACAGGGAGGAACTAATCGTGGAAGAGAGAGTCTGGAAATAAGGCAGCAGTCTAAAGGACCCTGACAGGGGATAAGACTGATTACAATCATGGAAACACTCCAGTGCAGAAAGAGGCCATTTGGCCCATCGAGTTTGCACTGACCACAATCCTACCCAGGCCCCACCCCATATGCCTACATATTTATCCACTATTCTGTCTAACCTACCTATCTCAGAACGCTAAGGGGCAATTTTAGCATGGCCTAAATCAACCTCACCTGCACATCTTTGGACTGTGGGAGGAAACCGGAGCACCTGGAGGAAATCCACAAGGAAAATGTACAAACTCCACACAGACAGTGATCCGAGCTGGGAATCGAACCCAGTTTCCTGGAGCTGTGAAGCAGCAGTGCTAATCACTGTGTTATGATGCCACCCTAAAGGAGATTCAAGGAGAATGGGATGAGTTCAATCATAGATTGAGGCAAAGGACTGTTATTGGAGGTGAGAAAGGGATGTGTGGAACAGGAGGGTAATATTAGGGCATTTGCTTTTGGTACATTGACCTTTACAAATCAAAGTATTGAGTATAAGAGTTGGAATGTTATGGTCAGGTTGTATAAGACATTGGTGAGGCCGAATTTAGAATATTGTGTACAGTTTTGGTCACCTAATTACAGGAAGGATATTAATAAGATTGAAAGAGTGCAGAGAAGATTTACAAGTATGAAGCCGGGACTTGAGAAACTGAGTTACAGAGAAAGGTTGAATAGGTTAGGATTTTATTTTCTGTAACATAGAAGAATGAGGGGAGATTTGATAGAGGTGTATAAGATTTTGATGGGTATAGATAGAGTGAATGCAAGCAGGCTTTTTCCACTGAGGCTAGGGGAGATGAAAACTAGAGGGTATGAGTTAAGGCTGAAAGGAAAAAAGTTTAAAGGGAATATTAGGGAGGGGGGTGGGTTCTTCACACAGAGAGTTGGTTAGACCTCATTTGGAATACTGTGTCCAGTTCTGGTCGCCTTTCTACCGGAAGGATGTGGAGACTCTGGAGAGAGTGCAGAGGAGGTTTACCAGGATGCTGCCTGGTATGGAACGTCTGAGTTACAAGAGAGGTTAGGCAAATTGGGACTGTTCTCCTTAGAAAGACGTAGACTTAGAGGAGATCTAATAGAGGTGTACAAGACTATGAGGGATATAGATAGAGTAAACAGGGTTAAGCTTTTTCCTAGGATGGACTCAAATAGCATGAGGGGTCACGGGCTTAGGGTGAGGGGGATAAGGTATAATTTGGATGCTAGAGGGAGTTTTTTCACACAGAGGGTGGTGGGGGTATGGAATGCGCTGCCAAGTAAAGTGGTGGAGGCAGGTACTCTGGAGTTATTTAAGAAATACTTAGATGGGCACATGAACAGAATGGGAATGGAGGGGTATAGAAAACTGATTTAAAATAGGGATCATGAGCCTTGGGAGTCCCTGGGAAGTGTGTAAATAGATGATGATATTGATGTACTTGTTTTTATCCTACAGGTGCTTTGGTCCACCTTGTTGTCTAACAAGGGGCATACACGCGATGGGTCGTGAGAGGCTGCTCTTGGATTTTTTTCGAGAGTATCCTAGTGCTTCACGTCGTTAGTGTACGCTTGACCTGGACCATTTGATGGGCAACACGACAGCTCAGTGACTATCGCTGTGCTGTGCAGATACATGGATTTGGGCCTGTGTCTGTGGGAGTTTGCGCATTCTCCCCGTGCTTGCGTGGGTTTTCTCCGGGAGCTCCGGTTTCCTCCCACATCCCAAAGATGTGCTCTTAGGCTAATTGGCAAAACAAATTCTCCTTAAATTGTCTCAAATTTGGTTTTTAATCCATAGATCTATAAACATGGACAGGGATCGTGGGTAGAGGTGGTAACATCGGGGTGGTGTTGCGGGTTCGTTGGGCCAAAGGGCCTGTTTCCCGTGCTGTTTTGTTCTTTGTCCTTTGTTCTTTGAGTAGTGGTGATGTGGAATGAGCTGCCAGATGATGTGGTAAATATGGGTTCACTTTTAACATTTAAGAAAAACTTGGATGGGTTCATGGATGAGAGGGGTGTGGAGGAATATGGTCCAGGTCCAGGTCAGTGGGACTAGGCAGAAAAATGGTTCGGCACAGACAAGAAGGGCCAAAAGGCCTGTTTTTGTGCTGTAATGTTCTATGGTTCTATGAGATACAGGTGGCAGAAGTCAATATGGGGTATGAGTGAGGAAATAGTGTGTGCAAGACAGGGAAGAGTTGCAGGTCTCGGGAGTGGTTTGAGAAGGTGGTGTGAGTAGGGGGAGTTGATATGGGGGAGCAATATGGATCGGGAGATGGTCATGGGCAGTGTTTGGGACGGGGCACTGGTTTGGGAGAGTGTAAGAGTAAGGGAGTGCAATTTGGACTGAGGAAAGTGAAGAGGAACAGTGAGACTGGCCAACGTTTCCTTATTTTTTTGGATGTAAGATTTATGTTTTGTTGTGAAGTAATTAGATCCTTTTTTGTATCTTAATTCTAGACTAATGAATACTTTCGGGTGAAAGGTCAAATCCAACTGGCAAAGTTCCATATACGAAGAAATCGTTACAAACTTGATGAAGATTTCGTTATTGACCTAAAGAATCTGCCCTTGGAATATGAGAAGGGAGTGTATTTTAAAATCTTGGAAGATTATGGTACACATTACACATCTTCTGGAACTCTGGGTGGCGATTACCAAATGGTATATGTGTTGGACAAATCTGAAATGGCTAAAGAACGTAAGTTTCTTTCATAATCTAAAGCCAGTTTCCTTTTATTCATCCACTGTCTGAGGGAGACAAGAGATGAAATTGTTGGGTCTCTGACTGAAATCTTTGTTTCTTCATTAGACACAGGTGAGGTCCCAGAGGATTGGAGAATAGCAAATGTGGTCCTGTTATTTAAGAAGGGTAGCAAGGATAACCTGGGTAATTATAGGCCAGTGAGCTTGATGTCCGTGGTATGGAAATTGTTGGAGAAGATTCTTACAGATAGTACCTATACACATTTATAACTGAATAGTCTCATTAGTGGTAGACAGTATGGTTTTATATGAGGGAGGTCATGCCTTACAAACTTAGTTGGGTTTTTTGAGGAGCTGACAAAAATGATTGACGAAGGAAGGGCCGTGGATGTCGTCTATATGAATTTTAGTAAAGTGTTTGACAAAGTCCCTCATGGCAGGTTGGTGCAAAAGGTAAAATCTCATGAGGTCAAAGGTGAACTAGCTAGATGGGTAGAGAACTAGCTTGGCCATAGAAGACAGAGGGTAGCCGTGGAAGGCTCTTTTTCTGATTGGAGGTCTGTGACTAGTGATGTTCCGCAGGGTTCTGTACTGGGACCTCTGCTGTTTGATGTATAAATAAATGATTTGGAAGAAGATATAGCTTGTCTGATTAGTAAGTTTGCAAACGACATAAAGATTGCTGGAGTTGTGGATAGCGATGAACTCTGTCAGAGAATACAGCAGGATATTGATAGGCTGGAAAATTGGGTGGAGAAATGGCAGATGGAATTTAATCCAGATAAATGTGAAGTGATGCATTTTGGTAGATCTAATGTAGGGGGAGCTGTCCAATAAATGGCAGAACCACCAGGAGTATAGATACACAGAGACCTGGTGGGCAAGTCCACAGATTCTTAAAAATGGAAAAAGTGTTGAAGAAGGCATATAGCATGCTTGCCTTTATTGGACATGACAGAGTATAAAAGTTGGCGTATGATATTGCAGCTATACAGAATGTCGATTAGGCCACATTTGGAGTATCGCATCCAGTTTTGGTCGCCACACTACCAGAAGGACGTGGAGGCTTTGGAGAGAGTACAGAAAAGGTTTACCAGGATGTTGTCTGGTATGGAGGGTCTTTGCTATAAGGTGAGATTGAGGAAACTAGGGTTGTTCTCCCTGGAAAAACAGAGGTTGAGGGATGACCAAATAGAAGTTTATAAAATTATGAAGGGCATAGGTAGGGTGAAGAGTTGGAAGCTTTTTCCCAGGTAGGAAGTGGCAAACACAAGGGGTCACAAGTTCAAGGTAAGGGGGGGGCAAGATTCAATACAGATATGCAGGGGACGTATTTTACACAGAGGGTGGGGGGGGGGGGAGGTGGGGGGGGGGGTGCGCTGGAATGTACTACCAAGCAAAGTGGTTGAGGCAGACACATTAGGATTATTTAAGACTTATTTAGATAGCCACATGAACAGACTGGGAATAGGGGGCTACAAATGGATAGTCTAATTAGGAAGACATGATCGGTTCAGGTTTGGAGGGCTGGAGAGCCTGTTTCTATGCTGTATTGTTCTTTGTTCTTTGTTTTGTACAGTCCATCTGCACAATCCTGCCATTAATGCATCCTACGGGTGGTACTCCCATCTGCTCCCCCACAGCCAATTGGGAATGCATTCTTGGATATCCACTTGGATAATTCTTGTCTATACACCAGCCATTTTCTCCAAATTTGAAACATATTTATCACCAGTACATGGAAATGCTTAAGCAAAATAATAAAATAAATGTACTGGATATAACTGCAACAACTATAGCAACAGCATGGGTTTATATAACACCTTCAACTGAGGCCAGACTCTCAGGATGCATTACAACAGTGTCAGCAGATAGTATTTACCACAGAGACACGTGGAGAAAGATTGTCAATAGCCTGATCAAACAGGTAGATTTTCAGGAGCAGTTTAAAGTAGTATAAGAACCTTCAGACCTTAGGAATTGTTAAGCTTAAAATGCAAGTACTTTCAGGCACAGCAGCCAATGGTGAAGCAAGTAAAATCAGGAATGTGGACGGAATGATGGCAGTGTTAGCACTGCCTGCCTGGCAGTGTCAGGGACATAGAACATAGAACAATACAGCACAAACAGGCCCTTCGGCCCACGAGTTGTGCCGATCACATCTACCAATCCACAGACCTATCTATAACCCCCCTATCCTATTCTTTTCCATATACTCATCCAGAAGTCTTTTAAAAGACCCCAGTGAGTTTGCCTCAACAACCTCCGACAGCAGTCGGTTACATTCACTCACCACCCTCTGAGTGAAAAACCAACCCCTGACATCTCCTTTGTATTTGCTTCCCTGCACCTTAAATCTGTGTCCTCTCGTAGTGACCATTTCAGCTCGGGGAAAATAGTCTCTGAGAGTCCACCCTATCTATTCCTCTCAACATTTTATAAACCTCTATCAGGTTGCCTCTCAATCTACGTCTCTCCAGTGAGAAGAGTCCCAGCTCCCTCAACCTATCTTCATAAGGCCTGCCTTCCAATCCAGGCAGCATCCTTGTAAATCTCCTCTGAACCCTCTCAATAGCCTCTACATCCTTCCTATAATGAGGCGACCAGAACTGCACACAATACTCCAAGTGGGGTCTGACAAGTCTTGTAGAGCTGTATCATTACCTCCTGACTCCTAAACTCTATTCCTCGATTAATGAAGGCCAGTACACCGTACGCCTTCTTAACCACTTCCTCCACCTGCGAGGCCGATTTAAGAGTCCTATGGACCCGGACCCCGAGATCCTTCTGCTCTACAACACAGCTAAGACTCTACCCCTTATATTGTACTCCTTCATCCCATTATTCCTGCCAAAATGGACCACTACACATTTATCTGCGTTGAAGTCCATCTGCCACTTCTCCGCCCAGTCTTGCATCCTGTCTACGTCCCGCTGCAACTTTTGGCATCCAATCTCGATTCCCAGATTGGGTCACTGTCTGTGCAGTATCAGCACGTTCTCCTGTGTCTGTGTCTGGAGCACTTCAGGTGCTCCAGTTTCCTCCTAAAGACGTGCTGGTTAGGGTACGTTGGATGTGCTAAATTCAGTGTATTCGAACAGGTGCTGGAGTGTGGTGACTGGGGGATTTTCACCATAACTTCACTTTACATTAAAGTCGGTTAATGTAAGCCGACTTTTGGCACTAATAAATAAATTTTAAGAATTGAATGTTCCGAATTGGAAGATATTTTGGAGGGTGATTCGTGACGAAGGGATTGGAGAATGGAATTGGAGCCAGTATAGGGCAGGATAGGACAGTGCAATCCTGCAGTTTCTCCAAACTCTGGACTGCAGCCTGGAACTAGCCTGCTCATCATCCTCACAATCTTCAGTATGATTTGCCTGTGCCATCAGTAAGGATCAGCTTGTACTGTAACACTTTCTCACCTTCTGTATTTGTAGATATCAACAATGAAAAAGTAAAGGAGTGCCTGGGCTTTCACGCTAACTTCAACTTCCATCAAAACATCATAAAAAACGAGGACAAAACCAACACTCACGCTCACTTTAACATCAATGACGACAAGTGCAAGATCGTCACAAGAGCATACTCATGTAAGTAATTTGACCGAGATTATTTGGAAACATCATGTTTATCATTGTAACCAAACCTGAGAGTGAGGGTGAGACAAGCAAGGCCAGTCAGGTCAGTCCACTGTCAGTCAGAGGAGTGGGAAGGAAATTAGCAGTGGCAACCCATCAATGAAAAGACACCAATAATAACAGGAATATATGTGCTGTAGAATTGAACAGTCTACACCACAGATTCCAAACACTCCCAGGACAGGTACAGCACAGGGTTAGATACAGAGTAAAGCTCCCTCTACACTGTCCCCATCAAACACTCCCAGGACAGGTACAGCACGGGGTTAGATACTGAGTAAAGCTCCCTCTACACTGTCCCCCATCAAACACTCCCAGGACAGGTACAGCACGGGGTTAGATACAGAGTAAAGCTCCCTCTACACTGTCCCCCCATCAAACACTCCCAGGACAGGTACAGCACGGGGTTAGATACAGAGTAAAGCTCCCTCTACACTGTCCCCCATCAAACACTCCCAGGACAGGTACAGCACGGGGTTAGATACAGAGTAAAGCTCCCTCTACACTGTCCCCCATAAAACACTCCCAGGACAGGTACAGCATGGGGTTAGATACAGAGTAAAGCTCCCTCTACACTGTCCCCATCAAACACTCCCAGGACAGGTACGGCACGGGGTTAGATACAGAGTAAAGCTCTCTCTACACTGTCCCCCATCAAACACTCCCAGGACAGGTACAGCACGGGGTTAGATACACAGTAAAGCTCTCTCTACACTGTCCCCCCATCAAACACTCCCAGGACAGGTACAGCACGGGGTTAGATACAGAGTAAAGCTCCCTCTACACTGTCCCCCCATCAAACACTCCCAGGACAGGTACAGCACGGGGTTAGATACAGAGTAAAGCTCCATCTACACTGTCCCCCCATCAAACACTCCCAGGACAGGTACAGCACGGGGTTAGATACAGAGTAAAGCTCCCTCTACACTGTCCCCATCAAACACTCCCAGGACAGGTACAGCACGGGGTTAGATACAGAGTAAAGCTCCCTCTACACTGTCCCCACGTCAAACACTCCCAGGACAGGTACAGCACGGGGTTAGATACAGAGTAAAGCTCCCTCTACACTGTCCCCCATCAACACTCCCAGGACAGGTACAGCACAGGGTTAGATACAGAGTAAAGCTCCCTCTACACTGTCCCCCCATCAAACACTCCCAGGACGGGAACAGCACGGGGTTAGATACAGAGTGAAGCTCCCTCTACACTGTCCCCCCATCTAACACTCCCAGGACAGGTACAGCATGGGGTTCGATACAGAGTAAAGCTCCCTCTACACTGTCCCCCCATCAAACACTCCCAGGACAGGTACAGCACAGGGTTAGATACAGAGTAAAGCTCCCTCTACACTGTCCCACCATCAAACACTCCCAGGACAGGTACAGCACGGGGTTAGATACAGAGTAAAGCTCCCTCTACACTGTCCCCCCATCAAACACTCCCAGGACAGGTACAGCACGGGGTTAGATACAGAGTAAAGCTCCCTCTACACTGTCCCCATCAAACACTCCCAGGACAGGTACAGCACGGGGTTAGATACAGAGTAAAGCTCCCTCTACACTGTACCCATCAAACACTCCCAGGACAGATACAGCACGGGGTTAGATACAGAGTAAAGCTCCCTCTACACTGTACCCATCAAACACTCCCAGGACAGATACAGCACGGGGTTAGATACAGAGTAAAGCTCCCTCTACACTGTCCCCCCATCAAACACTCCCAGGACAGGTACAGCACGGGGTTAGATACAGAGTAAAGCTCCCTCTACACTGTCCCCCCATCAAACACTCCCAGGATAGGTACAGCACAGGGTTAGATACAGAGTAAAGCTCCCTCTACACTAACCCCATCAAACACTCCCAGGACAGGTACAGCACAGCGTTAGATACAGAGTAAAGCTCCCTCTACACTGTCCCCCCATCAAACACTCCCAGGACAGGTACAGCACGGGGTTAGATACAGAGTAAAGTTCCCTCTACACTGTCCCCCCATCAAACACTCCCAGGACAGGTACAGCACGGGGTTAGATACAGAGTAAAGCTCCCACTACACTGTCCCTCCATCAAACACTCCCAGGACAGGTACAGCACGGGGTTAGATACAGAGTAAAACTCCCTCTACACTGTCCCCCCATCAAACACTCCCAGGACAGGTACAGCACGGGGTTAGATACAGAGTAAAGCTCCCTCTACACTGTCCCCCCATCAAACACTCCCAGGACAGGTACAACACGGGGTTAGATACAGAGTAAATCTCCTTATGCACTGAACCCCATCAAACACTCCCAGGAGAGGTACAACACGGGGTTAGATACAGAGTAAAGATCCCTCAACACTGTCCCCCCATCAAACACTCCCAGGACAGGTACAGCACGGGGTTAGATACAGAGTAAAGCTCCCTCTACACTGTCCATCAAACACTCCCAGGACAGGTACAGCACGGGGTTAGATACAGATAAAGCTCCCTCTACACTGTCCCCCATCAAACACTCCCAGGACAGGTACAGCATGGGTTAGATACAGAGTAAAGCTCCCTCTACACTGTCCCCCATCAAACACTCCCAGGACAGGTACAGCACGGGGTTAGATACAGAGTAAAGCTCCCTCTACACTGTCCCCCTCAAACACTCCCAGGACAGGTACAGCACGGGGTTAGATACAGAGTAAAGCTCCCTCTACACTGTCCCATCAAACACTCCAGGACAGGTACAGCACGGGTTAGATACAGAGTAAAGCTCCCTCTACACTGTCCCCATCAAACACTCCCAGGACAGGTACAGCACCGGGTAGATACAGAGTAAAGCTCCCTCTACACTGTCCCCATCAAACACTCCCAGGACAGGTACAGCACGGGGTTAGATACAGAGTAAAGCTCCCTCTACACTGTCCCCCATCAAACACTCCCAGGACAGGTACAGCACAGGGTTAGATACAGAGTAAAGCTCCCTCTACACTGTCCCCCATCAAACACTCCCAGGACAGGTACAGCACAGCGTTAGATACAGAGTAAAGCTCCCTCTACACTGTCCCCCATCAAACACTCCCAGGACAGGTACAGCACAGGGTTAGATACAGAGTAAAGCTCCCTCTACACTGCCCCATCAAACACTCCCAGGACAGGTACAGCACGGGGTTAGATACAGAGTAAAGCTCCCTCTACACTGTCCCCATCAAACACTCCCAGGACAGGTACAGCACGGGGTTAGATACAGAGTAAAGCTCCCTCTACACTGTCCCCCATCAAACACTCCCAGGACAGGTACAGCACGGGGTTAGATACAGAGTAAAGCTCCCTCTACACTGTCCCCATCAAACACTCCCAGGACAGGTACAGCACGGGGTTAGATACAGAGTAAAGCTCCCTCTACACTGTCCCCCATCAAACACTCCCAGGACAGGTACAGCACAGGGTTAGATACAGAGTAAAGCTCCCTCTACACTGTCCCCATCAAACACTCCCAGGACAGGTACAGCACGGGGTTAGATACAGAGTAAAGCTCCCTCTACACTGTCCCCCATCAAACACTCCCAGGACAGGTACAGCACGGGGTTAGATACAGAGTAAAGCTCCCTCTACACTGTCCCCCCATCAAACACTCCCAGGACAGGTACAGCACGGGGTTAGATACAGAGTAAAGCTCCCTCTACACTGTCCCCCATCAAACACTCCCAGGACAGGTACAGCACGGGGTTAGATACAGAGTAAAGCTCCCTCTACACTGTCTCCCCATCAAACACTCCCAGGACAGGTACAGCACGGGGTTAGATACAGAGTAAAGCTCCCTCTACACTGTTCCCCCATCAAACACTCCCAGGACAGGTACAGCACGGGGTTAGATACAGAGTAAAGCTCCCTCTACACTGTCCCCCATCAAACACTCCCAGGACAGGTACAGCACGGGGTTAGATACAGAGTAAAGCTCCCTCTACACTGTCCCCCATCAAACACTCCCAGGACAGGTACAGCACGGGGTTAGATACAGAGTAAAGCTCCCTCTACACTGTCCCCCATCAAACACTCCCAGGACAGGTACAGCACGGGGTTAGATACAGAGTAAAGCTCCCTCTACACTGTCCCCCATCAAACACTCCCAGGACAGGTACAGCACGGGGTTAGATACAGAGTAAAGCTCCCTCTACACTGTCCCCCATCAAACACTCCCAGGACAGGTACAGCACGGGGTTAGATACAGAGTAAAGCTCCCTCTACACTGTCCCCCATCAAACACTCCCAGGACAGGTACAGCACGGGGTTAGATACAGAGTAAAGCTCCCTCTACACTGTCCCCATCAACACTCCCAGGACAGGTACAGCACGGGGTTAGATACAGAGTAAAGCTCCCTCTACACCGTCCCCATCAAACACTCCCAGGACAGGTACAGCACGGGGTTAGATACAGAGTAAAGCTCCCTCTACACTGTCCCCCATCAAACACTCCCAGGACAGGTACAGCACGGGGTTAGATACAGAGTAAAGCTCCCTCTACACTGTCCCCCATCAAACACTCCCAGGACAGGTACAGCACGGGGTTAGATACAGAGTAAAGCTCCCTCTACACTGTCCCCCCATCAAACACTCCCAGGACAGGTACAGCACGGGGTTAGATACAGAGTAAAGCTCCCTCTACACTGTCCCCCATCAAACACTCCCAGGACAGGTACAGCACGGGGTTAGATACAGAGTAAAGCTCCCTCTACACTGTCCCCATCAAACACTCCCAGGACAGGTACAGCACGGGGTTAGATACAGAGTAAAGCTCCCTCTACACTGTCCCCATCAAACACTCCCAGGACAGGTACAGCACGGGGTTAGATACAGAGTAAAGCTCCCTCTACACTGTCCCCCATCAAACACTCCCAGGACAGGTACAGCACGGGGTTAGATACAGAGTAAAGCTCCCTCTACACTGTCCCCCATCAAACACTCCCAGGACAGGTACAGCACGGGGTTAGATACAGAGTAAAGCTCCCTCTACACTGTCCCCCCATCAAACACTCCCAGGACAGGTACAGCACGGGGTTAGATACAGAGTAAAGCTCCCTCTACACTGTCCCCCATCAAACACTCCCAGGACAGGTACAGCACGGGGTTAGATACAGAGTAAAGCTCCCTCTACACTGTCCCCATCAAACACTCCCAGGACAGGTACAGCACGGGGTTAGATACAGAGTAAAGCTCCCTCTACACTGTCCCCCCATCAAACACTCCCAGGACAGGTACAGCACGGGGTTAGATACAGAGTAAAGCTCCCTCTACACTGTCCCCCATCAAACACTCCCAGGACAGGTACAGCACGGGGTTAGATACAGAGTAAAGCTCCCTCTACACTCCCATCAAACACTCCCAGGACAGGTACAGCACGGGGTTAGTACAGAGTAAAGCTCCCTCTACACTGTCCCCATCAAACACTCCCAGGACAGGTACAGCACGGGGTTAGATACAGAGTAAAGCTCCCTCTACACTGTCCCCCATCAAACACTCCCAGGACAGGTACAGCACGGGGTTAGATACAGAGTAAAGCTCCCTCTACACTGTCCCCCATCAAACACTCCCAGGACAGGTACAGCACGGGGTTAGATACAGAGTAAAGCTCCCTCTACACTGTCCCCATCAAACACTCCCAGGACAGGTACAGCACGGGGTTAGATACAGAGTAAAGCTCCCTCTACACTGTCCCCATCAAACACTCCCAGGACAGGTACAGCACGGGGTTAGATACAGAGTAAAGCTCCCTCTACACTGTCCCATCAAACACTCCCAGGACAGGTACAGCACGGGGTTAGATACAGAGTAAAGCTCCCTCTACACTGTCCCCCATCAAACACTCCCAGGACAGGTACAGCACGGGGTTAGATACAGAGTAAAGCTCCCTCTACACTGTCCCCCATCAAACACTCCCAGGACAGGTACAGCACGGGGTTAGATACAGAGTAAAGCTCCCTCTACACTGTCCCCCCATCAAACACTCCCAGGACAGGTACAGCACAGGGTTAGATACAGAGTAAAGTCCCTCTACACTGTCCCCCATCAAACACTCCCAGGACAGGTACAGCACGGGGTTAGATACAGAGTAAAGCTCCCTCTACACTGTCCCATCAAACACTCCCAGGACAGGTACAGCACGGGGTTAGATACAGAGTAAAGCTCCCTCTACACTGTCCCCCATCAAACACTCCCAGGACAGGTACAGCACGGGGTTAGATACAGAGTAAAGCTCCCTCTACACTGTCCCCAACAAACACTCCCAGGACAGGTACAGCATGGGTTAGATACAGAGTAAAGCTCCCTCTACACTGTCCCCCCCATCAAACACTCCCAGGACAGGTACAGCACGGGGTTAGATACAGAGTAAAGCTCCCTCTACACTGTCCCCCATCAAAACATCCCAGACAGGTACAGCATCGGTTAGATACAGAGTAAAGTTCCTCTACACTCTCCCCATCAAACACTCCCAGGACAGGTACAGCACGGGGTTAGATACCGAGTAAAGCTCCCTTTACACTGTCCCCCCATCAAACACTCCCAGGACAGGTACAGCACGGGGTAGATACAGATAAAGCTCCCTCTACACTGTCCTCCCATCAAACACTCCCAGGACAGGTACAGCACGGGGTTAGATACAGAGTAAAGCTCCCTCTACACTGTCCCCATCAAACACTCCCAGGACAGGTACAGCACGGGGTTAGATACAGAGTAAAGCTCCCTCTACACTGTCCCCCATCAAACACTCCCAGGACAGGTACAGCACGGGGTTAGATACAGAGTAAAGCTCCCTCTACACTGTCCCCCCATCAAACACTCCCAGGACAGGTACAGCACGGGGTTAGATACAGAGTAAAGCTCCCCTACTGACCCCATCAAACATCCCAGGACAGGTACAGCACGGGGTTAGATACAGAGTAAGTTCCTCTACACTGTCCCCCCATCAAACACTCCCAGGACAGGTACAGCACGGGGTTAGATACAGAGTAAAGCTCCCTCTACACTGTCCCCCATCAAACACTCCCAGGACAGGTACAGCACGGGGTTAGATACAGAGTAAAGCTCCCTCTACACTGTCCCCCATCAAACACTCCCAGGACAGGGTTAGATACAGAGTAAAGCTCCCTCTACACTGTCCCCCTCAAACACTCCCAGGACAGGTACAGCACGGGGTTAGATACTGTGTAAAGCTCCCTCTACACTATCCCCATCAAACACTCCCAGGACAGGTACAGCACGGGGTTAGATACAGAGTAAAGCTCCCTCTACACTATCCCCGTCAAACACTCCCCGGACAGGTACAGCATGCGGTTAGATACAGAGTAAAGCTCCCTCTACACTGTCCCCCAACAAACACTCCCAGGACAGATACAGCACAGGGTTAGATACAGAGTAAAGCTCCCTCTACACTGTCCCCCATCAAACACTCCCAGGATAGGTACAGCACAGCGTTAGATACAGAGTAAAGCTCCCTCTAGACTGTCCCCCATCAAACACTCCCAGGACAGATACAGCACAGGGTTAGATACAGAGTAAAGCTACCTCTACACTGTCGCCCATCAAACACTCCCAGGATAGGTACAGCACAGCGTTAGATACAGAGTAAAGCTCCCTCTACACTGTCCCCATCAAACACTCCCAGGACAGGTACAGCACAGGGTTAGATACAGAGTAAAGCTCCCTCTACACTGACCCCCATCAAACACTCCCAGGACAGGTACAGCACAGGGTTAGATACAGAGTAAAGCTCCCTTTACACTGTCCCCCATCAAACACTCCCAGGACAGGTACAGCACGGGGTTAGATACAGAGTAAAGCTCCCTCTACACTGTCCCCCATCAAACACTCCCAGGACAGGTACAGCACGGGGTTAGATACAGAGTAAAGCTCCCTCTACACTGTCCCCCATCAAACACTCCCAGGACAGGTACAGCACAGGGTTAGATACAGAGTAAAGCTCCCTCTACACTGTCCCCCATCAAACATTCCCAGGACAGGTACAGCATGGGGTTAGATACAGAGTAAAGCTCCCTCTACACTGTCCCCATCAAACACTCCCAGGACAGGTACAGCACAGCGTTAGATACAGAGTAAAGCTCCCTCTACACTAACCCCCCATCAAACACTCCCAGGACAGGTACAGCATGGGGTTAGATACAGAGTAAAGCTCCCTCTACACTGTCCCCCATCAAACACTCCCAGGACAGGTACAGCACGGGGTTAGATACAGAGTAAAGCTCCCTCTACACTGTCCCCCATCAAACACTCCCAGGACAGGTACAACACGGGGTTAGATACAGAGTAAACCTCCCTCTACACTGTCCACCCCATCAAACACTCCCAGGACAGGTACAGCACGGGGTTAGATACAGAGTAAAGCTCCCTCTACACTGTCCCCCATCAAACACTCCCAGGACAGGTACAGCATGGGGTTAGATACAGAGTAAAGCTCCCTCTACACTGTCCCCCATCAAACACTCCCAGGACAGGTACAGCATGGGGTTAGATACAGAGTAAACCTCCATCTACACTATCCCCCTCAAACACTCCCAGGACAGGTCCAGCACGGGGTTAGCTACAGAGTAAAGCTCCCTCTACACTATCCCCATCAAACACTCCCAGGACAGGTACAGCACGGGGTTAGGTACAGAGAAAAGCTCCCTCTACACTATCCCCGTCAAACACTCCCAGGAGAGGTGCAGCACCGGGTTAGATACAGAGTAAAGCTCCCTCTACACTGTCCCCATCAAACATCCCAGGACAGGTACAGCAGTTAGATACAGAGTAAAGCTCCCTCTACACTGTCCCCATCAAACACTCCCAGGACAGGTACAGCACAGGGTTAGATACAGAGTAAAGCTCCCTCTACACTGTCCCCCCATCAAACACTCCCAGGACAGGTACAGCACGGGGTAGATACAGAGTAAAGCTCCCTCTACACTGTCCCATCAAACACTCCCAGGACAGGTACAGCACGGGGTTAGATACAGAGTAAAGCTCCCTCTACACTGCCCCATCAAACACTCCCAGGACAGGTACAGCATGGGTTAGATACAGAGTAAAGCTCCCTCTACACTCCCCATCCCAAACACTCCCAGGACAGGTACAGCACTAGGGTTAGATACAGAGTAAAGCTCCCTCTACACTGTCCCCATCAAACACTCCCAGGACAGGTACAGCACAGGGTTAGATACAGAGTAAAGCTCCCTCTACACTGTCCCCCATCAAACACTCACAGGACAGGTACAGCACAGGGTTAGATACAGAGTAAAGCTCCCTCTACACTGTCCCCCATCAAACACTCCCAGGACAGGTACAGCACGGGGTTAGATACAGAGTAAAGCTCCCTCTACACTTTCCCCCATCAAACACTCCCAGGATAGGTACAGCATGGGGTTAGATACAGAGTAAAGCTCCCTCTACACTAACCCCCAATCAAACACTCCCAGGACAGGTACAGCATGGGGTTAGATACAGAGTAAAGCTCCCTCTACACTGTCCCCCCATCAAAACATCCCAGGACGGTACAGCATGGGTTAGATACAGAGTAAAGCTCCCTCTAACTGTCCCATCAAACACTCCCAGGACAGGTACAGCACGGGGTTAGATACAGAGTAAAGCTCCCTCTACACAGTCCCCCCATCAAACACTCCCAGGACAGGTACAACACGGGGTTAGATACAGAGTAAAGCTCCCTCTACACTGACCCCCATCAAACACTCCCAGGACAGGTACAACACGGGGTTAGATACAGAGTAAAGTTCCCTCTACACTGTCCCCATCAAACACTCCCAGGACAGGTACAGCACGGGATTAGATACAGAGTAAAGCTCCCTCTACACTGTCCCCCATCAAACACTCCCAGGACAGGTACAGCATGGGGTTAGATACAGAGTAAAGCTCCCTCTACACTATCCCCCTCAAACACTCCCAGGACAGGTACAGCACGGGGTTAGATACAGAGTAAAGCTCCCTCTACACTGTCCCCATCAAACACTCCCAGGACAGGTACAGCACGGGGTTAGGTACAGAGTAAAGCTCCTTCTACACTATCCCCGTCAAACACTCCCAGGACAGGTGCAGCACCGGGTTAGATATAGAGTAAAGCTCCCTCTACACTGTCCGCATCAAACACTCCCAGGACAGGTACAGCATGGGGTTAGATACAGAGCAAATCTCCCTCTACACTGTCCAACTATCAAACACTCCCAGGACAGATACAGCACAGGTCAGATACAGAGTAAAGCTTCCTCTACACTGTCCCCCCATCAAACATCCCAGGACAGGTACAGCATGGGGTTAGATACAGAGTAAAGCTCCCTCTACACTGTCCCCCATCAAACACTCCCAGGACAGGTACAGCACAGGGTTAGATACAGAGTAAAGCTCCCTCTACACTGTCCCCCATCAAACACTCCCAGGATAGGTACAGCACAGCGTTAGATACAGAGTAAAGCTCCCTCTACACTGTCCCCCATCAAACACTCCCAGGACAGGTACAGCACAGGGTTAGATACAGAGTAAAGCTCCCTCTACACTGTCCCCCATCAAACACTCCCAGGATAGGTACAGCACAGCGTTAGATACAGAGTAAAGCTCCCTCTACACTGTCCCCATCAAAAACTCCCAGGACAGGTACAGCATGCGGGTTAGATACAGAGTAAAGCTCCTCTACACTGTCCCCCATCAAAATCCCAGGACAGTACAGCACAGGGTTAGATACAGAGTAAAGCTCCCTCTACACTGTCCCCATCAAACACTCCCAGGACAGGTACAGCACAGCGTTAGATACAGAGTAAAGCTCCCTACACTGTCCCCCATCAAACACTCCCAGGACAGGTACAGCACGGGGTTAGATACAGAGTAAAGCTCCCTCTACACTGCCCCCATCAAAAATCCAGGACAGGTACAGCACGGGGTTAGATACAGAGTAAAGTCCCTCTACCACCTGTCCCCCACAAACACTCCCAGGACAGGTACAGCACGGGGTTAGATACAGAGTAAAGCTCCCTCTACACTGTCCCCCATCAAACACTCCCAGGACAGGTACAGCACGGGGTTAGATACAGAGTAAAGCTCCCTCTACACTGTCCCCCATCAAACACTCCCAGGATAGGTACAGCACGGGGTTAGATACAGAGTAAAGCTCCCTCTACACTGTCCCCCATCAAACACTCCCAGGACAGGTACAGCATGGGGTTAGATACAGAGTAAAGCTCCCTCTACACTGTCCCCCCATCAAACACTCCCAGGACAGGTACAGCACGGGGTTAGATACAGAGTAAAGCTCCCTCTACACTGACCCCCATCAAACACTCCCAGGACAGGTACAGCACGGGGTTAGATACAGAGTAAAGCTCCCTCTACACTGTCCCCCATCAAACACTCCCAGGACAGGTACAGCACGGGGTTAGATACAGAGTAAAGCTCCCTCTACACTGTCCCCATCAAACACTCCCAGGACAGGTACAGCACGGGGTTAGATACAGAGTAAAGCTCCCTCTACACTGTCCCCCATCAAACACTCCCAGGACAGGTACAGCACGGGGTTAGATACAGAGTAAAGCTCCCTCTACACTGTCCCCCATCAAACACTCCCAGGACAGGTACAGCACGGGGTTAGATACAGAGTAAAGCTCCCTCTACACTGTCCCCCATCAAACACTCCCAGGACAGGTACAGCACGGGGTTAGATACAGAGTAAAGCTCCCTCTACACTGTCCCCCATCAAACACTCCCAGGACAGGTACAGCATCGGGGTTAGATACAGAGTAAAGCTCCCTCTACACTGTCCATCAAACACTCCCAGGACAGGTACAGCACGGGGTTAGATACAGAGTAAAGCTCCCTCTACACTGTCCCCCATCAAACACTCCCAGGACAGGTACAGCACAGGGTTAGATACAGAGTAAAGCTCCCTCTACACTGTCCCCCATCAAACACTCCCAGGACAGGTACAGCACGGGGTTAGATACAGAGTAAAGCTCCCTCTACACTGTCCCCCATCAAACACTCCCAGGACAGGTACAGCACGGGGTTAGATACAGAGTAAAGCTCCCTCTACACTGTCCCCCATCAAACACTCCCAGGACAGGTACAGCACGGGGTTAGATACAGAGTAAAGCTCCCTCTACACTGTCCCCCATCAAACACTCCCAGGACAGGTACAGCACAGGGTTAGATACAGAGTAAAGCTCCCTCTACACTGTCCCCCATCAAACACTCCCAGGACAGGTACAGCACGGGGTTAGATACAGAGTAAAGTTCCCTCTACACTGTCCCCCCATCAAACACTCCCAGGACAGTACAGCACGGGGTTAGATACAGAGTAAAGCTCCCTCTACACTGTCCCCCATCAAACACTCCCAGGACAGGTACAGCACAGGGTTAGATACAGAGTAAAGCTCCCTCTACACTGTCCCCCATCAAACACTCCCAGGACAGGTACAGCATGGGGTTAGATACAGAGTAAAGCTCCCTCTACACTGTCCCCCATCAAACACTCCCAGGATAGGTACAGCACAGCGTTAGATACAGAGTAAAGCTCCCTCTACACTAACCCCCCATCAAACACTCCCAGGACAGGTACAGCATGGGGTTAGATACAGAGTAAAGCTCCCTCTACACTGTCCCCCATCAAACACTCCCAGGATTGGTACAGCATGGGGTTAGATACAGAGTAAAGTTCCCTCTACACTAACCCCCCATCAAACACTCCCAGGACAGGTACAGCATGGGGTTAGATACAGAGTAAAGCTCCCTCTACACTGTCCCCCATCAAACACTCCCAGGACAGGTACAGCACGGGGTTAGATACAGAGTAAAGCTCCCTCTACACTGTCCCCCATCAAACACTCCCAGGACAGGTACAGCACGGGGTTAGATACAGAGTAAAGCTCCCTCTACACTGTCCCCCCATCAAACACTCCCAGGACAGGTACAGCACGGGGTTAGATACAGAGTAAAGCTCCCTCTACACTGTCCCCCCATCAAACACTCCCAGGACAGGTACAGCACGGGGTTAGATACAGAGTAAAGCTCCCTCTACACTGACCCCCATCAAACACTCCCAGGACAGGTACAACACGGGGTTAGATACAGAGTAAAGCTCCCTCTACACTGTCCCCCCATCAAACACTCCCAGGACAGGTACAGCACGGGGTTAGATACAGAGTAAAGCTCCCTCTACACTGTCCCCCCATCAAACACTCCCAGGACAGGTACAGCACGGGGTTAGATACAGAGTAAAGCTCCCTCTACACTGACCCCCATCAAACACTCCCAGGACAGGTACAGCACGGGGTTAGATACAGAGTAAAGCTCCCTCTACACTGTCCCCCCATCAAACACTCCCAGGACAGGTACAGCACGGGATTAGATACAGAGTAAAGCTCCCTCTACACTGTCCCCCATCAACCACTCCCAGGACAGGTACAGCACAGGGTTAGATACAGAGTAAAGCTCCCTCTACACTGTCCCCCATCAAACACTCCCAGGACAGGTACAGCACGGGGTTAGATACAGAGTAAAGCTCCCTCTACACTGTCCCCCATCAAACACTCCCAGGACAGGTACAGCACAGGGTTAGATACAGAGTAAAGCTCCCTCTACACTACCCCCATCAAACACTCCCAGGACAGGTACAGCACGGGGTTAGATACAGAGTAAAGCTCCCTCTACACTGTCCCCCATCAAACACTCCCAGGAAGGTACAGCATGGGTTAGATACAGAGTAAAGCTCCCTCTACACTGTCCCCCATCAAACACTCCCAGACAGGTACAACATGGGGTTAGATACAGAGTAAAGCTCCCTCTACACTGTCCCCCCATCAAACACTCCCAGGACAGGTACAGCATGGGGTTAGATACAGAGTAAAGCTCCCTCTACACTGTCCCCATCAAACACTCCCAGGACAGGTACAGCACGGGGTTAGATACAGAGTAAAGCTCCCTCTACACTGTCCCCATCAAACACTCCCAGGACAGGTACAGCACGGGGTTAGATACAGAGTAAAGCTCCCTCTACACTGTCCCCCCATCAAACACTCCCAGGACAGGTACAGCACGGGGTTAGATACAGAGTAAAGCTCCCTCTACACTGTCCCCCCATCAAACACTCCCAGGACAGGTACAGCACGGGGTTAGATACAGAGTAAAGCTCCCTCTACACTGTCCCCCCATCAAACACTCCCAGGACAGGTACAGCACGGGGTTAGATACAGAGTAAAGCTCCCTCTACACTGTCCCCCATCAAACACTCCCAGGACAGGTACAGCACGGGGTTAGATACAGAGTAAAGACTGTCCCCATCAAACACTCCCAGGACAGGTACAGCATGGGGTTAGATACAGAGTAAAGACTGTCCCCATCAAACACTCCCAGGACAGGTACAGCACGGGGTTAGATACAGAGTAAAGACTGTCCCCATCAAACACTCCCAGGACAGGTACAGCACGGGGTTAGATACAGAGTAAAGCTCCCTCTACACTGTCCCCCATCAAACACTCCCAGGACAGGTACAGCACGGGGTTAGATACAGAGTAAAGCTCCCTCTACACTGTCCCCATCAAACACTCCCAGGACAGGTACAGCATGGGTTAGATACAGAGTAAAGCTCCCTCTACACTGTCCCCCATCAAACACTCCCAGGACAGATACAGCACAGGGTTAGATACAGAGTAAAGCTCCCTCTACACTGTCCCCCCATCAAAACTCCCAGGAAGGTACAGCATGCGGGTTAGATACAGAGTAAAGCTCCCTCTACACTAACCCCCCATCAAACACTCCCAGGACAGGTACAGCATGCGGTTAGATACAGAGTAAAGCTCCCTCTACACTGTCCCCCATCAAACACTCCCAGGACAGGTACAGCACGGGGTTAGATACAGAGTAAAGCTCCCTCTACACTGACCCCCATCAAACACTCCCAGGACAGGTACAGCACGGGGTTAGATACAGAGTAAAGCTCCCTCTACACTGTCCCCCATCAAACACTCCCAAGGACAGATATAGCATGGGGTTAGATACAGAGTAAAGCTCCCTCTACACGTCCCACACAAAACCACTCCCAGGACAGGCGTACAGAATGGGGTTAGATACAGAGGTAAACCTCCATCTACCATATCCCCTCAAACACTCCCAGGACAGGTCAGCACGGGGTTAGCTACCAGAGTAAAGCCTCCCTCTACACTATCCCCATCAAACACTCCCAGGACAGTACAGCACGGCTTAGGTTACAGAGTAAGCTCCCTCTACACTATCCCCGGTCAACACTCTCCACGGCAGGTGCCGCAGCACCGGGCGTTAGGATACAGAGTAAAGCTCCCCTACACTGGTACCCATCAAACACTCCAGGACAGGCACCAGCATGGGGTTAGATACGAGTAACGCTCCCTCATACACTGTCCCCATTCAAAACACTCCAGACAGATACCAGCACAAGGGTTAGATACAGAGTAAAGCTTCCTCTACACTGTCCCCCCATCAAACATCCCAGGACCAGGTACAGCCATGGGGGTAGATAAGAGTAAAGCTCCCTCTACACTGTCCCCATCAAACACTCCCAGGCAGGTACACCATGGGTTAGATACAGAGT